>CM055095.1:45641445-46022574 GCA_029204225.1 Diphasiastrum complanatum | reverse complement strand
CCAGTTGATAGTATCGGTTTGAGAGTCATAATGTACTCCCAATTTTTTGACTGGTCAATCACAGGTATGATTTGTTGTTGATGAATCATCATCCTCTTTTTGGGCTACTAGTTTGATAGTTCAAGTGATCGGATCAACTTTGACTGCACGTTCACGATTTTCAAAAGTGATTTTTTTGGTACCCCAGTTATGAATCACTTGCGCAACTCGTAACCATGGGCGTCCCAATAGGACTCGGTAGACATTTGGTGTGTCAAGTAAGTCCATTTATACAAAAGTAATGACAAACTGTACTCCAGCAATTTTGACAAGTATGTCTTCAACAATTCCCAACGAATGAATTGTAGTATGATCAGGTAGCTTAATGGCAAAAGTTGCAAGCTTAATCCTTGTAAGGCCCCACTTCGCACATAGCTTTGTTGAAATCAAGTTAACTCCCGAACCTCCATCTATCATGGTTGCTTCTTTAGAAAATTGCCTATATGCTGTATCGGTAAGGTGATATTTTTTTGCTCACTTTTCCAGGATGCTCTGACATGGAGTACTTCATTAGATTCTTCAAATCCAGCACAAAAAAGTGGTTCTTGATTGGCTTCTGGTTCAATCTGAGCTAACTTCTATGCTAATACTTCTTTTGCTTTTGGCACCAACTTCAGAAATTCTCCTAATGTAATATTTATCTCACTGGACAAAATATTCATGAGTAACTCTATTTGTGGCACTTTCAGTTCAGTCATCTTGAAGGGTTCTTCGTGATGAGGAAACTGAGTATTCATATTCGTTCGTGGATTATTCAGTGGCTGCACAGGTGAAGAATGGACTTCGGCTACAACTTTAGCGGCTTCAAGCTCCTCTTCTTTTTGCAATTGTTTAATCCATTGCCTCATATCCTGATATTTTCTCTTTTCGACATGGAGATTTGGATAGACTCCAAATGATATTGGTATATCAGTTAATGGTATAGAATCAGCAGGTACTGGATCTGCTACCGGTTCTTTCTACTTCTGAGCTCTGGTAACCACCATCAAGGGTATACTTAGTTCAATTTGATTAATTGTTATCAAATTTATAGGAGCTATGATCGGTGGCGGCTTCGATCTTGCTGAACACTCCTTGTAGCAATGTCCATAACCACAATCATGACAAAATGGTACAAATTTGTCTTTGTTTGGACATTCTACAACTCTACGATTTTCTCCACATGTACAGCATCAAGTGGTGCTCTGGTCCAATTTCTAGATGCTTGTTGTTGTGTGGCAGCAAAAATAGCATATTGTTCTGAAGGTCCACTTTCATGATCATTACCATAATTCCATTGCTCGGTACCTCTGTAAGGTTCTGGTTCCATCAAATTAGCTGGAGGAACAGATTGTGTTGGTGGGGTTGGTAAGGCTAATCGTTTCGGATATCCAAGAGCAGATTGACGAGGACCGGCTGTCAGATTTCCTCCATAAAGGGGTTCTCAATATCCCATCTAGACATATCATTGCTGGATAATCTGAGGATTAAAGTTGCAATAAGAAGTCTCATGATCAAGTGAATTGCACAGATGGCTAATACTGGTTTCTATTTATTTTTTCAATTGAGGACATTCATTTACTGTGTGATTGTCCGTACAAATGGAACACCAGACATTTTTCCTAGTAGGAGAAGTCTTAGCAAACTTCTCAGGTTCCTTGTTCGCTTTTTCATGGAAGTCTTCCAATACTTTGATCTTCTCATCAAATTGCGCTTGCAATTTTTTCATCTATTTTTGTTGGTTCTTCCCTAGTTTCTCAAACTCATTGAGCATCATCTCTACAATAGCGTTGATATTCGTTGATGCGATAGTGGTGGATGTCGTAGTGGTTTGTCCTGCTGTATAAGACAACATATTGATATTCGGCTCATCATCTGAATCTTCATCCTCCTCCCGTATTGCATCGTTCATAACGTTTTGCAAAATTGGGCACTCATTATGACATTTTAACTCATATTTGATCCTTTTAGGTAGACTTGACAAAAATCATACAATCATGGCATTTTCGTCAATCAGCTCAGGTTCACACTCAGATCTGAGGTGTTTAACCTATTCAATGTAATCTCAAACCATTTTTCGCTTTCCCATTTTAACTTTACTTAAAAGTAGAAAAGGGTCTCCCATAAACTTCCGAGGTTTGAACTATGTGATAAGGGCTCGTTTAATAGTTTTACAATCTGTACGTTCAGTTTCATCTTGATTATAATACCAATCTTGTGTTGCACCTATTAGGGTCATAGAAAACAGCTTAAGTTTATCCTCAAGAAAAACTTCGCCTTAGACTTCACAAGATTCCACATAGATCTGGAGAAATCTATCTGGATTTGGTAATCCATTGTATTTGGGTAGATCCAAATGGGGTGATCTCCTAACAATGATTAGATTGACTTCCTGAGGATTAGCTCTTGAAGCAGCCATCTTTACAAATTAAATCAAGCAGACAATGAGATTGGATCTAGATTTTTCAATCAAGAATTATCTCAGTTCAAATCTACAAAATTTCTTTCACTTGACAAGAATCAGGTTCCTAAACCGTGAAAGATATTCTACGATCAAGCGATCGACACTTCTCAAAATGAAGAATTCTCAGAATCAGAATCAAATTGAATCAGATTTGACCAAAAATTTGACAAAGACTTGATCTGAAAAATCAAAACCTAAAAATAGTACTGGCGAAGATTTTCTAGATGAAGGTTGACGCGACGACGAAGGTCAACAATGTTATTTTTGATAAAAGCTCTCTAATCAGATTTTTCTGACAATTTAAATGGAAATAACCTTTGCCAAACCCTCAGACAGAAAATCTGACTCAGATAAATCTAGAGTAGCAATGGCGAAGGTTCCTAACACATAGAAATACAATTTTTGTAGTTTGACGAGGGTAAAACTAGAGATTTTCTGTGCTCTTGACAAAATTAACGTTTGTCAAACTCAAATAAATTACTATAAATAACATAATCAAAAAACTCGACAAAGGATTTGGCGAAGAATCAAGAGTAATATTGGTATTTTTACAAAAAAGAGACTTTTTTGACAAAAATAGGACAATATGACAACTGATCCTCTAAGATACTTTTTATTTTTGGTATTATTCTTTGTTGACCTATCAATAGATAGATTTGAATCACACCTATGCACAAGTGAATTGGGCAAAGGTTCTTTTTCTGTATTTTTTTAGGGTTTTAGTGATTTTTTGTGTTTTTTGATAGTTTTTCTGATGTTTCTGAAAATCTGCTGAGAAGGAATGTTCACTCTTCAAACTGAACATTCTGTGATCAAAACTGAAGGTACTTGCAACTCGGCAAATGTTTTCTGAAAGAGCTCTGATGACGATTTTTGTCTCCTTTTGACCAAGATCTTGCAGATTTGACCAATTTTTGTTGTTTTTTCTGATTTTTCAGATTTAGATGGATCTTAAGATTGGTGATTTGAGTAGCTTTTTCTACTCAATAATCAGATTAGATTTCAAACAAGCATATCCAGTCAAATTATGCAAAATCACTTCCAAACTAATCTTCAATGCAATTTTAACACTATTCATGCCACGACAAGATGCCTAGTGCAAGCTAACCATCCAACAAACATGCTGCAAACTGAAAACTTGGCGTAGCTCCCTAGCATCTGTGTCACAATTTTAGTGGGGGTTCTTTCCTAGCCTATTTTCAGCATTCCATGATTTAGTAGTGACCCTAAAAAAAAATATAAGTACACTTTATGTTAGGATTTGCAATGCTATTGTAAATATAATTCACAAAATTATGAAACTGTAATAAAAGTATAATTAGCAAAACTATGAGACTATAACAAAATATGAAACCTTAACCCTTAGCTCATGGCCCTTAGCTCGTAGCCCTTAGCCCATAGTTGTTGGTCGTTGGCACTTGGCCATTGGCTCTAGGCCCTTAACCCTCGGCCCTTAGCCTTAGCACTTGGTCGTTGCCCCTAGGCCCTTAGCCCTCGGCCCTTAGCCTTAGCACTTCATCTTTAACATTTAGCCCTTGGCCCTTAACCCTCGACCCTTAGCCTTAGCACTTCACCCTTAACATTTAGCTATTGGCCCCTGCCTCTATTCCCTTGCTCCTAGATCCTTTGCCTTAGCACTTGGCCCTTAACCATAGCCCTTGGCCCTCGGTCCTTACTCCTTAACCCTTAGCCCTTTGGCCCTTAGCCCTTAACCCCTAGCCCTTGACTTTTTTGTATGTTTTGTGTTTCTTTCTTGTCCTTATTTTTGTATTTATTTAAGGTTTTTTACTAGTTTACAATTCAATTTTTAATTTTATATGTTTTTTTTAATATTTAATTTTTTATGTTTTCTTTAATATTTAATTTCTTTTTTATTTTTTTACATCTATGTTGTAATATATATATATATATATATATATATATATATATATATATATATATATATATATATATTATGGCCCATGTTTTAAGTTTTTTTAATTTAGGTTAAATTCTATTAAGGCTTTTTAGAGATTTTTTGTAGGGTTTTTAAGTTTCTTAGAAGTTTTAAGTTTGTTTTATGGTCTTTTAAAGATTTAGTCCCATTTTTAGTAATACTCCTCTTTTTTTCTCATTTTGTAAAAAAAAAAATTACTATTTATGATTTTTTAAGAGTACTCATCTTCTTTTCTATTTTTTTTTAAATTTAATTTTTTTACATTCTTTAACTGCTTTTAGAGTTTTTTTTTTTTTTGTTACTTTTCTTAATTTTTTCATTTTTTGGTACAATGTTTTGATTTTTTTGAGGTTTTTCACGCTATTTTGATTTTTTCAAATTTTTTTCATTTTTTGTTATCCATATTTTTTTTATTTTTTTTAAGGATTTTTTACATAAAATTATTGTTTTGATTTTTTTGAAATTTTTTGACACTTTTTTATTTTTAAATTTTTTTTATGCTTATTTTTAGTTTTTGTTTAGATTTTTGACATAAAATTATTGTTTTGATTTTTTTTCTTTTGAGATTTTTTGACACTATTTTGAATTTTCAGAGTTTTTCATTTTTTTTTTATGCTTATTTTTTGTTTGTTTTTAGCATTTTTTACATAAAATTATTGTTTTGATTTTTTTGGGATTTTTTGACACTATTTTGATCTTTTTAGATTTTTTTCATTTTTTTAATGTTTATTTCTGATTTTTTTTGGAATTTTTCACATAAAATTATTGTCTTGATTTTTTTGGGATTTTTTGACCTATTTTGATGTTTTTTACACTATTTTGATTTTTTTGACCAATTCATGTTTTTTTTCCTACTTTTGTATCATCAAGTTCATGGAAGGGATGAGGAGAAAGGAGAGCACAGTTGAAGCAACAAATAAATAATCCCATAAGCATTTGGTGATGCACCAACAATTTTCAAGCTATATACAAACTCTTCAGCTAGTTAATTTTTCAAAAATTTGGGACATGAAAAAAATACTTTTCGTTCTCAATTATCCATCATTATGGAGTTCTTATGTCTTCTTGACACGTGGCATAGCATTTGTCCCATAAGCATTTATAAAATTTGACTATGGAAAAAAAATACATAAATAAGCCCTCCCCATAATGTTTATTTACACTGTCTTTTAAAATTTTATTGCATTTTTATCTCAAAGTGAATTGCAAATTTCTTCAATATTGCTCTTACAATATGGTAAGTCATATTTTTTCAAGTTTATTAAGTTAATTTATATATATCTCGCACTTTTCTAGTTTTTTAGCTAGAATTTTTTATTAGAAAAAAAAATAGAAGACAGCCCACCCACCGGAGCGGTCTCCTTTTTTTTTAAATTAATATCATATATATATATATAAGAAAGCGGGTGGTGGACGCGGATGCACGTCCGGACGCATCCGATTTTTTGCAAAAATAAAAATACAAGCACCTGCCTACATTGTCCCCCATCCCAAATGCAAAATAAAAGCAAATTATGGCCTCTGTTTTTCCCCCAGAATTAATTATCAGAGGGTGTCTGGCACCCACCTGCCCCCTCCTATTAAAAAATAAGAAAACGGTACCAAAAAAATAAGCAAAAAATTTGCAACAGACCTAACCATTGGGCCATGCCTCCCATAACTGAGATATTACTAAACAACCATGGCTAATGAGCAGTTCATAAATTATTACGAACCTTCATTGGGAACTAGGCTCCAAAAAAGCGACAAAGAAAGATCTGAGAGTGGTTTCGAGTGAAGATGATGGTTTAGGATTTAGGTTTTAATGGTTTAGGGTTTAGGGTGCATCAGTGACTGTCTCAAAGAGGATTGGGGAGAGGTGAACGCTCACCAGAGGATTGGGGAGAGGTGAACGCTCACCAGAAGAGTGACAAGCTCTTAGGAGCAGAAGTCTCTGGGAGAAATTAGGGCTCACCAGAAGAGTGACAAGCTATACACTACTGTGACTCCGTTGATGAGATTGGTTTCTTCCCGGATGAACTTCAATAGCTTACTAATTAGTTATGGCACTACTTCAACATGCTACAATACGATGTCGAAATTTTGCGTACCAGCACGGGGGCTCCGAAATATCTCCCAGTTTTCAGGTCCCGACCGGACAAAGCGTCCCCGAAGCCCTATTTAACGTCGAACTTCGGATGGACGTTGCGGGCCGACTATCAGTCATTTCTTCGTCCTGTTTGTTCCCACAAGTTCATATCGTGGTTGTCCACTGGCCGAAATAGACGGCACCCGAATCAAATCCTGTTTGGAAAAACGGGACCGTCGGACGGAGAGTTGCAAAACTAGTTCATTTCGCTTGACCTAATTGCGCTTCTCTCCAGTGGAAGGGTAATTTTGATCGAACAATACCCGCATCGAGCCAGACTCGATCCCTTGGGTTCGTATCGGGATCACGAACCTGTGGACTATGTTCTCAGACCATTGATGCATTCTACACAGTACCATGGCCTATGTGATGAGATAGATTTAGGATTTAGGGTAGTACAACGTTAGGTGGGCAACTACTCGGAGCATGTCCTGGTAGATGTCTGCCGACACAATGAACGAAAGCTAGAAGCAGAATTTCACGAGAGCCAACAAGAGATAATGGGGCGACTACCGGAGCTGCAGCTATGTGCCCTCACGGTCCTCGAACCTACTCCCCCCTGCCCGAGCTGGCGAGGGCGAGGAAACGCAACGAATTGGAATTAACTTCACCACAGAACAACTGGCCATGATCCGGGAAAGAGTCCCTCATCGTCGGGCCAACCAATAGGTCTTCTGGTTCCCGGTAGTGAACAACATAGTTATGATGACCATCCACTCTTCTGGTGACCATTCACTCCCTGTAGTGAATGGCACGGTTCTGATGACCATTCACCACTATTAGCAGCAGTTTTGTTGCAGTTGTTTTCATCGCGCTACGGAATCGGGGACGCGGACCACACAAACACCTCAAAATGCGCTAAAATGTTGGCCTTTTGTTCGCTTTAGGGTTTAGGGTTTCGGGAACAAACGACCAGAAGGAGGATACCAAAGATACTGTTGAGAAAGATTCTAATGATGACGAGGAGTACAAGCCTTCAGTTAGCCAAGGAGAAAGTTTCAGCTCTTCCATAAGACTGAAGTGTGCCAAAAGTATTGAAGTTGATTGGTATATGACAGGGACGGTGTGATTGAAAGCCAATGCAAGCATGCTTTGCAATAAGAACACAGTTTGAAAGAAAATTTTATGGGCTTCAGTAGCCATTTCCTGAACTCAGGCACCCAAGAAAGCAGCATAGATCAAACAGTGATCAATACCCTTTCATCTGGATGTTTGGCCATGAAACTTTGTAAGAAACCAATGGTCAAAAATGTCTTTCCAGTGCATGGAGATGGTCGAAGTGGTTCTGATGCCAGTACGTGTTCTCGAATCTTGCCACATCACCAATTGCTCTGTTTTCGACTCCACATGAAATGTTTTTGGTGAGCCGACAGAGACAACAACCAATAATTTATGATCCATTGATCAAAAACCAATGGGCTATCTCTGAAGGCTCACCAAAAAATGCTTGACGTGGAGTCGAAAACAGAGCAATTAATGGCGTGGTAAAATCTAGGAGTACGTAAGGGCAAGACAACCACTCCTTTCGTCTGCATGCACTAGAAAGAAATTGTTGACCACTGCTTTTTTGCAAGGATTCCTGGCCAAATGTCTAGATGGAAGGGTAGTGAACATTGCCTAATATATATTGCTTTGTTGGGTGTCTGAGTTCAGGAAATGGGCAGTGAAGCCAAAACCTAAATCATAAAATAGTATAAAGCCAACACAATTGTCTTTCAAACTCTGTATTGTTTGCAAAACCTGCTCTGATTGACTTTCATTTACACCGTCCCCGTCGGTAACCAAACAACTTTAGTATGTCTGTCGCACTCGCCAATTATGGAAGAGATCGACGTTTCTTCCTGACTAGCTGAAGGCTTGTACTCTTCATCATCAGAAGAGTGTTGCTCAACATTGTATTTGATGTCCTTCTTTTCGCCGTTTGTTTGCTAGCCATTGGCCCTAAGGCATACGATAGGTCCACACTTTTGCGCGTTTTGATGGGCTTGTGTATTTTCGGACCATTTTGTCAATTTTGAATGTTTTCAGGTCCCATCTTGGCAAAGTGTCCCCGAAGCCCTATTTTGACCCTAAACTTCGGAAGGACATACTGGGCCTGCCGTCCATCCAGTCTTCGTCTCGTCTGCTCCCACAGGTTCCTATCAAGGTTGTCCGCTGGCCGAAACGGACGACACCTAAAATGGATCCCGTTTGGAAAAACGGAATCGTCGGACGGATAGCTACAAAACTAGTCCATTTCGATTGACCTAATTGTGTTTCAAGCCCATCAAACGACCATTTTGACCAAACGATGTCCGAATCGAACCAGGCTCGGTCCCTTGGGTACATACTCGCTCCATAAACCAGTGGACTGTATTCCTGGACCATTAATACGTTCTACACAAGTTTAAGTGTATGCTACACAAGTGCAGCTTTGATGTTGAATCTGCACATACCTGTGTTGCAATGCCTACGACACAATGAGGACATGGGTGGAGTTGATGATGTTTATGGATGTGGTTATGATGATTATGCTTGTGGCTTGTTTTGATGGTTATGGTTGTGGGGTTGTGGGTTTAGGATGATTTGTTAGGGTTTAGGGTGTTATATTAACTGTGCCATTTGTTGGGGTGTCAGGTTTAGCATGTTATGTTAAATGGTTGAACATGATGCATACGTTATGAATGAGATGCAAATGTGCTGGTCTCTCTCTCTCTCTCTCTCTCTCTCTCTCTCTCTCTCTCTCTCTCTCTCTCTCTCTCTCTCTCTCTCTCTCTCTCTCTCTCTCTCTCTCTCTCTCTCTCTCTCTCTCTCTCTCTCTCTCTCTCTCTCTCTCTCTCTCTCTCTCTCTCTCTCTCTCTCTCTCTCTCTCTCTCTCTCTCTCTCTCTCATCTCTCATCTTGCACGGAGCAAACCATTTCTAACTAGACATTCAAACTTCACAGAGCTAACCATTTGTAAGCAACCACAATAAATTAGCCATGACACAAATAGACTGTAAAAATATATACATCTCATCTGATGCCACTGTACATGGTGCTAAAATGTGTATCAGTACTAGAAAAATCATCAGTGTGTCCCCTCTTGGCTGGCCTGCCTCTGGGTCTACCGGAAGGAACCCTCTGTGGTACACTCCTGCTTGGGGGTCTCCCTCTACCACGGGGGGGTCTCTGGGAGGAACTGTCTGTCTGTAATGCTCTAAGTCGTCTCTACGCTATCTGTCTCTGGGCAGCAGCCTCTGCCTCCCTCGCAAACTCTGACCAGCCATCATCTGAAAGGGGGCGTGAAGCGGGAGTATTGGGTGGGGCACGTGGACCATCCCTTGCTAGGTCGACCATCTCATCTGAACCATATGTGGGCTCATCATCGGAGGAGGGCAATGGAACATCAGCAGGGAGGGTGGCGGTCTCATCGGCATCAGCATCATCCTCGGAATCACCCCGCAGAGCACGCCCAATAGCATCGTCTGGATCAACCTCTGGCTCTGGCTCATGATCTGCCGCTGCAACCAGGCACTCATCGAGATTGACCTGCACAAGCCAATCATTTGTGAGAATAGTCGAAGCAATCGTGAGGGCATTAAACTGAATGTCTTAAATCAATACAAAAGCAAAACGACAGAGCACGAAATATATCTGCAGCAATAGGGTGCGTGCGCCTCCTGCTCTCATGCTCTTTGTGATGTGTCAAACCACTCTAATGTTGGTGTTGCAATACACCAGGTCATTGCATCGCTCCGTCGTCAGACGGTTCCGTCTGTTCATGTGAACAAGACTGAACGCTGACCAGTTCCGCTCGCACACGCAAGCAGAAAAGTCCTACATTAATTGGCAACAACTCGAGTGAGTACCGACCTTGTAGAGAAAATGCGCAAACTGGTTGGATGAATGAGATCAGACAACATACCTGTGAAAGGACTCGGAGCACGAGCGTCCTCAGGTCTGGCTGCCCGACACCGTAGCTCTCCCACCATGATACAAGCAAGAGCATGTTCTCTCAAACACGTGCAAGGTCCTCGCCGAACAACCCCAGAGAGTGCCTTCAGTTAAGCAACGATATGCTTGAGTACACTTGAGCCACCGCAGGGAAATTGAACGAACGACACGATACGATAGATCAAGAGTTTACCTGTAACCCAGCCTCTGCACCTCGAGCCTGCTACGGAACCCAGTGTCGCTGTTGAGGAGGCGGATGTATGCGAACCAGTCCGCACATAGCTCTGCATCGTCGTACTGCCTCTCGCTCTAAAACAGCAGATGTAGTATGTGGGCCACACTATGAATGGGCTGGTGGAACTTATCCCATCGCCGCTGACACAAGCACTTGATAGGCTCCAACCTTTGGACCAAACCGCGTGGAGGCAACAGTTACATCGTGTTGCGACAGCAAGACAAAACAGAGTGCAAAATGGAAGTAAGGATGGCGAGACGGAAAAAGGTTATACTTGACAGGGTCCAGTTCAGAACGCTGGAGAGACTCGCCTATGCGGTCCATGAACTCGTAAATGAGGCCCATCGTGCACCCCTCGCGATCAACGAGCCTCAGAACAGAGTAGATGGGGCGCATGAGGTCCATGAGCTGCTGTATATCCATCCAGAAAGGCTCCATGAATAAGATGTCATGGATGGCCAAGCCCTCTCGGGTCGTGGACAGGTCCATGGCGGTGAACTTTGTCGAAGGCGTAGGTGTAGTAGTGGAGGCTGTGGATCCATGGGGAGTACTGGCGGAGGCAGTGGCGGTGGCGGAGGCGGGTGGGGATGCAGCGACGGTGACGGGTGCAGATGCGACGATGGGGGTGGTGGGTGTACCAGTGGCAGGGGCGGTGGCAGTGGGTGCACCTGTAAAAATAGAGTCCACGGCATCTGTGGATGGCTCGTCGGGCTCAGCAGCTGGCTCAGAATATGTCTCGATAATGCAAGCCCTCTCCGCAGCGGGGATGACCATACAAATGTCGATCCCATAGCATCCCCCCGTGGGTCGGACTCGCAAACCCCCCAGATGTGCTCGAAGCCCAAGAGGCGTTCCCTGTGAATTGTCGTCGACAAAAAGGGCAACGCCACTTTTGTCGGCCATCACCTCCACCTCATCCCAAATGGGACGAGTAGCCATCTCTCTCTCTCTCTCTCTCTCTCTCTCTCTCTCTCTCTCTCTCTCTCTCTCTCTCTCTCTCTCTCTCTCTCTCTCTCTCTCTCTCTCTCTCTCTCTCTCTCACACACACACACACACACACACACACACACAGAGAAGCACGGAAATCCAAGCTCTCTCTCCCACCCTAAACCCTAAACCCCAAATCTATGTTCTCAAGAGAGACTTCATACTAAACTAGTATGGCTTTAGTCCAATTTTGAGATGCAACGATCTCACTAAAGCAAATTGATTTATCAAATGACATAAGAGAAGTAAGTATGAGATGTATACCACATGAGATATGCTCCTCTTTCCCTTGAAATGTGAGCCACATGGATTCAACCATATTTCTTGAGTTTATTTTTGGAATCACAATTTGAGAAGGTCTCTCCTCCTCAATCCTTGGCACACTTGAACCTTGAGAAGGATTCTCCTCCTCAATCCTTGGCACATTTGAACCTTGATATGACTCCTTAAGATCCTCTTCATGGTGCTCCTTTTTGATGGAAATCCGAGACTTCCATGTCTCATAATGATCACAACAAGTATGATCATTCAATATGCACTTCCTATGATTATCAAGATTACTTATGCTAGAACCATAAGTCCAAAAATCACTACAACTTGGCATGATTTTTCCAATATTGAAATCAAAAGGTATTTCCATCTCAATAAGGCTAACTACTTGCTTATGGATATAAGTGTCCACTTTAGATGCTTCACTTATTCTCATAAGAAGTTTACAACTTGCCTTTAAGATTAAAAACTTACAATTTTCATCTTTATGAATAAACACATCATTCATGATCTTATTGAAACTAAAAGAATTTACATTATGAAGACGTTTCCATTTCCTTGACTTCATAACTAATGTAAGCTTACAAGGAAAACATGCTTTGCTATACTTTAAGGCATCACACTCAACTAGTATTGCCTTAAGCAGCCTTTGAGATACAAAAATCCCTTCAAAGCAAAATAGATCTTCATAAGTTGACATGAGAGCATAAATGAAACTATTTTCATTTTGTGACTGATGCTCCTTATTCTTGATTGATTTCTCTTGGATCATAACAATAAGTTTGAACTTATCTAAAGTTCCCAGCAAAATACTTTCCAAGGACCTAAAATAAATCCAAGTTACTTTCATGAAAGTGACATCTATCTTTGCATCTTGAACCAAACAATGCACTTCCAAATGAAAAATTTCAAAAGCTTTGACATGTGTTGTGATGGACTCTTGAAGACAAATCTTGCAAGTCCTTGTGAGACTCCAAGCCTCATTCACCTTTCCACAAAGGAAACACCTTTCCTTGGACTTGTCCTTCTTGTATTTGCATTTCGAACTTGAAGCTCCATCCTTCTCCTTGGCCCCCTTGCTTTGGTTCTTCTTGGATGGATTGGTCTTCTTTTTGTAGCATCTTGAGGAAAAATATCCTTCCTTGCCACAAAGGTTGCACTTAGGATCCTTTCTTTCCTTCAATAGGATGCCAGCTATTCATGCCATGTGAATAAAAACCTGTGATATGATTCTACAAATATAATTTGTGATTTTCAAGAGACTAGATTTGAACATCTTTAATAATCTAGAATGATCTACAAAAGATCTAGCTCACAAACCTAAGAATCAACCTTCACACTAATGACTAGTCACTTGGAAACTTTGCTTTGATCACTAAGACAAAAGCACACAATCTTTGAATCAAATCACTAAAGAAATCAGATCCAATCTCCTATTGGACTCATCAAATACCAATGGCTCTTTCTTTTGAAAGTTGAAATGGATATGAAAGATTTGACACCTAGATTTTCCTTTTCACTTGACTAGTTCTCTCAACACTTGAGATTCTTGAACAAAAGATGGGTTTTGTTTCAAACACATAAAAATCAAACTTAATCACTTCTTTTGGACTCACTCTTGACCCAAATGATCTCACTCTTGAGATCTAGAATGAATTTGATTTGATTTGAAAACAAACTATACCACCAATTTTTCACAAAGCTTAAAAATTTAGACAACTAGAGATTCACAAAGATCTCAACCGTGCATGAATACTCAAATATGGACTCCTCCTCATTCTAGTCATCCAATGGGATCACAAATTGACCCTCACACTCTCACAAAGAAAGTTTAATAGAACTAATTTGAGTTTCATATATACTATGTCAATTTTTGCTCAACAAATTGAATTCAATCACTCCTATTGGATTCCACCAATTACTCTACCTTTTAAGACTTGGAATGAAATTCAAAATCAAAAGTTGTGATTTTTCTCACTAAGATATTGTGCTTCAAAGAGCTATTGCCACTTAGAAAGATTTGATCACATAGGAGAAGACAAATTCTTCACCAATAACAACACATAATGAGCTTCTAGATCTTGCCCTCTCCAAAGGAAGGAACTCTTAGAAAATTGGATCTCTCTCTACACATTTGCCATAGACACCTTAATGAATCTTTTCAAATCTTACAAACACTCAAACAAATTGAGTAGGATTGAATAATGTGACTTGGATCTCAATCTCTTTTCTAGAACTTTCAATTGAAGCCAATCTATGTCAAATTCTACAAAAGATTTGCATAGATGCTCTATATGCACTAGAAACTCTTAAAGGTTTCACTTGGAGGACAGATCCAAGGATGTTTTCTAGCAAATTGATGCTTCTAAACTTGACCCTATCACTCTTGAACAAATCTAGAGTGATGGTACAATGGATTTCAACCTCTCACCTTGCATATCACTCCTAAATCTATGATTTTTAGCAAAATCTCTCTCAACTTCAACATGCACTCAAAAAATCAGAGATAATCAATTAATGCACCTAATTCAAGCTTCAAATTTAATTTCTTGGCTGATCTAATCCAAGAACTAATCAAGGGATTAGATTCTCTATAGAAAATGCTTGATTTTGCACCAAAAATCACTCAAATTGGGTATGTGAGTCAAATTCTACAAATTTGTGAAATTTCTCAGTCAAAATCGGAGCTGTATGGCCTCACACGTGTGAAAAGGGTTCCTACAGCCAAAACAAGATTTGGACCAAAAGTTTTGAGGATAGCTATCAAATCCAACTCGCTACACAAAATTTGGCTAGTTTCCAGAAAACTGCTAATTTTGGCTTTGATTTGGATTAACCCTATCAATTTCAACAAAACCTCTTGTACTAGGCTCTAATACCATGTGCAAAAAGTACCAAACTCTGTGGAGTTCAAGTCGGCTTCGATAGTCTTAGTAGTAATCTGACAAATCACTTATCTGAATTGACGACAATGATTAGCAAACACTATTTCGAAGATCATCCAAAACCAAATGCGCAGAGTTCATATCTCCCACTTCATATGAAATCATAGAAGAACAACCTAGCTCTGAATATCAAATGAGTCGAATGTTGTATTCAGCTGTTGACATATATCTGGTTTCTATGTTTCACAATTTAAGAAATAAAACTACCAAAACAAGGTGGAGATACATGTTGCACATGTTATACTAGATTGTAGTGCTAATTAGATGAGAACAATCTTGTTGTAGTTGCTCACCTGGTGGTAACTATAATCTGGTGAATATGTTGGAAACCTGTGAAACTTGGCAAATCACAGCATACAGTTAGAATAAGTCTGATCTATGTAGCATCCTTAATTGAGCAAGCATAGAAGCTATAATGGTATCCATTCAGTTATTGAAGAAGACTCTGTCTTGCAGTTAGTGACAGCTTTATAGATGAAAGTGAAGTATAAACTCGGGGTGTGTGCATTGAGAAAACAAGGCTACGATGGAGCATTAAGGACACATCTAGATATAATTGAAGGAGATCCTAGAAGTGAGACTAACCCGTAATGAGAGGTCTATGCATAAAGTCCATGTTGATAGGCATATTGCACCAGGCTGAGCAAACGTTAGAGTAGCAACGTAGCCTCCTGCTGCAGAAGCTGCATAAATGGATTGAAGGGCCCGAAACTTGGATCCCTCGGCCCTCATCTCAAGTTAGTGAGCTTTTATGAGATGTCTTAGCTCAAAACTCTCATAGACTCAAGGAAGAGTTTCCTCCTTTTAGGACAACAAGCTCTTCTGAGAATTAGCATGAGCTCAGGTTAGCGAGCTCAAAGAAGAGACGTCTCAAATGATGTCAACACACCCTTTTGAGAAGCTCGAGCTCCAAAAACACATGCTCCAAAAACAAAGTGATCCCAAATCTATACTCAAGTGGGATGGAGCACGCAGGCCGGATTTTCCGAGCTCTGAGCTTAGCCCAAACACACACGCACACACACACGCACATCCATAAAGACCCACTCTAACCCGTACCCTAAATACACACACACACACACACACACACACACACACACACACACACGCACGCACGCACGCATGGACACACAAACACAACATGCACACAAATACACATACAGAAGATCGAAAAAATCCAGTATCAAATGTTTTCAGCCCAAAGATCGAAATCAAGAATCAGAATTTTTCGTTACTAGATCGACTTGAAAAATTCGTAGTTTTCTGATACCTGAAATCAAAATTTTACTCGAAAACTTCCAATTTTTTGATAGCCCAAATTGGATTTTTGATGCCAACTCAATATCGGATATATTCGAAAAATTCGTGATTTTTCAATACCCCAAATCGGATTTTTCGATACCAGCAGTCAGACTTCGCAATATCGGATATACTGGAAAAAATCGTGTTTTTCAATACCTCAATTCAGAAATTTTCGATAATGGAACGACTCGAAAAATTCGTAGTTTTTCGATATATGAAAACAAAATTTTTCGATAATGGGTCGACTTGAAAACTTTGAGTTTTTCGATACCTCAAATGGGATTTTTCGATACCAATAGTTAGAATTCTCAATATCGGATCTACTCGAAAAATTTGTAATTTTTCGATACCAACATTCAGATTTCTTTCGATAATGGAGCCACTCGAAAAATTTGTAGTTTTTCGATACATATAATCGAAATTTTTTGATAATGGATCGACTCGAGAACTTCAAATTTTTTCGATTCCCCAAATGGGATTTTTCGATACCAGCAGTCAAAATTTCTCAATATCAAATGTACTCAAAAAATTCGTAATTTTCCGATATCTCAAATCAGAAATTTTCGATATTGGACCGACTCAAAAATTTCGTAGTTTTTTTAAACCTATAATCAGAACTTTTCGATAATGCATTGACTCGAAAACTTCAAAAAATTTTGATACCTTAAGTCGGATTTTTCGATACCAGTAATCAAAATTCTCAATATCGGATTTACTCAAATTAGAATTTTTTGATAATGGATCAACTCAAAAACTTCGAATTTTTTCGATACCCCAAATCGGATTTTTTAATGCCAACAGTCATAATTCGCAATATCGGATCTACCCAAAAAAATTCGTGATTTTTTGATACCTCAAATCAAAATTTTTTGATCATGGATCGACTCGAAAAATTTGTAGTTTTTCGATATCTGAATTAAGTCACGTTTTTCGATTGCGGCCATTTGACGGCCATTTCATGACACTTCCGACCATTTGAGACCGCATTAGGACCATCTGTCACCCATATCGTCCGTCTGTCGCCATCTGTCAACAACCATTGACTTTCCTCCTAAACAATCGACCATCCAAATCATCGGCTGTCACCCAGATCGTCGGCCCCCATCGTCGGCCCTCCGTCAATGACGGGCATACGCACTAGATCATCGACCAAAAACTAGGTCAAAAAATCATCGCCAATCTACGACATACTAAATTTTCAAATCATCAACTGTCACTTATATCGGCTGCCATTGCCCGTCAACAACGGGCACTCTTTACTAGTATATATTTAAAGTTTTATAATTTTATACACATGCATGTGTATGGGAAGTGAGAATGTATGGGGTGGTCACTTAATACGTCCTTTCTTACTCATGCACTTTTTTAAAAAAACAACCGAAATTTTTAAATGCATGCATGGGAAGGAGATGTATGCATCGTATCCCATGCATACACATTACTCCCCCTCTCTCCATCCTATTCCATCTCTCTCGATCCTCTTCCATGTCTCTCGAAGATCCATCTCTCTCTCTCTGTCCTTTCCTTCACCACGGACGCTCTCCTTCTCCTTCTACCATCGCTCTTTGCCTGCTGCCTGGCCCCGCTCCTTTCTCCTTGTGGCTCGTTCCTTCTCACACATATATTCTCCACGGATGCGCCTCCCTCATCCGAGCATAACGCATCACAGTTAGAATAGCTAAGTTTCTTGAAAGCCACGTAAATCCCTGCCTGCTTCTGATCTGATCACGCATCTTGGAGCTTTGGGTACCAGACCAAGAATCTGAAACATATGTTGGTCAGCTGGATGGATGGATGCAGAAATGTTTGAAAGCGCGCTTGAAATCTGGAATATATGGCTTGATGTCCATCTTCAGGAGCTTACGGCCTATGAGGGTGGCGAGGAAGAGCAGCTACTCTGAGAGAGGCAGGCGCAAGAGTGGTGATATTCGTCTTCACTGCATCGCCAACAACCTCCATCAGTTCCTTGGACAAAGCCACACCTACCTTCTTACTCTCATCCTCCTCCTGGAAGAGGCTTCTGTAGCTCCGGTCGTCAGCTCTCTTGTGGGTGCGGAAAGTGTGGATCAGTCAGTCAGCTATTTTTTTTTATCTAAAAACCTTTAAAAACCCTAGCTTTGAAAAAACCCTTAAAAAAATCCAAAAAATTTGTGCGCGTGTACACACACACACACGCGTGCGCGCGCACACACACACACACTCTTTCTTTCCTTTAAAAATCCCTAAAAAATTTCCCAAAAAATCCTCTCTCTCTCTCTCTCTCTCTCTCTATCTCTCTCTCTCTCTCTCTCTCTCTCTCTCTCTCTCTCTCTCACACACACACACACACAAACTATATCGCTTTTTTTACTCCAAAAGCGTTTTTGGAGGGACCATTTGGGTACAGACACAGAAAAAATTGGAATCTACCCAGCACAATCTTACATCGAGGACACCGATAAGCAAAAAGAAGCAGCATCGTCTTTCGAAGAGATTTGCATCTGTGCAAGCTAAAAGTTATAGCACAATTTGATAATCGCTTTAGGTTGATTGAAAGGTCGTGGAAATCTGACAAGGCATGGCATTATAAAATGGCTCTTGAACAGATTGCAAGGCACATTTTAAGGTGAATTTCAAAGCCAAATCTATTTTCTCATGATGTTGGGGGTCATATTCAAATAATTTCGAGTCTAAAAGTAATTTATTTGATATGGTAAGAGCTCATATTTATCATCACAAATCAATTCCCGTGTTCAAATAGACGATCACAACCAAAATAGGCCAGTTTTGCAACCCACAAACACACGTAGACCCACAAATACACACATACCCATACACACACACAACACACACGCATACACGCACACACTCCGTAAACACACACACACACACACACCCTAAGCCTAAAGCCTAAAGCTACACCCAAATCCTAATCCACAACCCACACACACACACACTCCGTACACACACACACATACACACCCTCCATAAACACACACATGGCACACACACATACACACAACACACAAACAGCACATGCATGCGCGCACACACACACACACACAAAGCCATTAGGGCACGCATGCACACACATGCACACATGCCATTGACGCACGTCCGCCATTGCCCATCAATGACGGCGGGCACAAGCAACTAGTATATATATATATATATATATATATATATATATATATATATATAAGTTTTATAGAGACACCCCACTTGCCGCGGCGGGTGGGCTGTCTCTTTCTAGTTTTTTTTTTTAATTAAATGTCGTGTGTGTGTGTGTGTGTGTGTGTGTGTGTGTGTAATATATATATATATATATATATATATATATATATATATAGATAAAGAGACAACCCACCCGTCGGGCCAGGTGGGTTGTCTCTTTCTTGTTTTTCTTTTTAATTAATAACATATATATATATATATATATATATATATATATATATATATATATATATATATATATATATATATATATATATATATATATATATATATATATATATATATATATATATATATATATATATATATATATATATATATATATATATATATATATAGTTTATATATATATAAAAAAGTTTTCTCCATTTTACTAAAATATATATGAATTTCCATTTTACTAAAATGGATTCCCAAAAAACACTTTTCATTCATTATGGAGTTCTTATGTCTTCTTGACGCAATGGCATAGCATTTATGAAATTTGACTTTGGAAAAAAAAAAACATAAATAAGCCCCCCCCATAATGCTTATTTACATTGTCTTTTTAAATTTTATTGCTTTTTTATCTCAAAGTGAATTGCAACTTTCTTCAATATTTCTCTTACAATATGGTTAGTTTATAATCTCTCTCTCTCTCTTTTTTGGTTTTCTAGCTAGAATTTTTTACTACTTAGAAAAAAGAATAGGAGACAGCACACCCACCACGACGGGGGTGGGCTGTCTCTTTCTATTTGTTTTTTAATTAATATCATATATATATCTAATTTATATGTATATATGACGTACATCCAAGTAACGAAAACTCTCAGCATCTACTACGGAGGCAACCAAACTGCCAACATCCTTGAAGCCTACATAGATGTAGATTGGGCAGGAGATGTCGATACCAAAAAATCAACTTCTGGATTTGTATTTTTATACAACCAAGGCCCAATCTCATGGAACAGCCAGAAGCAGACCTTGGTTGCATTATCATCAACGGAATCCAAATACATAGCTGCCACAAATGCAACCAAAGAGGTGATTTGGCTAAGGCAACTGCTTGCAGACATCAACCTTGCACAAACACTTCCTACAACAATCTATTGTGACAATCAAAGCACAATAGCATTATCTCTCAGTCCGAGATTTCACTCTCGAAGCAAACATATCGAAATCAGGTATCATTACCTTAGAGAGAAAGTGCATAGCAAGGAAGTAGCATTGGTTTTCTACAGAACAAACTACACGGTTGCAGATTACTTCACAAAGGCTCTATCAAAGGAGCAACATCTCAGATTTGATGATATGTTAAATCTGAAGATTAAGGTTTTTCAGGATCCACATTAAGGGGGAGTGTTAGATTTCTTATGCTCAACCTTAAGCAAATCGTTTAAGTAATGAGCATCCTGAAAACTGATGGCCGACTACATGTTTCGAACCTTCGCATTTTTGAACTTTGAGATTTTTTGTGCCTTAATTGTTTTTAAGGCACCTTCGTCTTTTTCGCATTTTTCGCACCTTCACAAAAAATGCGACGTAGTGGCCAGAATGCCTTGGAATCCATTTCAAGCCCACCTTCACCTTTTTCACATTCGCTCCAAAGGCGCCTTCGGGATTTTTGTGCCTTCGAGATTTACATACTTTCAGTCTAAGGGCACCTTCGGGTTTTTTCCCAGGTTTTTCCAATAGTGGCGGACCGACGTCGCCAACTTATCATCAACTCTAAACACAACTGGACAGCCAAATATCTCAAAGGCGGTTACCAATTTTGTACATATACAAAGACTGGCGTAAATAGCATTCAATGCTCGTAAGCTATTTTTGAAGACACTTGTAATTATATACTAGCTGAATCAAGCTATGTAAGAGTTAATCAAAGTGTTGTCTTAACACAATCAGAGTTATCTGTGGCCAACGTTTTCGCGCTCAGCAAGCTGAAGTCATTACTTCAAGCCATTGTACTCACTGTTGATATTAATCAAAGTGCAATTTTGTCTCACTATTGTATTGTTCATTTGCGCAATTCTGTATGAATCATTCTTCTTGAATATTTCTGCTGTGTTGTGTTTCCGTTCCTACACGCCTACGCTCAAAGCTTTGAGCTTCCGCTGCCGGTCATACCCACGTTTTTACGACACCTTGAAGATCAAAGCGACACATAATTCTTTTAAACAGATTTATCGACAATGTCATAGCCACTTGTTATTTTGTCAAGGAGCTAATCGATTATTATGAGGCAATGTCTAGTCCCTATGCAAATCAGTGGAGATTTGAAAATGGTTTTATCAAATCAAGTATAAATTCAATGGATCAGTTGATCAATGGAAGGCAAGGCTAGATGCAAGAGGATTTTCTCAAATCCCGAATGTTGATTATTTGGAAACTTTCAATTGTGTGGTCTCAAACATTCGTCGAGATCAAACTTTTACTTTCATTTGTAGCAGTGGAAGATCTAGAAATTCACCATATGGATGTATAAACAACATTTTTAAATGGTCTGATCAAAGAAGACTTTTATATGTCTCAACCCAAAGGCTATGAGTTGGAGGAAAACACCCATCGGATATGCAAACTTTAAAAATCTCTTTATGGATTTAAACAGTTTTCTCATGCTTTATTTCATCAAATCAACGAATTCTTTACTCATCAAGGCTCTATGCCAAACTTAGTACAAATTGGTGGATTCATCTTTCGTTATCAATACATTATATGTTGATGACACATTACTTTTTACTAATGGCATTCGAATGCTGAAGAATGTCGTCGAAGGAATTTGAAATGACAACTTTAGGGGAGGCCCATTTTTGCCTTGGTACAAATTTTTTTTGAAAGATCGTGATCACAAATTAATTTACATCGATCAACAAAACATCAAATGGCTAATTGCAAACCAGCCAAATCTCCAATGGATCCAGGTTCAAAATATTCAAAGGACCAATGTCCCTTGAATCTTTTAATGAATTTGAGCAGATGATATTGTACCTGTACCATTCAATTGTTGGCTCTCTCATGTATGCCATAACATTGCTTATTTAGTTAGCACACTTAGGCAATATATGTAAAATCCAAGTTTCATTCATTGGAAAGCTCTAGTTAGAGTTCTTCAATATTTACAGACGTCGGCTGAAAATTATTGCATCTATTATGGTGAAAATTCGAATGATGATTTCAAATACCCATGTTAATCTTCTTCAAGGTTTTACAAATGTAGATTGGACTGGAGATTTTGACAAGAGAAAGTTGACATCAGGTTATGTCTTTCTATTTGACAAGGGTCATGTCTCTTGGAATAGCAAAAAGTAGAATTTGACTACATTATCTTCAATTTTCTAATGGCATTAAGAGGGAGTTATCTTGTCCTTATACCCCTCAACAAAATGGAGTGGCCGAGAGGAAAAATAGATCTCTTTGTGAGTGTGCTAAATCCTTAAGGCTAGATGCTTCCCTACCAAAACCATGCTTTAAGCCTTTGATAGAGTCTGAATACATTGTTGTTGCACATGCTGCAAAGGAAGCTATCGTATCATTTCCAGAGCAAGCACATTCAAATAAAGTATCATATGGTCAGAGACAAAGTACTCAACAAGGAGATCATTTAATCTTTTGTAGACAATGGCATTCAACAATCATTCTAAGTTTATCAATATGCTCAACTTAATACCTCATTAAGGGAGAGTGTTAGATTTCATCCTTGAAATCATTTGCAATGTGGAACCGTTTTAAGTGTAGCCTACTCACATCATCGAGACAATGTTGAAGGTATCGAGACTACCTGTAGAAATACATGTATTGTCAACACCGTTTAAAATTCGAGGGATTATTGAACAAAATTCAAATCGATCAAAAGTTGATTGTCGACTGTTCCAAAGCTTACTAGAAATAGATTGAATAGTGGAGCCTTATCCACTACATTCTGTCAACATTTTCACACATGTGGAGACTTGTGATTGATCTTCTAAGGTGTGTGTGATTGTACATGAATCTATCTCTTGATTGATGCAAACAATCTAGCTTGACAATATCAAGGCGCATGCATTCTACTGTCCAAAAACTATCATTCTCATGGTAAAGAACACTTGATGAAAAGAAAAGTCTGAAAACTTGTTGCTCTTGGGTAGAGAGAGAAAATACAAGGCTTGCTCTCGGGTAGAGAGAGAACATAGAAAATTTTCCAAGTGTTGATGCTCCTCTCTCACTCTCATCAAAAAACTAAGTGTGAATACAAACTCTTTCACACTCTCATAGAGAAGCTCAAGATCCAAGAGAGGTGAAAACAAAGCTCTGAACCACTCTCAAATCACCTCTTACAATGATTGGACCACTCTCTAATCACCTCTTACTATGATTGGACCATTTTGCTACACCTCTTGCTCCTATTGATCCACATGGCAAAATAACATGATGAGGTGAAATCCTTGCTCTCTCTATCATCATGCCAAGTGTAAGCAACCTACACTGATCTAGATCATAATTTGCTCAAATCACATATTTACAAGTGTACATGGAAGTGTATGAGTCTGGCACCCCCAAAACTCAAGATCCTAGATAGATAACTTTTACAATTTTTCACACTCCTCCTTAAAAGATATCTATCTATTTTAACATAGATTTTGAAATCAAGCCAAGATTAGATCTAAACTTGACAAAAGCATTCTAGGACAATGGTTTTGTGAGAAGATCTGCAACACATGATGATAATCCAATATTCTCCAAGGTGATCTCTCTCCCAATGACTTTCTCCCTTACAAAGTGGTATGCTACCTCAATGTGCTTGCTTCTTGCGTGGAATATTGGATGATTTGCAAGATCTTGAGCTGAGATGTTATCATTTTTTATAATAGGTAGATCTTCATCCTTGATGCGCTCCCATGAGTAGCCTCTTGATCCACAAAATTTCTTTGTTGGTCATTGTAAGGGCCCTGTACTCAAATTGACATGATGATAATGAGATAATATCTTGTTTCTTGGATAACCAAGATACAAGATTGCTTCCAATAAAGATGGTGTAAGCACTTGTGGACTTCCTATCCACTTTATCACTTGCAAAATCCAAATCTGAAAATGCAACCATTGTTATATCCTCTCCTTTGTAGATCAAACCATAGTCTAATGTGGATGAAGCAAATCTCAAGGTCCTTTTGGCTGATTTCTAATTTGTGCACACAAACTCAAATCCAGCCTAGTTATGGTCAACCAAATAAGTGAGCCAATAGGACTCTTGTAAAGGGTGATGTCTTCGAAGGATCTTTCATCCCCTTTCATAGGATCTTTTACAACATGCTCCATGGGAGTATCTATACTCTTACAATTTTCCATATGAAACTTTTTAAGCATAGAAAGTGATCTTGCAACTTTTTTGTGAGATCAATCTCACAAGCAATGTCAGTCTCCTTCAATCTAGATCTTTCCTCTCTCCAAGGATGAAGCACTCCAAGATTTTGAGCCAACTCCCCCCACGAGATTCAAGAAACTTTAAGCACTCAAGTACTCCACAAACCACTCAAACACAATGGATTGGAGTGAAACTATGTGGCTATGGCAACAAAATCTCATCTAGATCTACCCTAGACTATATTCGAAATGAAAACCAAGAGTTTTTTGATGATTTAAACTAGATGTGAGACTTCTTGGCATGTCCAACTAGGTTAGGTGCCCTAACCACCTTTGAATGCCAAAAAACCTCTCAAGACAGCTCCAATTGACTTGAGATCAATTGCATCACAAACTAGACTTCACTAGCTTTCCAACAAGCTATCATGCACTAGATTTAGATCTACCAACCATTCAAAGTTGGGTGATCTCACACATGTCTGAGCACAGAAATCCATACAATACCTAGCATGGGTCCAATCAATATGATTTTTATCCCACATGATCCAAAAATCTCCTAGATTGCAACAAGACTACACTTTCAAATCCAAGTTTTTCAAGCAATTTTTCATCAAGCTTGATGCATGCAAATCATTCTTAGGCTAGCTCTGATACCATGTCAACATTTTCACATGTGTGGAGAAGACTTCCAAAACAATGTGATTGATCTTCTAAGGTGTGTGTGATTGCACATGAATCTATCTCTTGATTGATGCAAACAATCTAGCTTGATAATATCAAGGCAAGAGCACACAAGCATGCATTCTACCATCCAAAAACTATCATTTCCATAGCAAAGAATACTTGATGAAAAAAAATAAGTATGCAAACTTGATGCTCTTTAGTAGAGAGATAAAATACATGGCTTGCTCTCGGGTAGAGAGAGAACATAGAAAAGTTTCGAAGTGTTGGTGCTCCTCTCTCAATGTCATCAAAAAACTGAGTGTGAATACAATATCTCTCACACTCTCATAGAGTGGCTCGAGATCCAAGAGGTCTGGAACCAAAGCTCAATGATTGGACCACTCTCTAATCACCTCTCCCTAAAATAAGTTTCAAGTTCTTCAAAGTTCAAAGTTGAAGTTATTATTCTTCTTCTCTTCTTTGTTCTGCCATAGGCGTAAACTGATTAGTAATAAGCTATCGCGCTTACAACCTATGTAAGAACAAAATTTATAGCAAATAAGATGCACTATTATCATAGTGCAATCAGACTAGATAGTGGAAGCATTTAGCAATTGTAATTCACCATCCATCAATATAGACTACTTCCACTACATCTTTTGTCTTGCTCTATTGTTTTTGTTATTCTTACTTATTATGATCTAAGTTTCTGATTTTAAATGTTGGCAAAGCAATCCATTCAATTTTTCACTTGTGAATGATAGTATAGCTTTACTTGAGATAATCGATTTTTGTTACCACAATAAGACTATTCAATCAACAATTCTCAAATATCTCCAAAAGTGAAAATATGTGGCTTATAACCACGCTCCTTGTATCTTTATCACCACAACAGATGTAAGAATTCACCCTTGGAAACTCCTTTGATCGGAATGGCTAAGACCATCTTTTCAACTATCACAAAAGAATTGAAATTTCCTGTGATGTTTAGATGTTACTTGCATTCCCTTCTGCACTACAATATTTTTGGACACCTCAATGATCATAGATTGAAAAGTTTCAAGCTCTTACCTAGAAAGATTGCCCTCATTCACTATCCACATTTGGTGTGCTAAGCCTCTCTGCTTCCACATGAATTGGGTCGTTGATGAGACACTTCAAGCAATCTTGTTAAACTATCGTCTTCATCTCTCAATTCCCCTTTTCAACAAATTCTTTGTTACTGAAATGACTCTTTGTGATGTTCTTTGTCAAGCCTACGCAATAGCCACATTGAAAAAAAAATTGAATCCAAAATATATATATATATATATATTTTTTGAAAATGTTGGTTTATTTTTTATGCGCAAGCTTTTCTTATAAATGGCCTAATTAAAACACTCAAATTTAAATCTTATTTAATGTAGCCATT
The DNA here is from genome assembly GCA_029204225.1 of Diphasiastrum complanatum. Classification (NCBI taxonomy): domain Eukaryota; kingdom Viridiplantae; phylum Streptophyta; class Lycopodiopsida; order Lycopodiales; family Lycopodiaceae; genus Diphasiastrum; species Diphasiastrum complanatum. The sequence goes on along the minus strand of CM055095.1, from coordinate 45,995,772 downwards.
TGAAACTGAAATATAAAAATCTATATATATACAATGTGTGCGAGCACACGCACGCACCCACGCGCGTGCGTGTGCACGTGCGCGCATGCATGTGTGTGTTTTAAATTGTAATTCGAGGGCATCTCACAAGCATACCACTTTGTCTATAGTATAGTATTCGATTCCTTAAAACTAAATATAACTTATTAACAATTACTTTAATTTTGACCATTTTGGTGTCATTAAGAGCTACTTGACGAGAGCTTTTAAATTACATCCCACGACATAATCTACACTTCAAAAGTTACAATCATTTAAAGTTTACAATCAACATCTAATATCAATTTTGTGTGCATTTGATCTATTTGGCTAGGTCAAATAAGTCAAATGCACACAAAACCAATATAAAGTGTTGATTGCAAACTTTGAGCGACTATAACCTTTTGACTGACTATAATTTTGAACTTACTCAAAACTAAGTCATGTAAAATGTCAATGGAAAGTTAGCAATGACGCCTTTCCAATGACATCAAAAGCATTTCAATTGAAATTACCATTAAGCGATTACATTGTCCTTTTTTATGAATTGCACGCTATACTATACACAAAATGAACAAAAATGGTGAGAAAAGATTTTATTTTGGTAATTCACTTGACAAATTTTTCCATTTTACATAACACAATTTTCCATCCTAAATAACATTCCTTATAGGATTTTTCTTGGATTCATAAACGGTTTGAAGTGATTAATTCACGTCTCGTGTCTTTGAAATGAAATCGTGACTATTGCTCATAGCCCTCCAACTTCAACACAAAATTCATCTCAAACTCCTCATGCTCAAGTCACTTATGCTTTTTTATGAAATCCTTTATGATGAAGCCAAAATGCAAGTGTATCGTGGAAAAAACACCATCACAAAATTATACTCTTGGAAGTCCATTTTTATTGTCTTTCCTACTATTCTTTAGCACATTCTCCATTGTATTTATTTTGACACATCCACTTAGCTTATGCTTAAAACTTACATAGAAAACTATGTTGAATCAAACACAACTAGAACATCAAATTTATGCTTACTGCGCTAAGTAACATAATCATTGCAAAGTTATACCATCATATTCCTTCCATTCTAGTAGATTGCAAAATGCAACCTACATTGATTGGCATAAACAAGCTCTCTCATTACCATGTCACGACTAGAGCACTAGTATAGTTATGAGCATATTGTTTCTTTTAAAATATAGGAGTTTATTAGAGGCCCCAACTCCAACATTTGATCAAAGATTTCACGGGCCGTTGATGTCATATGAATATATAGAATGACGCCAATTGCTTTTAAATTGGAAAACAAAAGTGTAACCTCAAAGGCTCAAACCATGAAACTTACGATGTCGACGTATATTGCAAAGAAAGGATTAGCCTTGGGGATAGTTGATTGACTTTTTTAAGAGGCATCGAAAATGAAATTTTTTTCTTGCTAGCTAAGAGCCATATTTAATATTTCTTAATAAAAATATGATGCAAGATAAATCAAATCTTTAGAGCACCAGGAAAATCGTACGAAACATCAATTGTAGTAAAAGCATTTACAAGTATTGCATGAAATGGATTTCATTTTGAGTCAGCTCAGAAAAAGTGCAGAACTTGACTAAACGTAGCCGTGGACAACAAGGATCAAGAGTCTTCAGAATTTCTCACTAAATTGCTTTGAATCCTCATTTATACCCTAGCTATCAAGAACAGAATCCCCATACAAATATGCAGTCATTTATACCCTAGCTATCAAGAACAGAATCCCCATACAAATATGCAGTCATGTATACAATTCAAAAATCAGCAAATGCACATTCAGTTACTAGAAGGGCTGCAGACCCAGCTTCATAAAACACGTCTAGTAGCTTGCCATGTGCACTTTTGCATATGCCTGACTAGTGATGAGATTGGCCCATAAAACAAGCAGTAAATCAACACCAACTAATATAAAAATCAGTTACTGCCATAAAAGTCATGGCACTAATTTAACCCTTGATCCTTGTAATCTGGCATATTCCATTCAATTTCTCAAATTGTTAATTCAATCACGGCTTCTGCATACAAATGCATGTACTTCCACGATTTTCTGCACCAAGAGGTCTTGGCAAGTGTCAACAGCACATCATCCCGAAAAATAGTCATTCATTCACTCAGAATAGCAGTTCCTCATTCTAAAATTAAGCAATTAGCCTAGTATCAGCGATCTGAAACTAGAAACAAAAAAGTCACACGTCGTACTTAGGGTGGTAGAGCACAAACCAAACTAATTCCTAAAACGCATTTTTGTGCTAGATGTCAACTTATGAAATAAACCCATGTTTTAATTAAATTGAACTAACCTAAGAAGTGTCCTGCCTCATTTGTTCCAAGTGAATGTTGAATTTACAAGACTATTTGCAGTGGCTGTCTTCCTTGGTCCTTATTAGTCATCAAACCATCGGGGCGGATCAAACCCACTTCCACCTGAAAGTTTTGTCATGAAGCTTGTTAGATTGCCTGACTCAACAAAGTAGCAACTTTGCAAAGAAAATAAGTGGCTATCTGAGAAATGTAACTGTGCACTCTACTATAGCACAAAGGGCACCGAGTAGTACCAAAATAGACAGCAAAATGATGAACATACATCAATTTTACACTAGGAACCAATCAACACTTTATTGATGTGCACGCACCCTACAAAGGAAAATATCTAGAGAATTCCCTTCGAAGATATGAATATTGTACAATCAACAGTATATTGATAAGTAAGCAATCCTACAAAAAACAATGTTTAGAGCATCTCCTACAGAGATACTCAGAAGAGTCAGAAGAATTTTATGCCAACAACTATAAAGAACCAGAATCATCAACTGATGGGATGAGTGGGAGATGACTTATAATGCTATAGAGGCTCTTAAGACATCCCAGATGTAACCACGTAAGTATTTGATGGATTCCAAGAGCGTCTATGCCCTACTACTTGATCACTGGTCCAATCAATCTGAGCTTATTTACTAGCAAATGAAATCAGGGAACATGGGTCCAACTCAGTGAATGACTAATTATGATTTGAGGGATCAAACGTAAGGTAGTGCCTATTCTGGTACTACTCACTATGTAATTCTTTCCCACTAACAAAAGCATTGGCCTCAATGTGGCCAAGAATTGGAAGAATGTATGTAAATGCTAAAACATCAAGTCAATGTAAATGTCGCAAACAAATAAGACAGCTAAAAATGCATATGTTGTAGGACAATGTCAATGTAAAATGAAGATGAGATGAACCAAAAGGCATATGCTGACAAAGAAACCACAAATAAGGATGTCACAAAACAGAAAAGCCACAATCATCCCAGTGTTTGTGGAAATACATGTTCTTGATTTGATTTAAAACGTCTTCTAGCCTGCTTTCCTATAATACAACCTTGGCAAGTTGGAGGGTTGAAGTTGCTACTTCGATAATCAAGATCAAGAACTAAAGAATGGTTAGACATATCAGCAATAGATGTATGATTTAAATGCCCAAGCCCATAATGCCATTGGTAGATCGTAAGCCTCTAGTTAATGAGAGCCTGAATTCTGAGATAGTTTGAGCTAGAGAAATGAAGAGATGTGCAGTTGAGCATGTAACTGGTCTTTGTACCATATAATCTTGGCTATATAACTCTCTTCTTAGTTAGATTTGTTTTAGTTATGTTGTTTTGACGGCACTGATCCGTCTTGTTGCCATCTTATCTAATGCATTGGTTAGTCTTATACACCTTTTGGCATGGAAAAGACCTTAATAAAGCTCTCTCTCTCTCTCTCTCTCTCTCTCTCTCTCTCTCTCTCTCTCTCTCTCTCTCTACAGAAAGAGAGAGTTGCTACTAAATAACCTCTTTCAAAAGTCATCTAACTGGTTTCCAAAAAACAAAGCAATCTGACCCCAAGGATTGCAGCGCAAAATTCTCCAAAAGGTGAGAACTGTTCCTCTGAAGAAACCATAGGCTTTGTATGCCTGCATTGAATATTCACTGCAGGTTGGAACATATCGACAAGATCCTGGTATATATGGCGAAATTTCACCTGCAAAGTGAAATTTATATAAACTTTTGCAGGAACTTTTCTTACTGGAGAAGGATTCACAGCCTCTACTCAAACATAGTTCTTCAAGATCAAATCTAGAAAGATCTTAAATTTTATTTATATGTTTTTATACAAAAAAAATGCAAAGCAGGTTCAAGGTGTCTTATTTGTCTTTATTCTCATCTCAGCTTGCAGTCAATTATTTACTTAATCAATAACATTAACTAACAAGCCCATCTACTTGCCCACAAAAAACTTTGTCCGTAACAAATGGGACATCAACCTTTCAAAATTTAAAAGCCAATTGAATTAAAGCCAGAAAGTATAGAACTAAGAAGATGTACAACTGGCATTCTGGTCATTTAATGGCATGAAGACTCGAGACAGTATGTTGGCAATGATTTCTTATATTAACACGCTTTTGCAACATAACATAGCCAATAAAGCACAAATTAGACCAAAATACATCTATAAGATATCATGCACAATTGAGCAGTTTGAACAGAAATTGAACAGGAATGATTCTCCAACAAAAGTATCAAGAAAAGAAGTCAATAGTTGTTTGGCAAGCCCTCATACAAAGGAGCATTGCCTGGGAATTCGCCATTGAAGAACCTCAAAACAATGCCTCCTATGTTCTTCCTCCAAAAAATTCACAATCTTAACAATCATCAACTATGAAACGAGGGGCCATGCAGGGTATCAATAGTCTGACTCAGATTCAAGCTCGGCACCCACCCTCTAAAGCTCCTTCCAGACGGTCCAATTTGTATTTGAATAAGAGCCAAGTAATTGCTTAATAGATTGTTTCAGACTCCAGAATAAAGTTAGGCATCCATGCTCTAGGGCTACTCCCAAGAAACTCTCTTGGCCCCAACAATAATCACTAGATCTACAGTCCAATTCGTAATCAAACAAGGCACGAGTATCTGAGCCCCTTAAGCCCTAATTTGCAGTTCATTAAAATTTGGGCCATTAGCCATAACTTGTGGTCTCTTCGACAGCTATTAATAGGCATGATGGCCTCCTCATTAGTTAGATGAACATGTAAGAACTTAATCTTTTTCTTGGTTAGGTAGATTTCCTATCAGTGTTGCCATATTTGGTTCAGCATAGCACAAGCTAGGGCACCAAACAAACCCATATTTTATGATCAAGGTGATGGGGCACCCACATGTCTCCTACATTCACCTGTTCATTCAGCTGATATTTTGGTTCCTATAGCTCAGTAGAGACATGTGTTCCCTTGATAGTTCACGAGGAAATACACCTCTAGTTGAGGCACAGCCACTAGTTCATGTGGCTCATCTTTTGGTTTCTACAGATCAACTAGTCCGTTGTTCCTCGGATGACTCTTTTACAAGACAAAATTTCAGCAGTATTACAGCAAAAACTTACTAAATTTGAGAGTCACTATCAGAGCTACCCTTGTAAACCTGATCTCAGAAACCATTCTAGGTTGGGCTGTTTTTCTATATATAGAGCAAGTTACAGGTCACCATGCTTCTGCTTTAGTGATATATTTGGGGTGCACTATTCAAGCTACTATATGGTGCACGGTCCATATGCTTACCTTGGGCTCTATGTGCATTTTAAGACACAACTGCAACAGTTACTAGCTCGCGTTCATGGCCCCTAGACAGAGTTGCACTTGGTTCTCTTTTTAAAATTGAAGCTACTTACACATGTGAAGGGAAGAAACCACCATCAACTAAATTAAATAGCCCGAAGTAGGGGTATTCATACCCTACGATGGCCTATCACCTTCTCACTATGCTTAGGGGACTAATTAATGTCTCCTTGGTTTAGGGTTTTGAACAGACTTTTAGGAGCCTACGTAAGGGCCCCTAACTAGCATTAAAATGATTAGGCTTATTTTGGCCTTTAGGGCCCCAAGTACCAATTGACAATTAAAAACAAGCCAATAGTATTTCACATCACATAGACATTGCCAGGCAGAGTATAACAATGGTCATTTCTACACTAGCACATGATGAATGCAGATGATTGTTAATTCTCATTTTGCATATGCACCTAAGCATGATTTACGTTTTATTGTTGTGTATATATTTTATAAAGATATTATGATCTAGCTAGAGGACTAAAGGAATCGATTAAAATTAGCTTTTGAAGGACTCTGACTAGAGACACAAACATATAGAGTGGAGCACATGACAGAGCTCGTTCCAAGAGAAAATATAGCATGTAGGCCACCTTCGTGGATGAGCTAAAGGAGTAGGAGGTGAACCGAGCTACTGAGCAGGATCACTCATTGGCATGTGCATTGATTGCTGTCAACCGTGTGCATATCCATGATAGTGGCCCTCCTTTGAGAGTTATATCACAGCAGAGGGACATAGAAAAATCTCTTCCCAAGGGTAGACAATATGCACTGGTGGGAAGCTTGGGCAGCACACCTTTGCCATATGCACAGCTTTGAGCATGAGTAGGCTTGAAAACTCTTTGTGATGGTGTTGGTGCAAGGTGGTACATGACGCCGATAACTTGAAGCCAAGAGCTCATAATAAGGTGATCAATGTTAGACGCCAGTCGTGTTCTAGCATAGTCCCAACATGACCGGTTACCAGGGGCTGAGGGCCATGGTATGGGCCAGGGCCAATAACTGGGATGTTATGACGGCATGGACCCTAGTCGTCTGCAGCGGAGATGCCTCTGCAGGACAAGCAGCTAGCCGGCAATTAGCTGGGGTGACCATTAGTGTCACAGGTCCATGAGGGGGCTTGGGGATGGTGCGTCAGAGTCATGCACTAATTGCGGGTAGTGGATTTCATGGGACCATGGGGACTGATCACCCTACATGGCAGCCAGGTGTCCCAAGCCCAGAATAGAAACTGGAGAGACTCAAGAGGGGAGCACCTACGGTAGGGTGGATCATTCCTCACACCCAAGTCCTAAAGGTGGGAGTGGTTGGGTGGATCATTCCTCACACCGGCCATCTAAGCTGGGAGAGCTCCTGCAGATGGGAGTGCAACAATCAATCAAAAGCTCCATATTCAAACATGGATCACACTAGATTCTACTGAGTTAGCCATAACCTGTTTTGTAAAAGATAGTAAAGTATCTCGACCGTGCAGCACCCAGCTATTCACGCTTGAGTTCTATCGATCTCTCCAACTAGAAGGATGGAATTTATAGATGGCATATTTGTGTTCAAGAAGGCAGTGCAAGAGTATGGAGAGCATCTATGAGGTGTATTTAGGGTATTGCAAGGCAATGTTGCATAATCAAATTATAAGAAAACTGAGCTATGCAAGACCTGAAGAGTACCTCGATCACATTGTGATGATAGAGGCTTTTCTGGCACATACAGCCAAGATGGTTTAAACTTTTAATTTGGTCATATGTTGGACTTTTCAAATTTGATTGTAGGATCATTGAGGCTTACTCCGAGGTAGCTACTCTCTTGAAGGTTGAGTTATGTGCTATTAACATTGTAGGACGATGAGCTCATGAAGAACGGGGCGGCCCTGAAGGAGGCAATTTGGCTCCAAAATGAAATTTCATGGGTACAAGAAACATTTTTGTCAAAGTCGATACCCCACTTATGGAAGGCTTCGCCTTCTATAATGGGTGTCAACGGTGTGAAGTCGGGTAGGGCAATTGCCTTTGCAAGAAGCTCACTCCTGCTTAACTATGGTGGCATTATTGTACGTGCAGAACTTTTGTGTCTACCTTACAAAATTTTAAACTGTTTTGCAAAAAAGCTAGAGTCAAGAATCGCCAAGCTAGGTGGGCCACGCTATTGTAAGAATTTAACCTGGAAATTCAGCACAAGACAAGAAAAGTAAAGAACAAAAAGAATGAAAAGGAAAATGTGGAAGATGATGCACTGTCTTGTCTATTGTACCAAATGAGCTCTAACAACATAGATGGTGACTACATGAAGGAAATTTAATAAGCTTGATAAAATATCCACATTGCTAGTGTATCTAGCCTTTGTGGTATGAACCTGATGCCCGCTTTAGCATCACGAAAACTTCTTTACTTGTCAATTTGTCAAACTTTTCTGGAGTCATTCTTCATTTAAGAAGTATGATCAGGATTTCCACCTATCTATTTATGATATATCGATGTTGTATCTAGGATTGTACTTGACACAGAAGATGTGTAATCTCCAACCTGCGTGATTACATTAAGCTTGCTAAAGAAAGGACTTCTCGAAGCCTTCTCTTAAGGAGTTGTCAGAGCTTTCTACAAAAAAATCTATACAAGCATAAATATGTAATAGGAGAGCCCACTAGGGCGTCATTATACTATCAACGATTTGCTTGCTGCAACGGCAAAAAGTCATTGTAAAGGAAAGTAGAAGGACAAGAGGCTTATGGTGGGGAAAAATGAAGTGTGGTGACAACTTGTGAAGAAAAAGAAAAAGTCGAAGAAGATAACTGTTGGGAATGGATCCAAAAAACATGGCAATGGAAAGGATCGATTGAGCAAATGACTAATAGCAAGGGGAGATAATGTTAGAAATCGATGTACATAGTTCGTTCACACAAAGAGAGGAGAAAAGAGGAGAAACACTAGCTTGCATAGGAGAGAAATCTGTAATAGAACCCATGAAGCCCTTCAAGGAGAGAGCTACATATATACAATGAATCAACAACAGAAAGTAGTTGAACCACCACATAACTATTGGGTTCCTAGAAGTGGAAATGAACATCATCTAGCTAGTCATTTCCTCAAATACAAATTTCTATTTCTAAGTGTGGACAGGTTATAGTAAAAAGGGGACTTTGATGCCATTACGTCTAGTAGACAATTGCCTTACATGATGCTGAGATTGATCCCTTGCAACTATATGTGGTTGAACTGCTTGGTATCTTGAAATCTTTACCAAGCATGACAGGTCCTTGAGCCCTCCATATGAGGACTTGCTACATCAAGAAAATCCTACAAGCTAGTCCTATATAATGGCCTTTCTTCAGGTGACTTTACTTGTCACCCTCACAGTGGTCATTCCATAGTTAACTACCTCATGGGCTCACTATCTTTCATTTTGCATATCTTTGATTCTATGGTCTCTCCTACCACCCTATACGACCATTCCTTTCTCTACTCTCTCTCTCTCTCTCTGTAGTGCGCGCTGCTGCACGGCCATCCCAATGTGCGTCTGATGTAGCGCACCCTGTGCTTGCTCCACAATGCTATGCCTCACCGTAAAGTGGGTTCTTCCCCCGTTTCTCCTCAATCTCCATCTGAATGCATGCCTATTTCTCCTCTATCTCCATGTGAATCAATCACCATCGCTACTTTAGATCCTTCTGCGTCTCTTCTTATTAGAATTCCTATCTCTCCATCAAACCCTATTTTGAATAAAAAGTCATTCTAATGTAGCTCATCCCTTATCTCCAATCACCCCTATTCTTGGAGATTCGATGTCCCAATCTTTCTTGATATCTCTTCTCTGTAACATAGTTACCACGACCCATGGTTCAAATCATTCGGAGTCGGTTCGAACCAGGGAGAAAAAAACCTTGATTCATTGTTGATTACTAGTTTTAATAGTTTATAGGGATAAGAATTTTGAGTATTCTGATTTTGTATTTAAACCATAGATGTGCTACATTCCGAAACTGATTCCGAAATGGTTCCGAGAACCCATAGAGCTTCCGGATTGGAACGCCACAAATATTTTTTTTGTTTTATGCAATTGGCAGTTTCAATGTCTTCTAGCACCTTAGTTTTAAACCTTTTGAGCCTAAGATGTTAGAATGATTTACTCTTTGTTATGTGCCTGACCTATATCATTCTTTTCTTTTAGCATGCCTGCTGGAGTTTGCATCTTCCCATGATATCTATCAGTCATTTGTAGCAAAGTTGAAACTTTCAAAATTACCTTGTTAGCCAAGGTTCAAGGGATTTTCCTTGGTCTACAATCATCAAAATGCCTTGCTGTTATTGAGCACTAAACTTGTGTGCACATGAATTACCTTTGGCTGAAATTATGATACATACCTCTTTTATGATGGTTGATACAAGAACTTTCAATGTTTACACCTTCTAAAGCCCTTCTTTCAACCCTAATTTTAATCATGGTACTGTGGCAGCAGGGCTATGAAGGCCTCGCTTTTTGGTTTTAAAGACTTTTGATGATTGGATTTTGTTTACAACAAACTAGCACTTAATACTGTGATAGCTATGTTTTTTTTGGACAACGTTCACGAATGCAGGGGTCCGTCGGAACACTGTTCCAAAGCAACATAGATTTGAACTTTTATCACTTTTGGTCCGCTAATGATTCATGAAGTTGGACTTTGGCATTTTTCAGAATACATCATTCATGTTTGTTCAGCTGCATAAGTTTTTGTTCACAACTCAAATTGCTCAATGGACAAACATGTAGACAAACTGATGCACGTGTCACGAACACAGTGGTTACTAGCAATAGCATATAGAGCATGGTAAATAGCATTTAAAAACTGTTTTTATAAGAAAGGCTTAGAAACTAAAAAAAACATTTTCCAAAAAAAATTAAAATTTTTTTCGAACCGTTTTCTGATTCGAACCGGTCTGGCCAGTTCGAATCGATTCGAACCAGAGGTTACCGGACAAATCGGCCCGAATGTTTAGCATGTCATGTTGGGCTCTTTATGAGTTGAACTAGGATTGTATTACTAGACAAATTTTCTGCAGTTAGATGCGACCAACCCTCCTACAATGCCCTTCTACTTGAACTCTAGACTATCTTATAATATTCGGAATGCATTCAAATAGTTCTAGCTTTTATCTAACTAAATACAGGTTGAGGTAAATGATTTCATGAAAATCCGCAAAAGGATACTCCTCCCTACATTCCTACAACCTCCTCTTTTTGTAGCTATTTTTTTGTAGCTATTAAAGTATTTACAAGTAACTCCTTTACCGCCTACATACAAGCCTAATAAGTTTGGGTATAAAGCGAAGCCGTAACTAAGTCGGAAAGCACCGGCGGCTACGAGCCAAATAGGTTGGCAACCAAAAGCAAAATTGGTCGGATAATAAATAAGCCAAAGGTTGACAACACGGAAAGGTCACCGAAGCCGCCACGGAAATTGTCTAGAGGCTCCTCATTCATTCGCCTCTAAAGGCGAGGTTAACTAATGCGAAGGGTATCATCTTCTTAGTATCATTCCCTTGCAGTGCAAGAGTAGGAGCAAGCAGCCATCTCCGTCCGCTGCCCAAAACAGAGAACCGTACGTGAGCGTTACCGCTCATAGGTTCCCAACCCCAAGTCTAGTCGAGTAGTTTTGTTCGGCTGCTTTACCGTTGCACTCGCTTGGCAAGGTGTACTCCTCCCCCAAACAATCTGTGTGAGAGGAGACGCCCTCATCTGCCAAATGCTCACTTGGCTTATGAGACCTTCCATCCATGTCTTGGTAGGAATGGTCCCCTTCCAAGCTTCGCTGGATAGGATATGCCAAATGTGTTCCATGGGGTTTACAAAGACGTAATTGCATTCTATCTATCCCCGCCCACTCTATGTCTACCACGTCTAGGAGCTCAACGACAATCATCCAGATGTATTACATCATTGACAACCACTTCCACTTCAGTCAAGATTACGTCGTCCTTCATCCTCATGGATCTATTTCTAATCTCACTATATTCCATTTGCTAGCTAGGCTCATTGTAGTCATCTTGATCTTGATCTTTCAATATGGAATGTCTTTTACACATTTTGTCTATCTTTGTTATAGTTAATTGGTTAGTTCATTTTGGAGACACTGTAAGCACTCTATGAAATGAAACACCCTGAAATGTACTTTTTAGTCTTATGTACCATGTAATACCTAAAAGACATCAATGAAGCTTTCTTTCTTTCTTTTTCTGTCCCGCCTCTCCTTCCATTTCCGCATTCAAACCGTTCATTAGGCACCTTGCTATCGCAATTGCTTCCATAGCACACACAAAGAGAACACTAAAATGACCCAAACGGGCTCAACAATAAGCAATTGGCCGATTCTTACCTATTGAAATCAATGTCACGATTTAATGAAACATGAACAGGCAATAGTGAATTGATTGACCAATATAGCCCCATAATTGCAACAAAACAAAAGCGGCCACTCTATGAAAAGCTAAGTTGTTTGAACCAAACTCATTTGATTGCATGGACTTTTGAAGTCCATTTCTTAGGAGGAAATCTCAAGAATGGGTCACTAATACATATTTAGGAAGCCAAAACATGGTAACAACTTACAAGTAAGCAGTGAAAAGCATCCACACTCTGTCGGGCACATCGAGAGGGTTACTTAGATTTTGCAATATACACTTCATGCATATGTCAAAATGTAAACTCCTCGAGTTTGTGCATGATGACAAAAAAGTGTTCATGGGAATTTCCTTGAGTTGATGGTAATGACTTCCCACAATCAAATGGGCAAGGTCAATTAGATTATAATATAGATGCTTCATGCATATGTGAACAAAATGCAAAATTGGCTAAGTTTGTGCATAATGACAAAAAAAGGGTTCAAAAGAGTGACCCTCTCACTGTGCCCATGGTTGATCGTCATGTTGACAACCCTAGGGTATCAAAACCGTGTACAAAACTACTTTGCATGTAGCTAAGATGGTCCAATAATCACTACCAAGCCATAATTAGGAACAAGGATGGTCGTTAGCAATCTCTATACCTTATTGGTCAAGTTAGAGGTCTGGGCCAAGCGCCTGATCAACTTGCTTTAGGTCGTGTGACCCAGAGACTAGAAAGATAGTTAAAGAGCAACCTATGTTGGGGAAGAGCCTCATTCTCACTAGACTAGATTTGAAAAGGCCAACTTTGCTTTTAGAAGAAATTTTGTAGAGGTTAGCAGATGCAAGCCAGAACAACTTCACTCAGGTTAAAAAGACTATTTCGTACAAAGATTGCCTAAACTTTTAAACCCACTTTTGTAGAATTTCAACAAGGCGATGGCAGCAACCACTCCAATGTCCTCCTTTTTCCTTGCACCTATAAACACCCCAAAATAACCATGTTAGCCCAAAACCTTTGGTTATATTTTGAATTGCTTTTAAAAGTGCAGCTAAAACTAAAAAAGTAGACTAGGAGGAAATAAAACCATTAATGCACCCACTAGAATTCCTAAACCCTAAGATGAATTCGTTCATAATTGAGTATTAACAAGCTAATGTTCATGCATACTTGCCTGCTTCAAGAGGTAATCCAATTGGATTAAAGCTTTGAAAGATTCACATTCATCCTCTTTCAAAAAGCTTCAAATTCCATATGTTTGCAAGATTTACCTTGCTTTTCTGACTGAGTTATATTGTTTATTGAGCAGCTACACATTTGATGCTGCTGTCTAATCCCTGAATCGTGAAAATGCCAAATCAAAGAGTCTCTGCACAAAAAGCTAGGTCTTCAGTGATGATCCCTCCTGAAAGCCAAAATCTGGCATTCTTCAAACAAACACAATGCAAAAATTTAGGGTTTAGGGTCTAAGGGAAAGATTTGACGACGCTGACCATGTGCAGAATACTGTTACTTGGAAAATTTTCAATGGTCGGTGATAAACATGTTGCAATATCTGGAGAAATCCAGGTGTCGGGCTTAAAACTCGACCGTCCGATTACGAGATGCGGAAGATAATGAAATTGGATGTTGCGTCTGGCACACAAGCCCTCAATCCATTCACACTAACGCTCATATTTCAATTACGATTATACTTCGTGACCAGAGCTCAAGCTCAAAGAAAGAAAAAACAAAATCCCGCCAACCCTAACCTTTATCGCATTTACCAGCGAGAACAGGGAGAGTATTTTTACAGGGAAGCACCTGCTGCTTGAGATGAAGAGGCAGCTTGGTTTGTTTAAAGACTCTCTTGCTTCTTCCGCTGCTTCCATGTTTGTGCTTGATCGTTTCCATGTTTGGGGAGTCCGCGCTTCCAAGGAAAGGCTCCGAGACAAGGAAGATATGTGAAGAAGGGGATGGCATTGGTGAAGTGCAAAAGAGTGGTTAAGGGAGAGATGATGACGCCGTGGCTGCACTCTCGCACTGCTAAGTGAGAATGAGCAAGGGACAAGAAGAGGGGAACACAACGCCATCCTCTCTCTCTCTCTCTCTCTCTCTCTCTCTCTCTCTCTCTCTCTCTCTCTAAACTCACATTATTGCTATTTTTCACGTGAAACTTTTAAAAAACCCTAAAAAATAAATAAACAGTGCTTTCTCTCTCTCAATAATACGCACGCCTCTCCTTCTCTCTCTTGCCCTATTACACCTTTCTCCCTCTCTATTTTTAGGAATTTCTAAGGTCATACGTTCTCTCTCTAAAAAATTTTAAATGCACATGTCATTTTCAACCATTTCAAATGCAGTTCAAATAAGGTTTAGGGCAAACGTGAACCAATGAGGATATACAAAACTCTTTTTTTCTATCATTGCCCACATTTTTCTCTCTCTTTCTCTCTTAACCTAGTTTCATCTCCCAAAACCCTAACTCTAAAATATCAACCCTATTGCCAATGTGCAATATGATTGTGGATTGATGAACCACAATTTGTGATTAATAGGTACAATATTAACATCTTCAAGTTGTTAAGGGTGGTTTCACACTAGCGGCAAGTACCTTTGCTTGGCCCTTTGACTTGCCACACGTTTTTAAAATCTTGGCAATTAAGTATTATGAAACGGGCCGGGCAGAGGCCATTTTGCTTAAAAATTTTGAAAATCCCTACCGGGCAAAATGGCCTCTGCCCGGCCCATTCCATTGCGTAATGGGTACCTTGGGCTTTTTTTCACAAGACCTTTATGAACTGTAATGAGCACTTAGATTTATGTTATCCAATCCAAAAATGCCACGTGGCAGTCCGCAGTCAACGGAAGGTCAAAGGTAACAGAATGGGCAGGCGCTGGCGAGATGGAACTGTGGAGCAAGCAGAATGGGTAGGGTGGCTGGCATGATGGAAGCGGGGAGAGGCCGCGATGGAAGCAGGGACAGGCAACGACATATAACGCTTTTTAATTTGTCTCAAATTGGGCGGAATCAGCATCGGGTATCCATTACGTTGACGGGAATCGACCGGCCTCCTTTCACATTTGGTTGGTAAGTGTTAAGTGAAAGGCCACAATCTAATTGACCCATTTGAATCTTGACATGACATTGGTCCTTTTTATTTGTCGCCTTGTGTTTTGAAAGACAAGTATATAGTTTCATGTTAAAAAGGTTGAAGCTTGCTTTAGAGCAAGGCCCCATGGGCCAAAAACACCCATCCATCTCAGTCAGTAGATTCCGCTCATGACATCCCCATGGATTGTTGATCAACAGGATCTATCACAGAGAGAGATTCCATCTGCCAAGAACAAGCTCAATTCAACAAACCAAGTGTTTCATGACTAGAAAACAGCCTACAACTTTTATCAATTGTGGTTTTTGTACTAGCTAATCATCTGATCAGTGATTTCAGTCACAAATTCACCCCAACCCTCCTACTATTCCCCTTCTTCCCTTTGAATCTTTTTGTGCATCCTGAAGTCTGTCATGGGGTTGGTCTTGTGGGTGATGATCAACCTATTTCTCGGTATGAGCAACCTACCAACGCACCTTGCTACTATCAGCAGTGCAACGCTTATTTCTTCTTGGAGATACTCAATGCCAACTCCCTGACATTCTCCTGCAAATCAATGTGTACTTCTATGCAGGTGCATTTTTATGACCACACAAGGCAAAGGCACCATGATAGCTCTCAAGTCATTGCATGAAAACTTGACAGAATCCATCTCTTGTGGTAAGTTCACTAACATGACTCGCTCCACTCTACACAGGCAATTTCTTAATTCAAAGCCCTCACAAAAAACAGCGGTCTGTAGGTCTTCCTTAGTACAAATAGATACTTCAGTCTTGCGTTCTAGCATAAATGGAACAATGGCTACAATCTTACTTCCAATGCAATAACAGACAATAAATTTCAGATGCACTGAGGGGTCTACAGTAATATGCTTCTTAGAGCAAATCTCCTTTCAAAACTGTCCTCCTGCAGTGCACAAAAGTAGTTAGCTCTGTTATGATACATTCAGTAATTCTTCTTTCTAGAGTTGAGGACATTTTTGAGGATCTTATCTTGAGTCAACAATCTTTGTTCTTTTAGGCATGAGTGTTCTTGTGGCCGTATATAATGTCCATTTACTGGTTTAGTCTGCGACAATGTGAATGCATCTTATGTCTATATCTTCTACATTTCACTTGCATGTAGAATGTGTGGTTTCTTTGATGCTTCTTGGTTTCCAAGGGAAGGCTCAAACTTGAGACCAAAGAAACTTTGGATGTCAAGCTAACCAATTGAGCCAACTTCCTTGGGTTTCTTTGATGATCCAAGGCTTTTGTCATTGCTATGGTCAGCTTGAAATTTGGGCTAACATGCTGGTAATTGAGCCCATTTAATGAAAAGACAGAGGAACATTACTTGTATACAATTTTTTCATGTGCACAGTGCTCCTTGCATGGACCTCCTTTATGAATGGTCTGCTCTCTTCGACCTGAAGTTTGGACAAAATGAGGTTATAGGTCAAGTAGGTTCATTGGTGCAGCTTCCTAGAGAGTTCTGATACTTTTTGTTGCAACATGTAGTTTTTCTAAAGGATAGATTTTGTTCCCATGTAAGGTTTCTTAAGCAAAATTGGGGACGATTTGCTGCAAATAACCAGTAGACATGTGAGAGTGTTTTCTGGAAATTGCTCCTTAATTATAAAAAACAAGAATCTGGTATAATAAATTGACGACAAACAAAGGAATGAGTTTTCATGCTAATAGTGGTTTGAGTATACTGCAAAGCCTGCTATTTTGTATGTTGCCTATTCTGCTTCACGAGAAGGGCCTAAAACATAATCAAGCAAATGATTTGAAGAGGAGCACTTTTCTTTCTGTCTAAGTGAAAAGTATGTCAGATTGTGGTTTTCTCATCTTCGGGAGTTGCACTAGATTCAGCATGGTTTCATATGCATTATGGTCCTTCATTTTGGTTTAGGGTTTCCAAGTCTTGTACGATTGGAATGTTGTAACTGCTATGGGTACATCAATCCATACAACGTAGGTTGATCCCACTAAGTCCTTTTGTACTAGTGTAGGGTTCTGGCAGTTCTCTGAAACCAATTGTTGACAGGAACCAACATGCCATATGACAATGTAAAACTAGCTCATGTGTAATATTTCCCAGTGACCAACCAGATTTTTGGGACCTTTCACTCCAGGATGTCATCGGCCTACAAGTATTGCAAAGTTCTGCGAACTTCAACACTATATCAGCATTCAGTTAAGAGTTCACATATTTCATAATTGTTGTCAATAACATATGGTGATCCAAAACAACATCAACTTTATTGCGGTATGTTTGCATTCCATTCAATCACATGTTGCGCACATCAAACATGAGTGGCGTAGTCACCCGGGTAGCAAGTCATTCATTAAAGCATCCCAGGTAGATTCTCCTGCTTGGAAGTCCGCAGCTGCAACATTGATTTGGGGTGCATCTGTGACATCTACGCCAAAATCCAAGCATTTGTTATGTAGAATACAGCACGCAGCAATGACCTTGGGCAAGAAGCAAACATTTGGTCTCCTTACGGGATTGTAAATATGGCCAAGTTTGTTTGAGTCTTCTGAATGCCCTTTCCACAACAATGCTCATAGAAGAATGAATAAAATTAAAATCTTTCTTTTTTTTTCGGTTTTTGGAGCTGGTATGGAATCACCAGCCAAGGTAGAGAGATGTATCCCCCATCTGCAACAATGTATTCTCTAACCGAAATTCCTTCATGATTGATCATAGGCCCATTCAATATTTCTCCCCTCTCAGCCATGGAGTACAACAAAGAATTTCTCAACAGCCTCAGGTCATTGACCGAACTTTGCAAGGACAAGGAAATGGGCTTTTGTGTCAAATTCGAATGTAGCAGCATGTCACAAACTAATAGAAATAGCTCTTTTGGTATTCTTACTCGTGCTTCAAATCATCATATTCCAAGAGTTGTCTGCTTGCCATGGCATAGACGGTTTCTGTTGCAGTCATATGACAATGCAGTAACAAGAGCTAGAAGTTGGCGATCATTGATTTCTTCCTCATGCAAATAAGCCTCCACATACATGTCTTTATCCTTGGAGTCAGATGTTTCTAGTGGGCATTGCATGCTATTGTCTACTCCCCAAATAATGGTCTCTTCTATCTGCATTTGGAATTGTGATTGCTAGAAATGGATGCATATGCCACGGCGATGCAGCAAGAAAAAATGGCAGCAAGGCAATCGTTGAACTCGACACTGTCCATGACGAACCTGGGATTTCCTGTAACTTTGAATGTGTTAGACAATGTTCAATTTCCTGATTCGAATGGTGAAGTACAAGTCAAACAATTGATGTCATGATATTGACTGACTCGAGACAAAAAAACACACAAACAAGCTTAGACAATGTACCTCCTTCCCAATCAGATTAATATGTGCCATAAGAAAAGTATGACTCACAAAAACCAGTGCTATCATAAGTGAACACCTCTTGAGTATAGTAACCAGTTACATGAAAGCAACAACCAACCACATGAGAAAATCACTGAACAGCCTCTGAAACTGCCAAGAAAAAGGGCAGGGGCCAGGCCTGGACAATGTGCATTTTTCTTTTAACTCAAAAGAGCATTGACTTTTTTCTTCGCAAGTCATAACTCAGATTGTCAACTAAAACTTGAATTTGGAGTTTCTAACTCGATTTCACATCAATTTTGAAATACGTATCTCAATTCCTAATTCCACAAGAAACTTATTTGCACCAGCTTTGTTTTTCTATATTTTGGGCACTTCATTTTCGGGTTCCTAAATAGACTATTGAATTGTGTTCGGCATTCAATTGATCTTCCTGAAGGTTAACCTGGTCAACTATTTGGAATCTTGATAGCAAAAAAAAGGTTCTAGATTCTACTACCTCCCATAGTCCATTGGCGACTTTAGCGATATCGTTGGGTATTGATGGTTGCAACTTTTGTGGACGATCAGAGGTTGATTCTTTAGGCCCTGGTCTCAAAGACCAACATTGTGCCAGAGCTCATAGTCCAGACCACTATGTAGTGACATCTAAGGAGCTTAGCTCTGTAAATGGCGTTGCCAGGTTGTATTTATACTGTATATAACAATCACTAGTTGCTTAATCATGTATGCAAAAAAAAAAAAAAAAAAACCATTCGGTCATCTCAATATCCAGAGTTCACAACTCTTGAACAAGTATGGGGAAACAACATAGGAAGAGATTTCCAAAAAGTAGCGCTAGTAAATTACAACATATCTTGGAGATTGTCCATGCTAGTGTTTGCAGACTTATGCAAACAAGGTCCATTGGAGCTTTATACTAATCTATTACTTTAATTGATGATTTTAGCATAAATATATTTACTGATTACAATGAGCACCTGAAGGCATATTGATTGATCAAGCCTTCTTTCCTTCTTCCAACAATATCCTTATAGAAATTCATTAGAAAGCTTCAAAAAGGATTCTAATATATGACAAAGAAATTGCAAATCTTAAATTACAAAAAAAAAAAAAAATGGATGTATTGATATATTGATTTAGATTGGGCATATAACATTTATGAAAAGAGATTCACTACATGATATACATTTAGCTTAGGCACTACATCCATTGCATGTAGTAATCAAAAGTGGCCTATGGTTGCTTTATCATCCATAGAAGCTGAGTATCATGCTCTTAGCAATGCTACATAGGAGACTAGATTGTTTAACCATAGATGTAGGTCAACCACATGTGAGTGCTCAAATAATTTCATGCGACAACCAAAGTTGCATTTGCGTAATCACTAATGTAGTAATGCATGCTCAAATGAAACATATAGGTACAATACCACTTGTTCCAGAGAAGATTCATAAACATGCCATTGATTTTGGTTTTTGTAAGTTGAAAAATCAAGTTGATGACACTTCTACTAAATCTCTAAAAAGACATGAATCTGACAAGTTTTGTATATAGTAAACTGTAAGTTGATCATTGAGGAAGAGTGGTAGAAGTCAATAATCACTTTACATTTGACCATTAGGGCAACATGAACAATGCATTAACTTATCTAGTTCACTTGTACTTATCTTTCACGTGAGATTTGTAGTCCTAATCATTATGCTTGGACTCCCTTCCACAACTATTTTGCATTCTTCACATTAGAATCGAATGTACAATGTGTTGTCTTATAGTGGACACATATGCTTGGACTCCCTTCCACAACTATTTTGCTTCATGGATTGATAGTGATGTACATCAATGTTTTTCACTTTATATTTTCAAATAAATCGGAAAGGATAAAATCACCCTTTTCCATAATATAACCCTCATTTTTATATATCTTTTTAAGTCTTAGTCTCTCACTTTCTAAAGTGCAAATAGCGATGTTTTGAAAAATTCTACACAACGGAATCAAAGGTGGATGGTTTGATTGACTCAACCTCATTCTTAGTCATAGATAGCATGTCAATATGGAAAGAGATTGGAGATGATCAAAGGTGGATGGGTTGATTGACTCAACCTCATTCTTAGTCATAGATAGCATGTCAATATGGAAAGAGATTGCGACATCTCCAATATCCTCATCAACATTTTTACCTCTCCATTTTTTTGGGCACTTCCGCCAATATCTAGCTGACCACATCTATTGAAGAACTTTTTGGATTATCGTTTTGCTCCATGGAAGTGTTGAATGCCCATTTTTTATGCTTGGACAAGATAAAGTCTTTAATATCACAATACAAGTAAAGGTGTTGTGGATGGACAGAGTCTATGGTAGGATCCACGCAATATGTGGTAGAGTGATTAAGATCCATGTGATGTGTGGAAGATGCATAACTTCTACATAACTGTGTAGTGAACAGTGACATCAGGAATATCATCATCAACTAGATCATTATCTTATGTCAAAATTATCAAAATCGATGTCTCTTATTATATTGATAAAATTATCAATTATGCAAAACTTTGGCATTGATGTATTTTTTCGCAAGATTGAAAATCACACAAGCATATGTCCTTTCCCATATAATGTGTAACATTTCTGATAACTATTATTATTACGTAATAACAATTTCTTTTTGAAATTTGGAAGTAGATATACCTTTGCAATCACAGGCTCTTCAATGTATTCTCCATACTGCCAAAAATATTTTTCCACCACTTGTCTTGCTTAAGTTCTCATCGATTTGTCTGCACTTATAATAAATCATATGATCATAGTCTTTTTTATATTAATTTCATGCTACAATGACAACCATGACTAGCTTTATGTTCCATAAAAATTAGTCTACTCTCAAGCTACCCTAGTTTCAAATACATAATACTTTCAACAAATTCCATGAGATCATATGCATGACTTGAATATAGGAAGTAATTTTGAGACTAAATATAATAACAAGACAAGGCAACAAATCGCATGATAGATTTTATGATTCTATTTTTTGAACATATCCACATTATTTATGCAAGATACGAATGGGTTAGTTGTTCACTTTATAGCTTCAAATATTTTATATTAATAAGTAATTTCAACAATAACCTTTACGACATCTTTCTCACACATTTATGTAAGTGATCGAATTAGATTGAATGGATTCTATGATGACCATGGGTTCAATTTTATTTCAAAGAGCATAAAGAACATCAAATGTCAAGAATATTTAAAGGCAAAGACTCTTGTAGCATTATAGCATGAATTTTCATTATAATTCATAAGATCAAATGTTTTGACATCTTTGCGTGTCCCTCAATCAATTTACTATTAGAATAATAAAGTCATGGTAGCTAGTATTGAGCACGACTCAATTCTTGAAGTCCCTTATTAAAAACTTGCAACTGCTACAATACTTATTTTACTAAACCAAAAATAGAAAAGAAAATGTACTTGTGCATGGAGCACGTGTCATTGTACTCCAATCATCTATAGGTCCAAAAGAGTGGCCCAATCATAGTTCAAGGCTCTCCTTGTGCAAATTAGTGTAGGAACTCAAGCTACCACTATACATGATTATAGCTCTTTTGCGCATATGAATTTTGAGAGTTAATCAAGTTTTTGTCTTGCAAACTTTGCGTGTACTCTCTCTCTACCCGAGAGTTTGGTTGGTTTCTCTCTCTACCTGAGAGCAAGGTGCTTGTTTGGCTCTTCCATAATGAGATTTACTTATTGGCCTTGCCTTGCAAAGGCAATACTATGTGTTGATGTCGGTCAATGGAGTTTTACAAAAAGTCAACGTTAAGTGATATTCTTTGGTGGTTGTCTAAACTTTAAGGGCTGCAACGTTTCTTGCGGGCCCAAGTAACATGCATTAGCTGGCATTCAAAAATTTGTGCCAAGGGTGCATGCAAACAATGCACGATAGATAAGGCCCAAAAAGCAAAACGTAGAAAAGGAACGGGACATGCATTCTATAATGCCCAAAAAGCAAAAGCAAAAGCTCATCTATTCTATATATTAAAACTATTTTAGAGAGAGAATGATCCCATAAATGTCACACTACCTACCTAACCTGTGTCACACTACCTACCTACCCTGTGTCACACCACCTACCTACCAACGTTAAAAAAAGTTCTCTCTCTCTCTCTCTCTCTCTCTCTCTCTCTCTCTCTCTCTCTCTCTCTCTCTCTCTCTCTCAAGGAGGGTGCAAGGGAAGGCACTAGGAGAGTCCGCGTTAGGAGGGCTCGGGGAGGGCGTGTCGGGAGGGTGTAGGGAGGGGAGACGTAGGGAGGGCGCGCATGGCGGGCGAAAGGGCTGGTGCGCGAGAAGGGCGTACGGAGTTGCGCAAGGGAGGGCGCGCAGGGAGGGCATAGGGAGAGTGCGCGGGGAGGGCGTGACGGGAGAGTGTAGGGAGGGCACAGGGGAGGGTGCGCATGGCAGGCAAAAGGGCAGGCGCATAGGGAGGCACGTAAGGGAGGGGGCATAGGGAAGTCTCTCTCTCTCTCTCTACGTCACGCACACACACATACACACCCCATCGACCGCCTGCCATCGACAGGCACACTTCACTAGTATATACTAAAAGAATTTGGGTTTTCGAGCAGCTCACGCTGCCCACACGCTCACGGGCGGCTGGTAAGGGTCAAGGCCACGGGTAGGGGGAGGGGGACGGGCACGGAGATGGGCGCGGGCCGGGTGGCATCACATTTGAATTTGTAAACCGTGAGGGCAGCCAAGCGTTACTAGTATTCATGACGCACGAGTGGATCGTTGTCTCCAGCCTAAGAGGCATTGGAACGTCGTTCCCGACCCTCATGGTTTCGGGACCATCATTACAAATTTGACTCATTCCGTTTTGCGGAACCACATGAAAGCCCCTTTTGGAAATAATTTGGAATCTGTTATTTAGGGGCCCGAGCCCTATTCAGGCCCCTTTCCTTCTATTTTGCTTTTTGAGCAAGAGCGTGAACTGCTGCGTGAGCTGATCCTCAGAATGGCTGGCCTGTGAACTGCTGCATGTGCTGATCCTCGGACCTCAGAACGGCTGGTGCGTGAACTCCTGCATGAGCTAATCCTTAGAACAGCTGCCCTGAGTGCGTGAGCTGATAAAAGTGTGGCTTTGCTGCTGCGTGGGCTGCTATATGCCCTGCTGCTCCGTGAATTTCCTAAGCCCCTGCTCATTGTGTAGGCCCTGCTCTTCTGTGAGCCAAAGGTGTGGGCTGGTTGGTGTATGCCACTGAGTTTCCTGAGCCCCTGCTCTTCTGTGAGCCAAAGGTGTGATCTTTCAGTCCCTAGTGCAAACTTCTGATCCTTCTTACAAACAAAGCAAGGTGCAGGGGTGTTAGTTTTTGCCGAGAGGGTTGGCATCATTGTGGTTTTCAAAGTGGATTCTATATTTTGCTTGCATACCCTCTCTCTCTTATCCTTTTTGCATCTTGTTTTTCATTATTAGTTTATTCATTGACAACGGTTTTTCTTGCTACCATCTCTAAGAATTTATTGTTTTGTATGCAAGATACATCCTAGGCTCACAGAATATATCCAAATTTAGCTTAAGAAACAGTCTTTCCTACCATTCTCTTCCAATCAAAGCAATATCTAGAACTTTTTTATTTCAATCAAAGTCACAATCTTTTCCAAACAAAGTCTTTGCTATCCTTATTCTCTTGTGAGCATAATGGTGATTGTTGCTATTTTCTGATTTTTCGAGTTTCTCTTATAGTTTACTTCTTTTTTTTGTCTAACACACATTGTAGTAGAATCCATTTTACTTCTTTTTTGTGAGTGGTTAGGATCTATTCCTTTTCTAAATATGCCTGTAGAAGGTCGGGGTATTTGGGTGGAGGTAGAGTTGTGGGATGAGGTCCCATACATCAGTTCTGGAGCACGTAGGTGGCGGTGCTTGCATTGTGGGCAAACATACTCGAGCACCAAAACTCGTGTTAAGGCACATTTGCTTGGTATTATGAGGCCAGATGGGCGCAACCCTGGCATTGCTGCATGCTCACACATCCTGACGAGGATCGCCATCACCACTAGATTACTTGTCTCTATGTCATACTTTGTTCATTGTATCAAGCATGATATATAGATAGCCTAATTAAACTTCTTGTGGATTGATTTAGCTACTCAAGCCATTTTGATTCAAAGTTGAACTTGTGCATGTGATACTTTCAAGATTAGTGTTCATGAATCTTCGTCACGATTGTGGTACTATTATCATAGTTAGCCAAGTGAAAGAGTGAACTTGAAATTTGTTTCCATTGTTAGTTGTCTGTATGAATGTCCATAACAAAGGATACCATATATTTGTTGTAGTTTATCACAAAAATCCCATGTGTATTACATGACAAGTTAGAACAATAGGGACATATGTCTTGCAATTAGCTTGACAATTGAGGTAATTTATTCGAGTAATCAATTTTTAGAGATCAAAACTTCTATGCCTATGTCTTTGCTATGTAAATTACCATACATTGTTTGCATAGCCTATGAAGGAGTCAAATTCATCACTTTCTTTGATGTTGTGTAGTTGGTAACAATTTGGTGCATGTTTTCAATGTTGAACATCTTAACAACAAATTTACATACAATATATGTTCTTGCAGATTGTCACTGATAACGGTAGTAATTGTAACCGTATGGGCAGTTCAATAGAGGCAGAATATCCTGGTATAGTGTGGACACCATGTGCTACACATTGTATTGATCTGTTGATGATGGACATAGGTGGCCTCCCTTGGGTGCTAGACATTACCTCCACATCTCAGTTTCTAGTCTCTTTTGTGACTAGAAAAAAGAGGGCATTGGCTATGTTTCGCACTTATAGTACGTTGGATCTCAAGAAGCCAGCAAACACTCGATTTGGCTATCACTTTGTGGTGTTGGAGCGTCTTGTACTTGTGCGGCGTGCATTACTTTAGATGGCCGCTAGCCCTGAGTTCATCCAGTGAGTAGTAGTCGTGATGCTACTGGATAGAGATTTCGGAGCACAGTTTTTGGAGAGGACTTTTGGCGACGAGCTGAGCAGCTTGTGGAGGTGCTACATCCCATATATTTTGTTCTACGACTGGTTGATCTACTGATCATGATGTACGGATGGGTGACACACACTTTTCAGATGAGGAGGATGTAGAGGAGATGCATGTTGATCCTAAGTCTTAGACATTTCCATATCATGTACCACTTGTACACAGAGGCCGAGGCCGAGGTAGAGGTGCACGCACGGTTAGGCTCATGGACCTTTATGGAGATGCAGACAGGACAACCATTTCACAGACAGAGAGGATGCATGCATCTATGATTCACACACAACCTAGAAGGACTGGACGAGGTAGAGTTAGAGGTAGAGGCAGAGGGTTGAGCATATTGTGACACATGGATCCAGAGGGTTCATTTTCATTATCATCGAGCTCCATGAGTGATAGCAAGGATATCTCATCAGAGGACGAGAATGATGATGTCTAGATCATGGCTTCTTCATATCTATTTTATGTACTGCTCATGGCATGTTTGGCTTTTGCCCCTTGATATATATGTATTGATCACAAAATCTCTCCTTGTATGAATATTTTTCGATATTATGTTGATTAATTTCTTTTCTTTCAAATTTTTAGAAAATGTTTTAAATGTTTTTGAAATTACAATTCAATGTGTGTGGTTTAAGCAAGTCGATTTTGAATTCTGAAATAAAAACATGCTTCTGATGCTTGCAGACTATGTGGTTTTGTTTCAATCATGTGTGCTATATAGATGTGCATTCAAATATGAGATTACATGTTTTGGATGCTGGTTTTGACATGTATTTTGCACATGTCCTTTGTTTTGTGGAAACTTTGTTTCTTTGAGTGCCATAGAAACTGATATGTCAATGTTTAGAGTTTAGGATTTCATGCAAGAGTAACCACATTGGGCTTAGGGCTATTCTAAATAAGGTCAATCATGTAGATTGTATGACAGACCACAATTTATTTATACAATTCTTTTTTGTATAGAGCATAGAGCATATGAAAGTCTACAATTTTCTTACAAATGGTCTTTAACAAGTGGGACACAAGGTGGTTCATATGTGAGACACAGGGTCACTAAAAACATGGGGTCGTCTGGGCTGCAACACATGTCATTGGGCTTCGTATGTGAATCTTGTGCAAATCACTTATTATGTGTGGTATGTTTATTGCACTCATTCCTAGTTATTGCTTCTTTTTCGGTTAGTGTTTTGGATGAAAAGTGGTGTGCGTAAAGTAGTTCTATAAGCTTTACTTGAAAGTTTCATTAATGGCCATTATGGTTTTATCCCTATAACTACAAATGAGGCCAATTGAATTTCCTCTTAGTTTTATCTTCCTGAAGAGCACTCATTCTTTGTATGAATACATATAAGCATCACCCAATCCACTAGAGGTGATGAATTCCAATTGACATTAATGAGATAAGTAGTCTTTTTTTTGTCCCATGAAGGACTCTTTTGTATATTGGTACCAAAAATCTCAACTGAATTGTGATAAAAGAAAACTGAGTCATAGAACTTAGTACAATAGAATGGTTATTGTCCATACAGATACACCATCCTCTCTACCTTGATATTTGTCGTTTTCTATTCAATGCTAGAATGCTAATTGCCATAATTGAATATTCGGCATTCTTATATGAAATTCCTTTTCAATTCTTGTTGAAAAAGGTGTAATCTTAGTTCCTCTTGTGATAGCATCAAGATTCAAAAGAGACCATGGCTACTGCCTAGATTTGTTGACGTCGACACAAGTACAACTACAAATACAATGTCATCCACTTTGTCGTCCATAATTTGTTTGTCAATTTTTGTCATGGTGAGGTGGAGGGTTGATGCCATACTTTTTCTACTTTTTTCAAGAAAAACAAGTGTTTAAGCACTATCATTATTGAATTCAAGGCATCAATCACCTATGGATACTAGTCTTTAATATTTCAAAGGAAGGATGTATGTGACTAGTATCCATAGGTTTAGGGTTAAAAAAAGTCATGTTCTGTCCCGCCTAGATCTTAGCAACTAGTAACAGCCCTTTATCTTTCAGCCTAAACTAGATCTTAGTTACTAGTTATAGCCCTTTATCTTTCACTCAAAGTATTTGCTTGAGGATCAAAGTATTTGTTTGAGGACCTTAAGTTGTCCTATCCAAAACATCTTTATGTAGTACTTTATTATTTTTATCCCCTCCCCCCTTCCCCACAAAGAAAAAAACAACATGAAAAAAAAAACATTTTTTTTTTTCGTTCCGCCAAATTTTTTTCAAAAAATGTTATTCGTTCCGGAACCATTGTTCTGTTCGCGTTCCGGAACTATGATGCTTCTTAGGTCTCCACCCACCATAATGCCTTGTGCTCAGGTGTCCTTTGTATTTTTGGACCGCCTTTGTATTTTGGGACCACCTCCAGGAGCATAATGTCCATCCAATTTTCTCTCTCCTAGGAATCTGTCATTCTCTCTCCTCTCTCCGGTGGAATGCACGTTCTCTCCTCTTTCCGGTGGAATGTGCATGTGCTATGTGGCAGCCCGTCATTGGCTGTCCACATCCACATTCCACCACAAACGTAAAAAAATTTGCAAAAAAAAAAAACGGCAAAAAACCGACAAAAAAAAAAAAAAAACCTTCGCACAATGGCATTACGTAGGGGAAGGCCCGAAGCCCTTGGGCCTTCCTTGCTGGTCGAGGCCTGCCTCGGGCCTCCGCCCTAGGGCAAGGGCCCTCAGGCAGGGCCTTCCCCCCACATTAGTCTTCCCCTTCTCTCTCATTCACGCATCCTGCTCTCTTCACGCTCGTTTCTTATTTAAAAGAGCTCCTATCTTCTACCTCAGGCATCATCTGTCCAGCCTCGTTCTCCAACGCTTGCTGCAACAGAGGAAATTTGTGGAGTGGGAGTTGTCGACCATATCCGTGCTTTGTAGATGTGCTCCGCTTCTTGAAGGTATGGCACTTTCTGTACTTGATGGCCTGAATTTCCCCTTGTTTATTTTTACGTTGCATGCTTCATCTATGAACAGGTTCAGTGTTCAATTTTCAATCTCACTGGCCTGAATTTCCTCTTGTTTATTTTTACGTTGCAAGCTTCATCTATGAACAAGTTCAGTGTTCAATTTTCAATCTCACTGGCCTAAATTTCCTCTTGTTTATTTTTACGTTGCATGTTTCATCTATGAACAAGTTCAGTGTTCAATTTTCAATCTCACTGGCCTTAATTTCCTCTTGTTTATTTTTACGTTGCATGCTTCATCTATGAACAGGTTCAGTGTTCAATTTCAATCTCACTGTTGCTTTCATTACCTTTGGGGATGAGGCTAAGGTCGAGTTTCTATCTAATTTCGCAGTGTCTCCGTGATTTAGAGCTCTTACAATACAAGTATTTCTTTTCGTTCTTTTTTGCAATCCACCTTTTTGGAAATTCTATTGATAATCGCATAGTCTGTGTCTGATAGTTTTGAACGGTGGAAACTACGATCAACAGGGATATGAGCGTTTGATTACACTGGTTGCATAGTGTAGCGGCCAATAAGCCGGTACAAATGATAGAAATACCACAATTTCACAAGCGGCGTCACATGCAGAATTCTATTCATACATTGCAATATGCTGCAAATTGGAATGACATATGCTCAATCTATTTTGAAGTTGTAACAAAAATTCCATCACGATCTCCCATCGACTCATGTATATGTGTATGGCACCAATGCAAAGAAGGCCAGCGTCCCAGGACCCACAATAGATGCCAAGGCAAGGTTGGAAATGTATATTAGGAGGGAGAATCATTTGCCTCAATGCATTTGTTCCCGCTTGATTACAGTCTTGAAATAGCTAGGCAAAAATATGGTGGAGTTCCTATTGTGGCACATGTGCATGGTGGCATCAACGAGCCAGAAAGCTATGGCATTCACATGGCTGGTTTATTTCTGGCTTTACGTGGGGGGGAAGGCCCTGCCTGAGGGCCTTCCTTGTTGGGAGGACCCTTGCTCGAGGGCGGGAGCCCGAGGGCAGGCCCCGACCAGCAAGGAAGGCCCGAGGGCTTCGGGCCTTCCCCTACGTAATGCCATTGTGCGAAGTTTTTTTTTTTTTTTTCGTTTTTGGCCGTACGGTACAGTTGTAAGGCCGTACGCGCGGACCAGTTTTTTTTTTCGGTTTTTTGCCGTTTTTTTTTCTCAAATTTTTTTACGTTTGTGGCGGAAGGTGGATGTGGACAGCCAATGACGGGCTGCCACATAGCACATGCACATTCCACCGGAGAGAGGAGAGAGAACGTGCATTCCACCGGAGAGAGGAGAGAGAAAGTGAGTTCCACCAGAGAGAGGAGAGAGAATGACAGATTTCTAGGAGAGAAAATTGGATGGACATTATGCTCCTGGAGGTGGTCCCAAAATACAAAGGACACCTGAGCACAAGGCATTACGGAGAAGGAAGCAAGTCTAGCACTACTTCAACATTCAACAGCCATGGAATCTCTAGTATCACAATCATGCTATGGGACTCTCAAGGGTTTGTATGGCGCCTACGTTGTTTGTGACCCCGTTCTTGCTAATCTACCGTCTGGACACAAATAAGGTTGTCCTATTCAAGGTCCTCAAAATTCACTTTGTTTTGACAAGAATAAATCATTGATGGCCACTTCTCTTTTGAGAATGAAAGGTGTCCAATACCTTGTGTTTAGTAAGCTTTCTTTATCACATTTAACCCTAGCCTTCATGGACATATAAACGCAAGCAAATTATGTGTTCTCGCTTGCGATCTTGATTTACAAAGATATCTCATGGTTTACGAAGTCTTAAAAAAGAAACTTGGGAAATAAATCTTGTGGTTTTGCTGGGTTTGAAGCAACCTTCATGATATATGGTGAAAATGTGATATCTCCAATCTATGTATTTACCTTGAGAAACAAAGATGGTGCAATGATGAGAGAGATACCAATGGTAATTATAGTAGTATGAAGTGTGTTAAGCCAAGTGATGCTAGAATGCTAAGAATGAGTGATGATGGTCACTTCTCTTTTAAGCATGAAAGGTATCTGATGCCTCTTGCTTAAAAACCTTTCATGATCACATTCAACTGTAGCCTTCATAGACATACTAGCCATGCAAATTGCAGGCTCTCGTCAAAGAAAAGTTCTAGTCATTAACTACAAAGACATCTTATGGTTTACAAAGTCTTAGAAAGAAATTTGAGAAATCAACCTTGTGGTTCTCTTGGGTTTGAAGCAACCTACACGATATATATGGTGGTGCAAATGCCACATGTCCAATATATGTATTTTGGCTCAAGTAGAAAACTACTTAACAACGTTGATGGGCCACTAGTATATGATGCCTCAAGAATAGCCTTTAACTCATGTATCTGCACCTTAAATAGTCTTAAAATTTCATGCATCACTAACACATGCCTACCACTGAAGATGAGAAGAGATTGAAAGATTTTGCACTTGAAGAATGTAAAACAAACCCTTTTACTTGATGAAGATGGCATTGAGAATGTCCTTGATATCTAGGATATCTTCGTGGATAGAAACTCCATAAAATCATTGTGGAGTAATACCCATAAATTAATTCAATTGAAGTAGCTAAGAGTATGACGTACACCCCTCATTTGTTACTCTCAACGGAAGCATTGTGGAAAAAATGGATACTACTTAACTTTCACATCAAGCAATGTTTGCATTGAGAAGGGGTGATATTAACGGAATGGCTAAAAATCAAAACATTGAAGAGGATGATTCTTCCAAACAAAAGATAACATCAAGTAGTGATGTGGGGCAAACAAGTGTGATGGCTATTGTAGAAGGGACATGAACACAATCATTTCTTGGAACACATCTCCTAGTTTGAAAAACTGTCTAACATATGAATGAGTCAACACAATTTATACGTGGAGACATGTGGACGGAAGACTAGATCATGAAGAAGCTTCATTTTTGGCTTGCAACAAGGACTGATTCAAGATAAAACACACATATATTCATAGGACATAAACTTGATCACATCAACATACAACATTTAATGCACAAGTAAGACATATGAACCTATATAGCATAGCGAACAGACCAGGTAATCAAGTGGCTTATTTTATTTTAGGCAATTTAGAATGCAGAAGGTAGTCAATATCTAATAGAGCGAACAAGATGCATTGATGCTAACGTAGACTTCATTCCATATATTTTTGGAAAAATCAAGAAATGAGGAAGTAAAGACTAGTTTTTAATTGCAAAGTTGTGTATGATTCTTATGTAACATGCCAACTTGTCCTCCCATGGATCTTGTAGAACATCTCTCTCTATTTCTTTGTATGTATGGGGCCCAAGCTATCTTCAACAAAACTTGAAATTCAAAGATTATTTAAGAAAAAGGTTTAAAACATGAAAGGCGATGAGAAGTGTGTACTTTAAAAAATTTCTTAGAAAGATTGAATTGAGGAGTTTACCTTGATAGTACAAATATAAGTACCTTGGGGTTGACATAGTAATCAAAACGTAATATTTTTCGTGCTTTTGATTTTATTATTGGAATCCCACACAACATTGTGTGAAGTTGCTTGGAATTGAATAGCATCTTAGGAACATAAATAATTAGGATTCAAACATTGTAGACTCATGGAATAAGACATGGTTCCTTGAGTAAAGAACTTATTAAAACATATATTGTGAAAAATAAACTACCATAAGAGGAGTATTCATCATCAAAACACATTGGATGAGGAAATAGCATTTTCACCAAACCATGACTTTCGAACACTCTAATTTACAAGCCTTTATAGATGAGAATAGTGTTTTGACTACAACAAGATACGTAGCAATGCATGTGAGCTTGGGAAGTGTTAATTAGAGAAACTATTTTTTAGAATTTCATAAACATAAGATTTGAAGCTCACCAACTAAGTATGGCCAGCCTAAACCACAATCAACACTTCTAGTGATCTTGATAAATTAATTGCGAAAAGGCTTGCAAGGAACCACTTGAACAAGTAACAAGTGTTTTTTATTCTTTCATATTGTCATGAAGTCCTACGTATATTTTGGGGAAAATGACCACTTGATATAAATCAAGTTCGAATGCTAGCTATTGAGATAGTTTGTTGCTGTACACTCACTGAAAATCAAATATTGACAAAACCCACAAAGAACCTTCATGAACCCAAAACTAGATTTGAATACTTCTTCAAACTTCTTCTCTTATTTAAAGACATTGCCTTGTAACAATTAAGATGCATGACCACAAAATCCTAGAAGATAGCTTTAATCACAATCCAAATCAAATCTAGGAATCTTGTACGATTGCAATGGATCCATAGTAAGCAGTAATGGCTTTTAGCTTTCCATTGATATAATTATTTTCCACCTGCAATGCAAGAATCATTGGTAATGCAATATGTGAGAATATCAATCTAATTGTACAACATGACCCTAAATTTGACAAAACAAAGCTTAATGTGCACAGACTAAAGTATCTCCCATCATGACAACAAAGATCTACATTGTCTCATCAACATAACTTATAATGTATCCCAAAATTGTTGTGTCTAATATGCTTGATAATATTAGAAGCGTATAATATGTATTCATCAAAAGCTAAAAAGGGATCTCTACTAAACTATAGCATCATTTGTGTATTTATACCCACACTTACCTCGCATGCAAGAGGAGGACTAAAGAGCCATGACATCTCGGCTGGTTGGGAGGGATCCACATTACGAGGTAAAAAAAAAATGACACTTGGTGCAATATCATGCACAATTTTAAACACTGTGAATCTGCACAATTGCACAATGAGGATTGCAAAACACCAATTGATCAAACATAAAAATTTGTTTCAAAGACAAAACCCTCTCTCTCTCTCTCTCTCTCTCTCTCTCTCTCTCTCTCTCTCTCTCTCTCTCTCTCTCTCTCTCTCTCTCTCTCTCTCTTCGGCTTATTAGCAGATACTGATGCTAGTATCCATGTATAGGCTTATCCATGTGATCTTAAGGTGTGAAAAAGTTAGGAGAATATGGAAGAACCTTTGTTTGTGCCTCATTTGTGTATGGTTGTGCCTCATGACACATCCTTACCCATTACCTCATCTAGCATATCTAATAACCCATCTAATGACTTTGTCGATACCTATGTTGGAACCTCATTTATATATACTAGAACCTCCACTATAGATGATTGTGCAACAACATAGTAAATCCTTTTGAACTTAACTCTTATCTCAACTCTAGTTTCTCTCGACAATGCCCAACATTCGAAGAGCTGCTCCCCATAGATTGCATAATCTTGCAAAGATAGAAACACATGCTAGTTAAAGGAAATGGAAACACCAATATCTTTGTCGAAGCTCCGATTGAGATGAAAATTATATCGTTGGAAAACGCTCGATGAGAGCTTTCCAACAGTACCCTACATGACCTACTTCCTCATTCAAAAGTTATAGACAGTCAAAGTTACTAGAAAACCCATTATCACTTCTGTGCGTCCATAGAGTACCCTCTCACTAAGAGAGTGCTCTATCGACGCATGAAAGCGATATTTGGTTGAAAGAGTCTTTTATCCGTGCACAAAAGAGGTATTTGATCTTTTGAAACTTTGACTAGCTATAACTTTTGAACGGTTGCTCGGAAGTACGTCATGTAGGGTGTTGTTGGAAAGTTCTCGTCGAGCTCTTTCCAACGGTATAATTTTTGTCTCCATCGGAGCTATGGTTTTAAAGTTATACTATTTTTTAAGCATCAAAAATAGTGTGGGTAAAAATGAAAAGCATTTGGGCAAAAAATAAATTTATTTTAGTAATTTACATTAATAAACTTTGTCAATCTATGTGGCATTTCTTATAGGGTCTTTTTTGGATTTAGAATTTCTCTAATGAACATTAGTGTATTGATACTTTGCTATAAACTCTATTCGAAAGAAGAAATCAAGACCAAATCATATGTGTATAATACTACAGATACAAGTATATCTCCCAACCTACTACTAATAACAATGTTGCGATGAATGACTATCTCATCATTATATAGTTTAGAAAGAGTAAGAAACGTGAAATCCTTCTTTAAGCCCAATGGTATTGATGACCATTTTTTAAGTGTTTGCAAGTGTCTTGAGACATCCCAATACTCTCACATGTAATTCTGACTACATATCAAGTTTGATGGAAGTCTCAGAGTACTCAATTTTTGAGAAGCATATCTCATGGTATAGAATTGAAAGCTTGGTCGAAGTCCCATAGCATGCAACTATAGAGAGAGAGAGAGAGAGAGAGAGAGAGAGAGAGAGAGAGAGAGAGAGAGAGAGAGAGAGAGAGAGAGAGAGATCATCACAGTATGTCATACATGAGGTATTGGCACCAATTGTAGTATCTGCATACGATGTTATAGATGAGGAGGCATAGGCACAAGATGAAGTAGCTTCATAGAATGTTCTCTCAAAGCATTTGGATGGAATGCGATAATTGTACATGACAGTATGCATTTCCAATTACAGGATGTTATAGTTACACAAGATGTCATAGATGTAATATATGGCCAAGATCAGCGTCATAAGGTTCTTACGCACCATACTTCTACAGAGCATGTCGTAGCTTGTGCTCATCAAATGGTTAATTTACATGCTAGTGTTTTAGTGGTTATAGACCACTTTTTCATTGAATACGACACTTTATTCAGAGCAACTTATTACACATGAATCCAAAATCCTATGGCGTCCATTCTATTGTGATAAAAACATAAAGGCAATTGTTTCTACTGGGAAATGTTATGCACTTGCGAAGCCAGCTCGTATATGGCATTCATGGGTCTATACGACTAGCTTGAGGTAAACTTGAGCCCATTTTTGTTTATGTTGATTGGCACTATCGGAGGGTGTAGACCTCTCCAGGAAGACCCTAATTAGGTATATTTAAACACTATAAAAAGACTTATCTCCACTCTTTCCATACTTGAGTATTTTGGTGGTTTAGGTTCTTTGTAGGAGCTCTATGCAGGAAATCTGCTAATCTTGG
The DNA here is from genome assembly GCA_029204225.1 of Diphasiastrum complanatum. Lineage (NCBI taxonomy): Eukaryota > Viridiplantae > Streptophyta > Lycopodiopsida > Lycopodiales > Lycopodiaceae > Diphasiastrum > Diphasiastrum complanatum. The sequence continues at coordinate 45,960,302 of CM055095.1, read as the reverse complement.
CAACCATTGATGTCCATTCAACGTTCTTAGTTGGAAATTGCTTTATGATCATAGTATGTTGCCTATTTGCTTCATAGGTGATGCTTTCCTATGAATGTGTTCATAAAAATTTATCTTCTTTCTTATGAAACCCACAACTATGAATATGGTGACTTAAAAAAGCTAGTTCTTTTCCTCTGAAAGCTTCAATTCTACTCTCAGGAATTTTTTGAAGTCCTTTGATTACTCCAACCCAACCAAAACCCAATCCACTACATGAGCTCATCTTGCTTCTTTTGAAAACCTTGTTCTCAATGGTTCAACAACCCGAATGTCAAGAATCATCAAAATAGTGTTAACAATTTCTTGGTAGGTGCCCTCTTGCCTTGTCTTTGATGACAAGAGTCACTCTCATAGTTCCTTTCTAGGATTTCTTACATTGAGCAAAAAAACCTTATGTAAGTACATGAATTTAGTAGATTTCTTATGTAAAAAAAAAAAATGACTAGTAAACGAAACAGGGTTACAAATGGCCAATTCACACGCCTTACACATGTTCATCAAATACATGGCAATAACTAAAAGCAACTATTATCCACTCCAAATATCTTCCGTTACTTGTCGTCAAGTTTGTGCAAATGGTAAAAGGCAAGAGACAATAACTAAAAGCAACTATTATCCTCTCCATATATCTTCCATTACTTGTCATAAAGTTTGTGCAAATGGTAAAAGGCAAGAGACAATACCCGTCTCTTGGTTGCATCATGGTTTGAAGATCATATTTATCCACATTCATGTAAGTGGGTCCACCCCAAGGAGGCGAAAGAAACACCACATCTGCCTATCTCACAACAAGATTTTAAAATAATTAGTTCCATAAAGCGAATCAAAGCCAAAAGTTAACATACATAAATTTAATACTAAATGATGAAGGTGTCGATGATAATTTGCAATATATATCACTCTTCTAGTCCCAATGATAATTTGCAATAAATATGAATTAAAGTGACAATGGAATCTTCTGGTGATTTACTATGTTAGCTCTAGTAGGACTATAGTGAACCATGACTAACAACATAGCTAGTGCTAGTCTATGCATTGGGTAGTATGACTATGGTTAGAGCTGGCTATTTTTGGACAGCTAGTGTATAGACATTAGAGATGTGAGTTACCTAAATAAACCTGGGAGGTAGCTCATGGGCTTAGGCTAAATAACCATGGGCACATTGCACCAAGACATCATCCATTGGCAATGTTATGTTGTCAATATGATTGGAAATCCCAAGGTCTTTGAATAATTGGGCTTGACATCTTTGGATAGAGGTAAGTTATGGTGGTATGGCACTCCATAGCTAGAATTTCCAAGGATAGATCTATGATGTTGGTACAGTTCGTTGTTTAAAAAGCGAATCACTTAGAAAAATATGCAAGTTATACAAGAGAAAGTGCAGCCAAGAACAAACATCTTCAACATCAACTATTTTAGTAAATCTTTTCTTCTTTGAATCGACATCTTGATTTGTGTGCTAAAGCCAACAAAACTCAAAATGCGAAAAGCACTCTTTTCAACTATTAAAGCTTTGCATCGAGTGTCCTTTAGTTTATTCCTAAAACCATCTCAAATTATCTTATTAACACAACTTCAAATCTTCCAAATTGATTTTAGTGTAGAGTGTTGTGAACTCATAGGTTTGAAGAAGCATAGGTTGGATTTTTTCTTCTAAAGTACGAGAGGAGTTGAAAAACTTTATTACTCTATAATACCTACATAATCGTTTAAAATCCAACTACACCTAACAAGAACATCTGCATCCTTAAGTAAGTTTATCCAAAGCTCATTGATAGAAGGAAGCAATGCTTTGACACAATTACTTAGCCACTTAGAAAGGTCAGTCAACGTAGTTTTATAGGCTGCTGCAATAAACCTAGGCATTTTAGGAACTTTATGAAATTTCCATGCAGCACAAAGAAATGGAAGTTTTGGGTAACAATTATAAAGTTATAACTGTCACAAAAATCTTCATGATATTTTATTACACTCACAATTGAAAGAAAAAAAGTGTTATATGTTCCCACTAGAAAATGGACTTCATTCAATAATGATTCCAAATAGAATTTCTTGCAAACAATACAAAATTGTTTGAGCATTTATCCACATATGAAATGACAAAACGTCTATGAAACTTACAAGAACTTCCTCCTCATTAGCAGATGGGATAGATTGGACTTTTTTCAAACTCAAAGTTACGTAATTTAGAACTTTAGCTTTCCATTCCGATAACAAACCTGGACTCCAACAGATTCTTCAATATGGTAAATGAACTTATTAATACTCGTAGTTATAGATTTTAACAAGCAAGCATCTATTGAAAGAGGAGAACGAAATTTAGTGCTTTTAGAAAAGGACTCTTTCAAAAACGATGAGGGAAGGATTGATGTATCTACAGTACCAATATGACCTAAAGAAGGATCACAAAACTTCGAATAGAAGGAGCCATCACAAGAACAAGGGCTATTAAGGATAGACAACTTTAGCTTTTCTGAAAGATTCCGACCAATATCAGCATAATAGAAGGCTTTTTGTCCTGTAGTTTTAACATATTTCCAGGCAACCACTGGATGATTCCAAATTTTCTTCACACAAGGAGGAAGAGCATTCATAACTTAAGGCTTTCTAAAAATATAGCTCAAACTAATTTTGTCAAGATCAGGCGAAGTAAAACTTGTGATGACTAGATCTTTACTAGAGGTAAAACATTTAGTTTTAACACTAGCTTTGCAATTATAAAGCGACTTAAAAGAGTTTTAAGTTGATAAAAGTGAGAATGTGAAATACCCAAATCTTGACAAGACATATTATCTAAAGTATAGAGCAACCAACAGGTTCTTAGGATTGTATATATTAAACATAACCATAGAAAACTTACCCAAAGACATAACACGATCCAAATAAAGTAGCCTCCTATGTAATCTCTGTAAGCAAACGCTCTAGAGACAACATTATTACTAGGGAGCAAAACGTTAGGAGTCTTAAAAGTAGGACGAGGAGAAGGAGGGAGACGAGGTGTGATCACAGCTTTTGGAATGTAGCAATGTAGAGGAGGGGGTAGATGTGATATACGTTTCCAAACTTTCAAACCACTGCAAACGTAAGGTGTAATGTTTTAAGGTTTAGAGTGGGTTCTCCACAACATGGAAGTTTTTTTGGCAAAAAAAAGTTCTCATCCAAAAAAGTTCATAAAGTTATGTTGCCTTGAAAAATGTCTCTAAGACGTCTAAGGCGATTCAAAATTCTGATATGGTTACTCGTATAATGAGTACTAACAAGCAAAGACTTAAAATAGACCATTACATAGGACCTTCTCCAAGATTATGAAGTTGATTCAACTTATGTCTAGACAAGAAGTTAAACCTTTCACTATGATGTGTACCATTTCTACTAGCAAAACAAAGGGAAAGGGATGGAAGAGCAAACCTCTGAAGTGTTGATAGTAGAAGAGCCATAGATTATATTTTGAATAGTTAGGCAATCGTTTAAGACCAGGCCCTCCTGAAGGCTATTGGTCCGAGGTCAAAACTAGTGTTGGCCACACCCCTCGTTTGTTTAACAGGGCTGTTGTAAAGCGGTGAGGCACCTAAATAGGTCCGCCTGTTACACTCGAAAGATCACTCACAATACATGCAATCAAGTGTCTGCGACTTCTCGAAGTACCACTACTTGACTCCCTCTTAACAAAAGTCTTTCATGAAACTAACCAAAAAACCCTTGATCCTAAAAGGCCAAAGAAAGGAAACTTCATGTGAGTATGGTTCAGACTCTAACATGGTGAGACACAGGTAATTGGACCATGAGACAGTCCATCACACGAAAAATTTTCGGAAAAGGTTTTATAGAATTTGCGTGACTCTTGGTGGTAAATTACAAGGACGACCAAAGAGCCAAAAGTACAAAATTCTTTACAAGAGGCAAGAATCAACATAGAACTTACTTTATAACTTTGATAGCATCAAGAACAAGAACCCCTACCTGAACATTAAGGAATACCTAATGAAGGAAACCAAGAAAAAATTGACTACAACTATACATGAAAGAACTTTTATTTTATTTTATTTTATTTTTATTTAACCACTAAAGGAGTGACCAATATTGAAAGTTGAAAAGAAAGGAAGTAGAGCATCAATTAATCTAAAGTAAGAACAATTTCATAAATTAGACTTACAATATAAAGTACATACCAAAGTTGCAGCAATAAATCACAAACTTCAAAAACTTTCTGAAACTAGAGCTAGGTAGAGGAAAGGAAAATATATGGGTGAACTAGAAGCAAGTGATTAACCCTAATAAGCAATAGACTAAGAATTGGAAAAAAAAAAATGAAAAAAAAAATGAAACAAAAAAAAAGAAAAAAAGAAAAAGAAAAGAGAGAGCCATGAAACAACAAGAACCTTACCAACATGACATTAAGAGATGTTAGCTTTAATTAGTAAAATATCAAATTAGCTGTAGGGGCATGCGCACCCTCTCAAGAGATGCAAATAACAACATCCAACTAGCCACTACTTGGACGAAAATTCATTAAGAATTTGCACGTCCGCTAAACTGACAGAAAAATATCTATTTGTGAAATTAGAATATATCCAATTTCACAAATTGATATAGAGAAGTGAGTGATGTCAAAAGGTAAAGCTTAAAAATAATATATGAGCAACTAAAAAAGTGTCTAAGTCAAAACCATAGATGCACCAAATCGCGATTCGTTGGGCCCACGGTTCACGAATCACGATTGTGCGAATTTGGACTTTGAACCCAGAATCATAAAAAAAAAGAACTTTGGAAAAATAGCTTATGGCTGAATTTTTCAACTGTATGGATGATGATCACTTTTGCAATCGTTTCACTGGAGATGTGAGTGCAATGTGCATACAATTGGGGGCATAAATATTGGGCCCTTCTCGGCGCGCATTTGGACCCCATTTTTATCTACGGGCGGGCGGTAGCATTTTTATCTACAGTGTCTATATAGCAGGAAGCTCTAGGGGGTTCAAGGGGCAGTAGTCCCCCGAGAAACAGGGGGTCCGAGGGGCGGTAGCCCCCCGGTAGGGGGTTTGTGGGGCAACGCCCCCCAACGGCAGGGTACCCCGGGGCCCCGACGGTAAGGCCTCTTCATGATTTGGCCTTCCAACTCCCTTAGTGAAAACACACTTTTTGGTATTTCGCACCCGAAATAGTCGGCAAACTACACAGTCATAATGCTCTCAATCAGAGCTTTCATCTGATTCCCATATTGCCTAAAAAAATTCAAAAAAAGAGAAAACGATTTTGCGCGATTCTAGAAAAATTCCGAAATGCATTTCTGAATCGCGATTCAGAATCACAGTGCATCTATGGTCAAAACAATAATATAAAATTCAATAAACAAAAAATCTTAGCCAAACAACATTGCTTATGTCTCATCAGTACCCAAGCATAAGTTGCTAACTGGGTTTCAAAAGAATCTGAATTTTCTTTGGTAGACCCAATGTTGACTAAGAAGCAAAAGACAACCGGTAAGAAGAAAAAACAATAATAATGATGATGATGATAATTCAAATAAAATCAAATTAGAATTAAAATCTTATAAATTAATAAATCTAATTAAAAATAAAATATAAAATAAAATAAAATAAATAAGAACAAGGATCATAATATGTAATAAACTCAATATGCATCATATGAAAGAGCAGTTTTCATTCGGATTGAGTATGTTTAGGATGCAAGTAATGGTTGCCAAGCGACTATGAACAAATATATATAGCTATTTTGTTCAAAAATTTTGCTTTTTATCAATGAATCAATCTATAGTTGGACCATGCTTGATGGCTTGATGATCTCAACCTAGTAAGCCAATTTGACATATGGAATCAAAATTGGAATATATAGCATTGATGAGATTTCGACACGTCTTGCCACTCTTCCTCTCAGGTTGATAACTTTGTGCCCACTCATGGTCCTAGCAAGGCCCCTACACCAGCCTCTCTGATTCATCTACTTCTTTCCCTTTTGGCAGTCCTTTTGGTGGTCTTGCATTTTCCACCACTCCACCTCTTGGCTTTCACCCAATTCCTCATTTTGTTGGACCTGATCCTCATTATGCTCATGACTTACGTAGTATGAACCAGCTTACTAACTAATCTAGTTCTTCTTATGGGAATCTCTTAGAGAATTGGTTTGCTAAATTGGTAACTTATTTCTTGATGTACCCGAAGTCCGACATTCAGAAGATCCAACTTGCTGCCTTCCATTTAAATGAATGTGCTACTACTTGGTGGCATGTTTATCGTACTGATGCTCATTAGGAGGGGATACACCTTTGGGTCGCCTTTCGCCGTGAGCTCTGCCATGCTATCTTCGATCCTCAGTGGTTGACTCGTTCCACATATATTCACCAATTCATGGAGCTTTCTTACCTTTTCTAGACTTATAGCCTGCAGAGCTTATTTCTCGCTATATAGTTGGCCTACGTGGTGCCTTGCGCTTTGATGTTGCTTCCTTTCATCCTGCCACACTTTTTGATGCTATTACTCTATGACATAAGTATCACAAGCCCTCTTCTTCCTCCCATTTTTCCCACTCCACTACATCTCACCCTACCCCACAAAGTTCGCTAAGATTCGTGATAAGCGCCACTGTTTTTGTTGTAAAAGCCTATGCATGATTGCCACCAGCCCCCTTCTACCTCCATTGTTGTCTATTATCATGAGGGAGTTGATATTGATGACTCTTATGTCTATATCCAACTATTTGACGAGCCAAACCATGTTTCTTATCCTCCCATTCCTATTGATGATACCCCACCTACTACTTGCCATGCTTAGCTTGCTTATGCTACTTGGGCGAGGCGGTTTCGTCCTCGCTCTATTCGCTTTACGTGTGCGTACTACTAAGCGTGAGGTTATTGCCTTTCTCAACATGGTAATACTCATTCTTTTTTGAGTAGTTATATTTCTTCTCGGATTCGTGCTTCACCTATTCCTGCTACATAGACATTATGCATCAACATTGCTAGTTCGCATTCCTTTTCCAATACTCAGATGTTCCAAGAATTGGAGTATTACGTTGAGGATTTTGTTGGACAGGTGAATTTCTTAATGATATCTATGGAGCGCTATGATATTATCCTTGGTGCAAATTGGTTTGTTTCACTTGGTGTTGTTACATTGGACCCAACTCAACAAACACTTACATTTTCTCATGGTACTGTGACCCATTCACATGTTGGTATTGATTCTCAACGTTACCAACTAGTTATTGGGAAGCAGTTTATGCATAGCCTCTCGAAGACTCATTGTGCAACTCTTCTATGTGTCCAAAGTGCTATGCTTCTTCTACTACAACATTAGTTTATGTTCCTCAAGCACAGTAATCCCAGTTCGCAGCACTATTACAGCCAAGCAGTGGGCCCATTTATTCTTATCCGAGATCTTTCGACTCCATGGTTTTCCATGTTCTATCATCTCTTATCGGCATAGTAAGTTTACTTCTAGTTTCTAGACAAAGCTTATATGCATTCTAGATGTTCAGTTGCTTATTGGTACTACTTATCATTCTACAACCAATGGACAAACTGAGGCCCTTAACCGGGTCCTCAAGGATTATCTTCAACATTTTGTTTCTCCTTCTGGGAAGGACCGGGATCAGCATTTATGTTTAGCAGAGTATAGCTATAATAGCTCTGTTAGTACCAGCATTGGTGTCTCTCCATTTTCACTAGCTCATAATTATGCTCCTACTTTACTAGCTATTCCACTTCCTCCGTATGATACACCTATTACGCTTGCTTCTTTTTTATCAGGTACTTGTGAGCTTAGTACTCGGGCTAGCTAGTACACATTTATAACGCATTCAATAGCAATATCACACCATTGTAGATTGCCATCGATGCATGTAAGCTATACTACTGAGGGGGGGGGACCTAGTTGGGTCACAAGCCTACTGGGAGGGCGCACCGTTATTCCTCCCTAAGATTGGCTTTGTCAGTCTTATCCTCTAGAAGGTTCCTTTTAGGGCTTCTCCATGGGTATAAGTAGGAGACCTTGTGATTCATTTGACAGCTTAAGATATTGGTTACTTTCTTAGTCCTAATTAGGTTTCAGCTATCCATGGCTTGTAGGGCTATGTCCATGATCATTGTGATGCGCCTACTTTATTCTTGTATGGATTAGTCTTTGCTGCTCATATCTGATCTTTATGCTTCATCACTGTGATGCAGTTCATAATTTCTATTGAATCACATCTTGGCCATTGTCCACAATGTCACACAGTTGACAAGTATCACTTTGTATGTACGACCTTATCCAGGAGGAATGTGATTTGCTCTTGGAGTTCAAGACCCCAATCCAAAGTGCATTTTTCAATTCTAGTCCCACTACCGGAGTCAATTCCAACTCTTAGAGTTTGAAGTGATCAGCTAGCATTGTAGTAAATGATTTGGTTTTGCTTGCTAAGTAGCACTGCAATCCATATCAATAATAGCTTTGAGGCTGAAGCTGAGTTATCGACCATCAAGAATACCAAAAAATAGCTAGGAACAAAGATGATCAAAAGAATAACTACCTTCAAGGAAGGTGCAACTTTAAAAAAGTCACCGACAACAAACTCAATTCTGTTTGCAACTCCATAGATCTCAGCATTGTGCTTGCAATAGTCGATTTTCTTGGGATCTATATCGATTGCAATAACATAATTGCCCCTGCAAAATCCATAAGTTACATAAATAAAACATCAGATAGCTGAACCTCTGTCCATCTGCCCTGCCAAATATCATACTTTCAGTCCTTATTTGTCAAATTGAAAGTCAAAATAAAGGTATGCATCAAGGAATTGCAGTTATATCAAGACAAACATCTCATAGTTACAAAAATCATGTGTGAGTACAATAGATCTCTATGATAACCATTGACCTCATGACCCCAAAAGGCAGATCATGTGCTCGAAAGACAGTCTATTGCAGGGTGGAGCTTCATTCTATTTACCAGCCGAAAAGTTTAGGGAGCTTGGAAAACTTGCTTCTAACATTTTATTTAAGAGCAACCGATTTGCAGGCCTTGGATGCATGCTGTGATCAAGTGCATAAGCATGTGCTTCACTTGTCAAAGCTAGTTCACTTTAAGTCCGCTTTTGGTTTCAGAAGCAGTTATGCAGTAATTCAGACAAATACAAGAAGTGGGCTGATAAACAGATTAGTCAAGGCAGTATGGACAACCAAAAAGTCCTTTTATGTAGCTAATGCTGATTCAGAAGATCCCTACACCTGCAAGGAACCTTAATTCTAGAATACTTGCAATTCATTCAAAATATGCAAGAAAGTACAGTAAAACAACCAAAAATATTCGTCTCTTAATGTAGCCATACAAAAGAAATGAGTAGGAAAGTCCTTGCCTTAGAGCGAATTGTATGGCATTGCCACCAACTCCAACAAAAGCATCGACTACGACATTGTTAGCACAACGACAAGCGTGATGCCTTGCAATTATTTCAGGAGTAACAGAAAACCAGGCCTCATCGTCCATCTTTATCCCTTCATCGAATCTTGAAAATAGGCGATATCGTTGATGCCAATATTTTACAAGATCTTTGTTTAGGGCCTCAAACATTCCTGGGAGCAGAACCTTTTCTGATACTTCAACACAAGTTTTCGACCCACACAGTCCAAGTATTAGATAAGATCAAGAAATTGAATGATGTGAAATTGAGAGAAACAGCAACAAATACTATGCATTCATGTCATCATAAATGGGTGGCGCAAATATATATGAAGCAATAAAAGCTTTTGAGATGAAATGTCAGTTTCAACCTCAGAAAATTAGCCGCTGATAAGGGGAAACAGGAGTTATTATCGACTTATTATATATTTAAATAGGGGCTGGATAAAGGGCTAGCATGTCATATAAGAAGATTTTTACCAGTGTTTCAAAAAGTCCTAGTGGAACTTTATCCTCGGGTTACGCAGCACCAACATTGTGACTCCAACATAAGTCTTGCTGGGCACTGGAAATCTATTGGTGGGCTAAATAGACTCTGTGATGTGAAAGGGACTTGAATACACAGAAACTAAGACCGTCATAATAGGACCCTAATAGGTGTGTATTAGCTACATACAGTTGTACAAATGAGTTCAATATCTGTACTTGGTCAGAAAATATTACATGAATGCATTGACAGGACTAGTCCTAGATTGTCATGGGGTCAAGATCTAGTTCTTTAAGTCATTTTTCAGAACAGATTATCTTTTCCTGCCCACCCCCTGCCTAGGCATTAGCAGCCTGCAAATCAGGGTTGTCACAGTCCTGACCCGAATACCTCAAAAATACCTTCTTGCTGCTTCATGAAAGGTATGACACCTCTTGAAATTGACTACCACTTACCAGCTGTCCAGATCATGCAATAACTCAATAATTGGATCAAATACGCACAGACTTTCTTGAATGAATCGCGACGAAGCACAATGCCTCAATGATGAGCTCCTTGAATTGTGTGTGGTGAGCTTTCTCAAAACACCAACATAGCACTGAAACTTTATTGGTTCAAGGACAGGCTATTTAAACTTGGCTAGGACCCACAAGTTCTATCATCACATGTGACACATATCATCTAGCCAGGACCTATAGAACCACCTTGGACACTACAACACCACCCTATTACATTTGCCCTAGTGCTTCAAGGTCTACTTATTCTAGCACCTCAAATTTAAGTTTCATTCACTTGGATCAAAATTTTAAGACATAACTCAAGTACAAGGTACGTAACATGAACGTGAGGATACAAAATAGACATTACATTCTAGCATTCCACCTTAATGGCTATTTTCTTCTCTATGAAACCAGAAACAGTCAACTCTCCAAATTTCTTTATTGAGTGGCTTTGTGAAACATGTCTGCAGGTTTATTGTGAATGACACCATAGACGAGCTCGATATCAGCTCTTTGTACGTTCTTTTGTATGAAATATTGAACCTCAACGTGTTTTGTCTAAATGAAATGTTTTGGGAGAAGTATCCAAGTTTGGCTGTCACAATATAGACTTGTAGGTGCCACTTGTTGAAGTTGCATGCTCTAATAACCTGCATAACTTCACATGGTGAATTTGTTGTAGCTCTATATAAATATACATTGCACAAAAAGCAAGTCCTACATAGGACATTGTGGCCTTCAACATTGATCGCCACATATCAATTCGCAGCAAGTGATCTCAAAAGGGACTGTAAGGCTAGCAAAGGAGAATGCAAAGATGAAAAGGAGCAGCAAGATATCTTCTGTTTCAGAAAACAATAAAGTTTCGACTTTCCTTTGCTGAGCTTAGAACAAACAATTGGAAGGTTGAAGGTTGTCAACTAACCAGTTTTAAACACATGCAGCTGCTTTTCCTTTCTGCATCTTGTCTTAATTTTCAGGCTTCCAGCTGTTTCACTTAACGCAGTAGCAAAGGGCCCGGGCTGAGTATCAAATAAGTTATTTTGATCACTTTTTTGCTTGGCGTTGGACTCTGTTCCACATATTTCAGCCTTGAGCACGTTATGGTCATCATTCTCAAAGCGGAGATGAGAACCGCACCATGCAGGGAGGCTGTTCCCCAAACCCGAGTAGAGTGTCCACCAGAGGACATTCAGTGATAAACACAAAACCCATGTCCATCAGACGTCCACATAATCCTTTAAAGTCGCAATTTACTATAGAAGTTTGAACCCAAAAATTATAATAAGGAACAAACTAAATACAAAATTCCTGGTTCGGGATGACAGACAGACCACCACGACATTGACGTCAGAAAGTGGGAAACAATGGATTTAGATCAAAACCCAAAACACAAAATCTCCCAACCAAAATTTTACATCAACAGGCCTCCTTATGAGTAAATAGTACCCACTGACTAGATAAGAGGCACTTTTGTTATTCATAATCGGGTGATCAATAACATCATCATAAAAAAGCAAAACACAAAAAATATAGTGAAAACTCTAAACCCTATATCTCAATAAAAATTACCCATAACCAGGCCTTTTAAACAAATATGCAACAAACAAATTCAAAAAATTCTCACAGTAAGCACGTACTTAGATGGTGTATGTCTTGCAACTTCCTCTGATTCAATTCCACGTTGATCTTCTTCGAGAGCCAACGCTGCCTCACATTCCATACTGATATTTTCTAGATCTGAAATTTTCTGCTTGGTTTTCAAAGGTTTGAACTTTTCAAGCAGGGAATACTCCACACAGTCTTCAAAAGTTAAGTCATCTGCATTTTTCTTTGATTTATTCCCTGCATTGCACAAACCTCGTTCCGCCAATGATCTTGAAAGGCTTAAGGTACTAGAGATGTCAAAACTGGTAGAAGCATTATCAACAATTGTGCCTACAGTTCTTGCCTCTGTAGTGGACTCCAAATCTATACAATTTTTAAATTCTATTCCCAGCTCCACTCCCATGCTATCTCCATCTATCTTGCCCACATCACAAGCTAATAGGCCTGGAAGGGTCTTCAAAACTCGACTCTTCCCATTTTCTAAGTCTAAAATTTCTGTGCAGCTAGTCCACTCCAGACTTGGAGTGGAAACAGCTTCTAGTTTCACCTCGCCTTCTAATTTCCCTTCGGCAGGATACAGGGCATAGTGCTCCAGGCCTTCAGGAGGTTCCCATGAAGTTTCCAAAGTTCTTAAATTGCAAAAGTAATACCTCTGGTAAAATTGATCCCAAAGAGGCCTCCATGATGCATTTTGAGCATCTTCAGAATTACTGTAATGCACGGCTGAATTGCTTTCGGTAAAGCCCTGCTCCTGAGCATCAAGGCTTCTCAGTTCATGATCCTTCTCGTGATCAGTGGCATCACTCCCATTCGGCTCCTTTAATCTTAAATTCACTGCCTTTCCTTTACGATCCTTCCTTCTAATTGCATCTTTAACTTTCTTGTCCTTCCTCCGTTTTGTCGCCTGAAATGGGTTTCAACTCCACATGTATAAAAGTCGATTGGTGGCAAAACACCCAATTGGTCATAGAGATACGTCTAACAGCTTAAACAAAGAAAGCTAAAATCTGAGATGAGACTAAAGAAGAAAGAAGACTATTTCAGACAGATTTTCCAAGCACTCATATCATCCTAAAGCAGAAAACCCACTTCATGATTATAAATATAATGCAAGCCCACTTACAGATAATGAATATATGGCAAACTCACTTACGAATCATGAATACATTGCAAACCCAATTAAGAACTATGAATATATTGAGAATTCACTTAAAACTTATGAATACATTCAAATTTCAACATCAAGAATACATGAAAATAGAGCTGAGCATCAAAAGATTAATGATTCTCCAAAACACAAAGACATAATATTTGACACTGACTGCTTTGCAGCAGTCTCCTAAGAAGGAATCGTTAGATTGAGGCTTTTTACGAAAAACCAAAATTTGAAGAATGCAGAACCCACGCTGGAAAATGAATTATCTATCAGATCTCATACAACTAATTCTTGATTAGGGCCCTGACCCACTGAGTACATGGCAAAAGCATGGGCGTCCTGGTCCTCACTCTATTCGGTTACGTGTCCGCATTTTGGGGCGAGAGTATATTGCTTTAGTAGATATAGGCAGTACACATTCATTTATTAGCAGTTACATTTCCACCAGGATTCGAGCTACACTTGTTCTTGCTTCCTAGCCTCTCAGTGTTGAGGTTGCTAGCTCAATTCTCAGATGTTTCAAGGCTTGGATTATCGCATTGGTGACTTTTCTGGTCAGGCAGATTTCTACATCATTCCTCTGGAGCGCTATGACATTCCTTTGGTGCAGACTAGTTCTCTTCACTTGGTATTGTTGCTGTGGATCTCCCTCAACAGACACTTTCCTTTACTCATGCTGGTTAGCATCCTTCACTTGCTAGTATTGATTTCCCAGAGTGGCTACCGGGAAGCAGTTTATGCGTAGCTTGCAAAGGTCCAGGGTGCAGCTCTTCTTTCCATTCAGAGTACATCAGTTGCTACTTCTCTTTCACCATCCGTGAGTCCTCATATCAGGTGATTTCTGACTTATTGCAAGGGTATTCTATTGTCTTTTTAGAACCTACGTCTCTGCCACCATTACGTGATGTCAACCACCATATTGATCTTATTCCTGGTGCCAACCCACCTTTTCATGCACCATATCGTATGTCTAAAGTCGAACGTGATGAGGTTCACCCCTGTTCTTCTTGTCGCTAAAAAAGATGGAACCACACACCTCTGCATTGACTACCGTGCCTTGAACAAGCTTACTATCCGTGATCAGTATCCTATTCCTCATATGGATGACCTTTTTTATCAGCTTGGCACTTCATCTATCTTTTCCAAGATTGACCTGCGTTCAGGATACTACCAAATCAAGATTCATCCTTCTGATGAGCATAAGACTGTGTTTCGTACTCACTTAGGTTTGTATAGGTTTCGTGTTCTTTCTTTTGGTGTTCGAAATGGTCCACCCACATTTCAGAATGCTATGACTAATGTTTAACGTCCTCTTCTTGGTGTTTGTGTTTTAGTTTATTTTGATAACATTCTTGTTTATAGTACTTCTTTGTCTGACCATGTGTCACATCTCTCGTCTGTGTTTGAGTTACTTGTTAAGCATCATATGTTCGCTAAATTGTCGAAATGTTCCTTTGTTGTTCCTGAGATTCAATTTTTGGGTGTCCTTGTTTGTGATGGTCGTATTCGTCTTGATCCACAAAAAGTTCAGGCTATTGAGGATTGGCCTGTTCCAACCGACGTTCATTCTGTTCGTATGTTTTTAGGTATAGTTACCCATCTTCGTCGTCATGTTAAGTATTTCGCCATTGTGACTGCCCCGCTTCATTCTTTGTTGAAAAAGTCTCATACATTTGTTTGGACTCCTGAGTGTCAGACTGCTTTTGATGCTTTACGTCATGCCATCGTTTTTGCCGCCGTTATGTGTTTGCCACAGTTTGATCAAAGGTTTATTGTTGAGACTAATGCTAGTTCTGTTGGTCTAGGCGCTCTTCTTCATCCGTCTAAGTGTGTCATTGCTTACGAGTCTCGTCGTTGCGCTCTTATGAGAAACAGTATTCTGTTCATGAGAAAAAGCTACTTGTTGTTATCCATGCTCTTAAGAAGTGGCGCCATTATTTGTATCGTGTTCCTTTTGATATTATTATTGATCATCAGTCTCTTCGTTATCTCTTTTCTTAGCGTGATCTTAGTGATCGTCAATATCGTTGGTTACAATTTTTACAATTTTTCCATTTTGACATTTTGTATCGTCCAGGAAAGTCGAACACGGTAGTTGATGCTTTATCTCGTCTTCCTGCTTTGTTACATAGTCTTGTTGCTTTTGTTCCTTCTTGGTTTGATGATTTACCGGCTGCATATTTGTCTTGTCCTGACTTTTGTGATGTTTATCGTTCTCGTCCACTTCCTTCCTCTCGGAAGTTCCATGTTTATATTGTTGTTGATGATCATTTATATCATTATGGTGCTTTATGTATTCCTAGTTCTCTATCCATTCGTTCTTAGTTGTTGTCTGATGCTCATGCTTCTCCTAATGGTGGCCATTTTGGGTTTCAGAAGTCTTATGCACGTCTTAAGTGTTGAAGAGTAATGCCTATTTTACCCCTTTGGCTAAGCATTAGTTAAGTTGTACATAACTCATGGGGCATATTTTAATTAAATGCATGAGACCCCCTTTTGTAAGTTAAGTAAATTAGTTCAAGTGGCCCACTTGGCCAAGTAGCTCACTCCTATGGTTGACACCTAGACTTTCCATGCATGTAAAGGAGGTGCTTGCCTCACAAGGGATTTGGAGGACCCACGCCCTCCTCTAGCAATTCATTTCTTCTTGAGACTTTTGAGTTTTTGAGGTGCTTATGCAATTCTCCTTGTGTGTGATGTTTTCCATAGCCAAGTTTTTCAAGCTTTCATAGTTGATCTAGTATTTGAGTTAAGAAACTCCATAGCTAGGTCTTGCAAATCATCATGGTATCAGAGCAGGGTGTCTAGGGAGGTGATGACAGGTACAGAACCTGTACCAACATCTGATCCTGAATTGAAGGACTACATGAACAGGAGACAAAAAGCTCATAGGATAATCAATCTTTCTGTCAAGGACAATATTATTCCTCACATTTGCAATGCAAGGGATGCAGCTGATGCTTGGACAATTCTGAAGTCTATGTTTGAAACAGTGGATTCAGCCAAGCTGGCGTATTTGCAAAACAGGTTACATACTCTCAAGATGGAAGCAGGTGCAACAATTGGTGATCATATTACAAAGGTCAAGGACCTAATGGATCAGCTTGCTTCAGTTGGAGAGAAAGTAAGTGACAGGAGTATTGTCCCCATAGTCTTGAACAGCTTGTCATTCAACTATCAAGACTATGTGATGTCCCTTTCTGCTAGGGAGAAACTCCCAACCTTTGGGGAGTTATGTGGTCTTCTTTTACAGGAGGAGATGAGAAGGAAGAATCTTTCTGAAAGGGAAGATAATCCAGAGCTTGCATTTGCTTCTAAGAAGAAGCAAAACTTTCAGAAGAAAGGCCAAGGCAAAAAGAAGAACTCAAAGCAAAGCTTGGAGCAGCAAGTGTCCAAGTTACAGGTTGGAGAGGAGTCAAGCACCAATTCCTCATCTACACCCAAGAGGAAGGGCAACTGCAACTATTGTGGTAAGTACGGGCATTTTGCCTTTGAATGCAGGAAGAAGCAAAGTGATCAGAAGAAGGGAAAGAACCTTGTTGACAAAGTTGCAAAGGAGGAGCAATCAGGTGTGCTTGAGCTATTCACTGCAGCCCTATCATCTGAATCCACATTTGGTGGATGGTACATTGATTCTGGAGCCTCAAAGCACATGACACCTCATAGAGATTTGTTCAGCACCTGTGAGGAGACAGAAGATGGTCAGCATGTTTGCCTTGGAGATAATTCTACACGTATGGTGAGGGGCAAAGGCACAGTTGCAGTACAGCTGTCATCATGTGAGGTGAAGGAAATTAAAAGTGTGTTGCATGTACCAGGGTTGGCTAAGAACTTGCTATCTGTTGGTGCCATTACCAAACAGAACATGGTGGTAGAGTTTGATGATTCTACATGTTTGGTAAAAGACAAAGATCAGAACTTCAAGGTGGTAGCCAAGGGAATGCAAGAAGGAGGTCTTTACAAACTTTTCACAACCATTCCTAGCCAAGAGGCCTTGTCTGCAAGGGATATTAATCGGGACAAGCTTTGGCACGAGAGATATGGTCAGTTGAGTTATAAAAGTTTGCAAGTTTTGAACAGGCACAGAATGGTAGTAGATCTTCCTAGCATTAAGTCTTCTTCAGATACATGTGAGGCTTGTGCACTAGGGAAGCAATAGAGGAAAAAGTTTCCAAAGGAAAAAGCTACCAGGGCCAAGGGCATTCTTGAGCTTGTGCATTCAGATTTATGCGGTCCCATGCAGGTCAAATCAGCAGGGGGGGCATACTATCTCATGACCTTCATAGATGATTTCTCACGGAAGGTATGGGTCTATTTTCTGAAGCTGAAATCTGAAGCATTCAAATACTTCAAACAGTGGAAAGCTATGGTGGAAAACCACACAGGGAAGAGGTTAAAGACTCTCAGGTCAGATAAGGGTGGTGAGTATATTTCTGATGAGTTCAAAGATCTTTGCAAAGCATGTGGGATAAAGAGACAGTTTACTGCTCCACATACACCGCAGCAAAACGGCGTGGCTGAGCAGAAAAACAGGTCTATAGTTGAGTGTGCGAGGAGCATGCTCAAGGCAAAGGGGTTGCCAAATTCCTTTTGGGCAGAAGCAGTAGCAACTGCTGTTTTTCTATTGAATAGAAGTCCAACCAAAGCAGTTGAAGGAATCACGCCAGAAGAGGCATATAGTGGCAACAAGCCCAAAGTGGGCAGCCTTTGAGTATTTGGGTGTACTGCATATGCACATATAACAAAGGACTTGCGGAAGAAACTTGATGCAAAATCCGTAAAGTGTGTCTTTCTTGGGTATAGTGAAGGTGAGAAAGCTTATGTGCTATATGATCTCGAAAACAGGAAGAAGATCCTAAGTCGAGATGTCATCTTTGATGAAGAGCATTCACCCAAGATACAGGAGCAGGAGAAGGAAGGAACTACTAAGTTCATACCCTTGATTGATTCCACGGATGAGGATCCTAGTCAAGAGTCCTGTGAGCCTCAAGTGCAGAAACTACAACAGGAAATCGAACCTACTAGTTCGAGACCTCTTTTTGGCCAAGTACCAGAAGCCGAAGTTGGGGACAAACGGAAGACTAAAACAGTACCATGGGATACGTGGTCACCATCCACATCACCTACTGCTAGGAAGAAGCTACCTAGGTGGTATTGGGAAACAATCAAAGAAGGTCAAATGATGGAAGAAGGAGAGAGCAATGAACAGGGTGTCAGAAGACCTCTTAGGTCTCATGAGAGACCAGAGACTAACTTTGCTCTTATGTCCACTATTCTGAATGCAGATGAGCCACAGTTCTTTCACGAAGCCGTGAGAGAAAAGGTATGGCAACATGCCATGCAGGAGGAGTACGACTCCATTGTCAAGAATGACACATGGGAGCTCACTACATTGCTAGAAGGAAAGCAACCAATAGGTTGCAAGTGGGTCTATAAGACCAAGTTTCATGCCAATGGAACAGTGGACAAGTACAAGGCAAGGTTGGTGGCGAAAGGCTATGCTCTGCAAGAGGGGCTAGACTATGATGAGACATTCGCACCTGTTGCTAAGATGACATCTATCAGGACCGTTTTGGCTATAGCCTCATATTTTGATTGGGATGTCCATCAAATGGATGTCAAGAGTGCCTTTCTTAATGGGCACCTACAGGAGGAGGTTTACATGGAACAACCGCAGGAATTTGAAATAACAGGCAAGGAGAATCTGGTTTGCAGGCTTAGGAAAGCCTTGTATGGGCTCAAACAGGCGCCAAGGGCTTGGTATAGCCAAATTGATGAGTACTTTGCAAGGCAAGGGTTTGAGAAGAGTAAGTCTGATTGCAATCTTTATGTCTTCAGGGAAGGAGAAGACTTTGTGGTTGTTGTGCTCTATGTGGATGATCTACTCATCACGGGAAGCAATAAGAAGCTTATTTGTGTTAAGAAGAATCTTTCTAGTGAGTTTGAGATGAAAGATTTGGGTTTGCTACACTATTGCCTAGGAGTTGAAGTTTGGAAAGGGAAGCGTTGTCTTTTTATCTCACAGGCAAAGTATGCACAAAAATTATTGAAGAGGTTTAACATGCAAGAAAGCAAACCAATCAGCACACCCATGGATGCAAGCAACAAGCCATCAAAAGATGCTGGTCCAGCATTTGCAGATGAGACGCTCTATTGTTAGTTAGTGGGCAGCCTCATTTACCTTACTACCACCAGGCCAGATATTGCTTATGCGGTTGGGATTGCAAGTCAATTCATGAGTAAGCCTACCGAAGCACATTGGAAGGCAGCCAAGCGGATCCTACGATATGTGAGAGGGACAGTGACTTATGGGATTGGATACACAGATGACAGGAACCTTCAGCTGGAGGGTTATTCAGATTCTGATTGGGCGGGTGATAGAGACGATCGGAGATCGACGACAGGCTATTGTTTCAGCCTAGGTTCAGGGGCTATATCATGGTGCAGTAAGAAGCAGCCTACAATTGCTCTATCATCTACCGAAGCTGAGTACAGGGCGACTACAAGGTCCGCCTGTGAAGCCATTTGGTTACACCGTCTACTTGAGGACATGCAGATTGCTCAAGTAAGACCTACATTGTTACATTGTGATAACCAAAGTTGCATTCAGCTTGCGAGGAATCCAGTCTATCATGCACGGACAAAACACATAGAGGTGGACCAGCATTCTATACGAGAGAAAGTGCATAGTGGGGAGATCGAGCTAGTTTATTGTGACACCAACGACCAGATAGCTGATATTTTTACTAAACCACTTAGTAAAGATAAGTTTGAAAAGTTCAAAACTTTGTTGGGTGTCAGTTTGAATAAAATTGCCATTAAGGGGGGGTGTTGAAGAGTAATGCCTATTTTACCCCTTTGGCTAAGCATTCGTTAAGTTGTACATAACTCATGGGGCATGTTTTAATTAAATGCATGAGACCCCCTTTTGTAAGTTAAGTAGATTAGTGCAAGTGGCCCACTTGGCCAAGTAGCTCACTCCTATGGTTGACACCTAGACTTTCCATGCATGTAAAGGAGGTGCTTGCCTCACAAGGAATTTGGAGGACCCACGCCCTCCTCTCTCTCTCTAGCAATTCATTTCTTCTTGAGACTTTTGAGTTTCTGAGGTGCTTATGCAATTCTCCTTGTGTGTGATATTTTCCATAGCCAAGTTTCTCAAGCTTTCATAGTTGATCTAGTATTTGAGTTAAGAAACTCCATAGCTGGGTCTTGCAAATCATCATTAAGGACCATTTCTATTGGGCATCCATAAAGTCTGAGCTAGCATATCTTATCCATGACTGTACCTATTGTGCCCGTAATTAATATTCCCGTGCTAAGTCCACTGGTTTGCTCCAGAGTTGGCCCATTCCTCATCACCAGTGGACAGACATTTCTATGGACTTTATCCTTGGCCTTCCTCATACCCGACGTGGTAATGACTCATGTATGGTGGTGGTATATCAGTTCTCGAAACATGCATATTTTATACTGGTTCGCAATACTATTATAGCTAGCAGTGCGCATGCCTTTTTATATCCGAGATTTTTTGGCTGCATGGTTTTCCACGTACTATCCTTTCTGATCGGGATAATAAGTTTATATCTACCCTTTGAACTGAGCTTATGCGTATTTTAGATGTACAACTCCTTACGGGTACTGCTTATCATTCTACTCTTGATGGGCAGACTAAGGTCCTTAATCGGATCCTTGAGAATTATCTTCGGCATTTTGTTTCTCCTTCAGAGAAGGATTGGGATCAGCATTTATGTTTGGCAGAGTATAGCTATAATAGCTCTGTTAGCACCATCATAATAACCATTGGAGGACCTTGTCCTTATGCCTACAAAGTGGGCATCAGAGTTGGTAGGATTTTTAAAGATATAGTGTCACAGAGGAGAGAAAGTTACTACAAGAATTAGAGGCAGAGTAGGTCGGATTACAATGAAGGTAAATGTACTCTCATATGGGTTATTTGGCTTTGATATATCTTGTTACTGTATTGACAAAGAATAAAGTGAGTTGAAGCAGCTACTCTAGAGTTGTTGATTATATTTGTTGTCTATCCCATGAATCTTATTGGATCTCTCATGGACACTAATATGTTATTTCGTCTCCTTTCTATTTAAGAGTACCGCTAGAATTCATCCCATTAGATTGTCAAAGGATTGTTTACTCAAATAAGAGATGAACCTAGTGACTAAAAGGAGATCCATGAAATAATAAACATCAAAACCTATGTGATTGTTTGGAAAAACTACAAGATTGTCAAGTGCAACAAATGTTTCAATGACATCCTTATTGGAGAACATGTAATTTGAGATTATTAATACTTTTGCTTAGAGAAATGTAAACTTACGAAAGATTGAATTATGGCCACCATCTGTTTTTTAGGCACCAAATTCTCATTATTCCAAAAGTATGAAAACAATATCTTTGAGAGATATAGAATTTTAATTCAAAGAAAAATTTGAAAGAATAAACCACCTCAAAGCTCGTACCAAAAGAAGAAGGAAGTCCAAGCGCTGCCATCTGTTCTAGCAGTTCCTTATCTGTATGTAGTGTATCAGCCTTGATACGTCAAAAAAGTCACATAACTAAGAATATCTGACCCAATAAAATCTGTACCATATGAAGCAAACATGAACATGGAGATAGCTTATTAATAGGAATATAAATAGCACCAATTAGATGATGTTAACAAATGGAACACATAGACATTATATGCTACTAATACCATTAAACCTCCTTCCCATCCCCATGTTCTTCTTCATCACTTGATCTACCTAAACCCTACCAACCTACTTTTTGATTTCATATGCAACTTCTATAACCTAAGAGCTTAATTATGGCTCATAGCTTGCTAAAACTTAAAGAGTTACTTCGCAAAAAACCAACGGTTTGTGTTTCTCCTACATGGAGAGGGGCATCTTGTGAAAGATTGCCCAAAGAAGCATATTACATAAGAAGTGCTAAGTAACTCTAGCATTTCTAATGTTGATTTATCCTAAACAGATAATGTTGTTTGTGAAAATTGTTGCTTAAATACAGCTGTTCTTGGCCCCCATGACCTCATTCAAATGAGTGTGTTCCGAGGACACCAAATTGTGAACGTTCTACTTGACGATAATTACGCATAATTTGGTCAACTCAGAATTGGTTACCACACCAAATCATCACAAATATGTGATGAAAATGGTGGCTGGAGAAGACTGACAACAGGGCTTGGAGAGGATGGACAAATCCAATACCAGACTGTTCCTCAACTATTGTTGAAAATCCAAGATTATATTGGACCTGTTAATTTTCATGTTAAAAATTTGGATAAGTCAAATATAATCTTGAGTAAGGAGTGTTTTTACTCCAAGAATGAGTGAAAAAGGTCTATTTAACTCATACTTTGTCATTTTTTTTGCTCTTACTTCTATTAAGGATGGTGTAGTAGAACCTGTTTTTTATGAGCAGGCCAAAGGAGTAAAATGTTGGGAGGATGCGATGCAAGAGGAGTATAACTCACTCATGAAAAACCACATTCCGGTTCTTGTTATTCTTCCACATGGGGTTGGAATCTTCATCTCTCAACAACGATACATTGAGCAGATGTTGAAGCAATGTTTTTTTCAAGTCACTGCAAGTTGATGCATGTGATGGATGCATTAGTGAAAAGTTTCATGCGAAATCTTTTCAATTTGATGTTTTGGCAAAGGTTAAAAAATTCGAGCACTCTTTGAAACCGTTTTGTACTAATCGAGGAGGGAGTCAACATGTGTCAATTAGTACTTTTGTTCAAAGTGTTAAGAGCGAGCATTTGTTTGGAGAGAAGTCTTCATTACTTGAAGAATCTTCTATGTCATCCCATGCCTCTCTGAGGGACAGCTTTGATGACGCCATCGTTGATGCATCTCTTGATAGTTTGCCAATTTTTTATAATGAAGACGACGGACAGCAGGTTCAGTCATCTTCTTTTGGTCATTTACAGCCCATTTTACATCATGAGCAGTCCATTATGCTTCGGGAACGGCCTGTGGAAGATTATGGACAACATGGTCCATGTTGGGAACACTTTGGGCAGCAAAGTGTTGAACATCCCATAGCAGTTCCTTGTCGGCTATTGGAGACTTTGCAGGAAAGAAATGTCTTATTACGAAGGGAAGGCACATGCCTCTTTAAAATCAGTACCTCTTGCTGATTTTTTTGGTTCTACACTTACTCTTCATCATGATGTTGGTACATTGCCTATTCTATGTGAGCAAGTCATTGACGGTAAGGTTTGGGAGGATGTGATGCCAAAAGAGTTTGGTACTCTTTTTTATTGTCCTTAGGGTAAGAAGTTTTTTCGAATGATGTGGGAACCTATGATGGATTACAAGTCCATGTTTCGGCTTATTGCCGAGTTTATGGTGGTTCCCTACTTCAGATGGAGCATGCAAATCCTCACCCTTTGACTTGATGCTTCATTACTACGCATTCTTTTCCTTTTATATGTTGGACATAGTTGGGGATGAGATTTCGACTACTTTGGTGCGAAGTTTATTTGGTGACATGAAGTTCGGACAACAAGTTGCATTTTTCTCTTTCGAGAAGTTGCCTTTAAAATTTTCCAAGTATGCATCATTCGCATACATGTCCCTCAGGATGCTCAATATTAGGAATCTCTTCAACCATATTGAATCTCTTCAACATCTTCAAGTTAGCAAAGTTGAGATGTCCACACCTAGCATGCCATAATTCAGCCAACTCCAAAGAATGTGAACTTGATGCAACAAGACAAAAAGATGATGAAGCTCTTCGCTCATAGGTATCCATAAGAAACAATCCACCACGCAATGTTCCCGAAGCAATGATCATGAGAGATCTCTTTGGGTCTTTGATAAGACATTTGTCTTCTTTGAATTCCACAACCAATCCTTGGTTCATAATTGTAGAGACATTACGAATGTACTTCTCCTCACCATTGGGTAAGATAATGGGGATCACTCCAATACCTTCAATAGGATAAGAGGTGTTATCAACACCGTGAACTTTGCTTCCATCATGCACTTTTACAAGCTTTGTAAAGACTTCTTTGTGATAAGTCATATGGCGTGTGGCAGCGCTATCAATCACCCAATCAATAGGTGAAAAAACAGCAACTTGTAAAGCTGAAGATGAGCTATTTTCTGCTGAAAAACCAGCAAGATTTGAAGTGGTAGAAATCTCATCTTGAGGAGAGATGAGATTATTAGTGACAAAAGCATAATCATTATTGAAAAGATCATCCTTTTCTTCAAATTGTTGTTCCAAAGTAATAATTGTTGTACTTGTATTGTTACCTCTTTCTTTTTCCTTTGCAAGCCTCTTCCTACATTCTTTGATGTGATGCCCAAACTTCTTGCAATAGTGGCACTTACCCTTCTTCTTGGAGCCTTGATCTTGAGCTTCCTTAGATTTTTTATCACCTTTGGAAGTGTTGAAAGAAGGCTTTCCTTTCCACTTGCCTTTGCCTTTGCCTTTTGCAAAGAAAGCTTGATCTTCTTGTTCACCAAAGTTGATCCTTGTTTGCTCTTGCCAACAAGTTCGTCGAAGGAGATTTGTTGTCCCGACTCCCCTAAGAGAAATGCTCAATGATGACACAAATGGAAGGTAAGAATTAGGAAGAGAGTTGAGAGTAATAGGTACAAATTGTGAGTTCTCAATCACCTCATCAATACTAAGAAGCTCCTCTGGGAATCTTCGTCAAGTGGTTTGTAAGCAAATCACCTTCTTGCATCTTCAAGATAGAAAGTTGATTTCGAAGATATACCACTTTTGCTACATTCTTTACTTGAAACATCTTGGCAAGAGTCTCCCAAGCACTTTTGGAAGTCTTGCATGATCTTATATGAGGAAGGATAGTTCTCTTCACTGATAATGCAATGACGGAATGTGCCTGTGCATCTCATCGATCCCACTTCTTTTGCTTATCGGAAGAAACATCCGTAGATGAAGTAGTTGTTCTAGAAGGTGTAATAGGTGCCAAGGTAGGCGGCCTCTCTTCGTCACCATTAACTACTTCCCACAAACCTTTAGCAATTAAAAGGTTCTTTATCATGTAGCACCACAAGGAATCTATCTGACACCCATATTGCAAAAAAAAAAAAAAACGGTATCACGGCAAGCATCGATGACATATAGAACTTGTTTGGTTACAGTTTGATATCGTAATGTCAAGGCAAAAAGGAATAAATGCATTTTGTAGAATGAGGATGATGATAGTAGGCTAATCTTTAAAGTAGAGAACCGAGGTGTCTCTAAAAAATTACGTTTTTCGAAGAGCCTGTGCACAGTAGAGAAACGTTGCCCCTCCAGCCCGAGGGACGAGTTTAATGAATGCTTTGCAGAAGGATCAAATATTATAATGGTGTTTTGCTAAATATTTAAATCCTAGTAAACAAGCTTCAGCTTCCGAAGTTATTCCTGAAAAGGATTTTGTTACTCTGGAGTATGTTGTTAGGAAGAAAGCTGTTTCAAAGGGTCCAACAAAGGCCTAGGTTGATGTTGCAAATTCTAGTCAAGATGTTGAGGCCATTGATGTTCTAGGCAGTCACATATAAGACATCCTTAATGCATTTATTTCTCCATTTCACATTTTAACAGGTAGTCTACCCTTAATCTTAACTTCATTGATTATTGTCCCGTAAGCATACTTTTGACCATGAAGAGGCTCAATAAATTGTGCAAACGATTCTCTATGGGGTGTCATATGCTAAGATACACCTATATCTATATACCAACTGCTTCTAGACTCATAGATCAAAGATGAGACAATAGATACATCACAATATTCTTCGTCTTGTTTGTCTTCTTATGTGACTTTCTCAACCTGCTTGCCTTTTATTGGAGTGGATCCCTTTGATCAAACTGCTTGTTACAACTTACAACATTGAAATGAAAAATGACAAAACTACGTGTAGTTTTGGTATTCTTGTCGCTGATGCTTAGTCTTTCAATGATCTGAATTCTTGATAATTGCTGCTCCACCTTCTTGGATCTATTGCCCCTCCCCTTGCTTGCTTGGACCTCTCTTTTCTAAAATCTCTTTCTTCTGGAAGTAAAGGTCGGCCCCAAGTGATTGTTCCTAGCTGCTAAGTTATGCCTCTTTTTTCTTCATGCATGTTTAAAGGATTAAGCTCTTCAAAAGTCAATGGCCTTTCCCTCACCTTTAGGGTCATAACAAAATCTTGGTATGCATTAGACAAACTATGAAGAACCACCAAAACTAGATTCACATGAAGAACTGTCTCAGCGACAGCAACTAGTTGATCTCTCATATTTTCAGCTTCGCAAGATGATCCATTATATGTTGACATACTTATTTAGATATAAGACTCTAGCAGCAATAACAAATTCAAATATTATCTTCAAAATAGATTGCAGATATAATACTTCTCCTTTAGCATCAAACTGTGCTGTAAACAAAAATTGGAACCAGATTTGGGATTGACATGATTGATGTAGAGCTCAAATAGGGTTGATGTGTCTTCTTACTGCTTCAGCTGCTTGCCTAGGGTTTCACAGGGCTCAAGAATTTATAAAGAAATGGATTTAGAACCACCCGAGCACCCAACCTATAGCTTCAAGCGGCAGCACTACAGGCACTCCAAAATGGTGTATTACCTCCTCAATCAAGCTAGTGGATCAATAGTGCACCACTCCTGAGAATTCCTCTTCCTTCTAAGATGGATGGAGGAACTCTCTCACCTCACTAATAGGTGCATTGGACTACATGAAATTCAAAATAGAACTTGGTGCAACTAGAGCATTAAGTCATTACAATATCTTAGCATCGTATTCTTCTATATCGTAGATATGTTTTCACCACACACCTTGTATCACACTTGGGTGTAAATTATGTGCCACTTTTGGTAACTAAAGTATTAATAGATCTTCCTATTAGTAAGAATGACTAATTAGTAACCCCCTATTGTCATAGTTTATTGTTTAGTCATCTTGGACTTCATACTATTCTATACGAGTTAAGTCTAGTTTGACTACAAGTTAAATTGAGTAAATGCTAAAGTAAGAGTTTCAACATGATTCTAGGTTTCATTCTAATAGTGCATGAGGGCTACAATTTTGCACAGGCAAGAGATCCTAGCTTACTTGAATTCATTAATAATAGGGTGCTTATGTAGGTCAAGCAGAACACTTCTTAGAGATTTGTTTTCTTCATTGTGTTTAGCTCTTGTTGTTTCTTTGGTGAATGTTGGTCGTATCTAGTTATTCCATTAAGTGTTATCATTGTTATTTTCTCACTCTCCCTTCTCTTTCTCCTTGTCTCAACTTTACCAAAGCCAACCAAACTCCTAACTCCTCTCTCTAAGCAAGAGAACATGTGAATACTACGTCAATCACCGATAACGAAGCAAGAGAACATGTGATTACTACGTCAACACCAATTACTATCTTATAGTAAACGAGAATCATCCACTTGTTTTCAAGCAATTTCCATTTAATGAGAATCCTCTTTCTTTCTACCACAACTGTCATTTTGTCAATCTTACTTACTTATATCCATAAAGTCAATCCACATGGTTCCATTACAAAAATTACATCGCTACTTCTAAGGTCACAAAAATTGGCCATGAACAATCTCCTTTAACTTTCGATCTAGACACATGATCATTATTAGGCTGAGACAGGCTCCTCATGTCACCATGTTGAGAAGCTAGATAGTGGACGGAATTAAAATATACATATTAAGAAATATCAATCCATAAACCTTCAATCTCATTTAAACTTCAATCAAGCCACATGATCATTATTAGGCTGAGACGGGCTCCTCATGTCAACATGTTGAGAAGCTAAATGGTAGATAGAATTAAAATATACATATTAAGAAACACCAATCTATAACATCAATGACCATTCATGCATTTCGTTCCAAACTAAGAACATGCAAAATAATCTTAACTCGTATATTTGCATCTCTTTCTTAGTATTATTGCATTTCCAAATATATTTGGCGATAGAGTCGACAACATGATAAAAACCCCACGTGCTTGTACGCTGTTGTAAACAAATGACGGATCTCCTACATGCATTCCTTGCTTTCAATCATCATGATATAGTGATATATTTGTCAACATAGGCAAACTTGAAACAACCAAGACCCAACATCAAAAGAACATAAAAATAACCCTGTTAGAAGGAAATTGCAAAACCAAAAAGCTGACCAATTCACTACAAAAACTTTGAAAGCAATTTTAGAAACAAAAGACTCAATTGTAGCACACATACCAGCAAAGTTATAATCCAAATCCAGAATGTTGGCATCAGCAGGCTGCATCGATTGATGCAATATGGAAAGTTGTCAATACAAAGAATATACATAATGGCTACATAATACATATACGATCTTACATTAAATGAGCATGAAGAAATTTGAAAATAATTTCTATGATGCAATCTTGAACTAAAAAAGGTTGAAAGTTGTTTGAAAGAAAGTCAAAAAAACCACAGAAGATAAATTATAATCACGTAAAAGAGACAATTCCTGTCTAAACTGCCTTTCCCTAGAACACAAAAAAATATGTTCAACCACAATCAATTCATCAATTAAAATGGCGAATTCACTTCTTGCAAATAAGATGTTACACAACCAAGGTAAACTTGCAGTGCACTCATCGATCAACTTGACTTTCAAAAGGCACTTCATCACAAATCATACATGTCTTAGACAAAAAACTTCGTGCTATCAACCTATGCGACGGGCTTTACTCTTGTATAGCATTATACCTAAGACTAAATTAAAAGCACAAAAAATTGCTAGAAATGACACAAGTTTTAGACCCACAAACAGTGTTACACGCCAATTCGAATCGACCGATTCGACCAGATCCGTCCCGATTCAAACCGGCTAGCTGGGTTTGAATCGCGAGACGGTGCGAACCATTTGTTTTTGTTTTTTTTTGAGGGCCAAAAACAGTTCAAACCGGTTCCTAACGGTTCGATGGTTCGAACCACGGTTCGATGCAACTATGCCCACAAACATGAAAACCAAATAGACAAAGGGAGCACACACATGCACAAGCAACTGAAATCTCCTAAGTGGAAGTTACACTATAGAAGTAATTTCTTCACACAATCCTTGCATGGTGCAAGCTGTTGTTACAGGACAGGTGTCCTAACTCTTTGGCCTTTATGTGGACGATCCACTTACAACATGCTAGAATTATATACACATAAAAGATTCGAGTAATCATAGATTAACAGCTCTACAATTCTAGCACTCTCCCTAGAGTTTTAATATATCTTACAAACACCAAGACAATTTCAAAAATGTTCACACTTGTCTCTATATAATGGCTTTGTGCAGAAATCTGCTATTTGGTCTTTAATCTTGCAATGTATCACATCAATCTCTTTGGATAAAAACTTTCCATCAGTTGAGCTTCTATTCTGCACGAACATAGCCGCACTACAAGCCTCAACCCCACATGAGCGTCAATCCCATGTGCTCCAACATAGCCCTCTCATATTTCATAATGGTGCCATTCTCACACACTACTATTCCGTTCTACCGAGGAGTGTACGAGAATGTAAATTGGCATTTGATCCCATGCTCTCTACAAAATTTGTCAAACTTCCTTATACTCACCCCCACCATCAGATCTGAGAACCTTGATCTTGGCATTTGTTTGACTCTCAAACAAGGCCTTGAACTGCTTGAAACATGCAAATGCATCTGATTTCTTCTTCAAGAAATAAAATACGTGTATTTAACAAATGGTCACCAATAAAAGTCATAAAATAATAAGCACCGACTAAAGACATGGTCTTCATTGGACTGCACAAATCCGAATGAGTTCTATTTTAAATCTGAATGAAGTAGATTTAGTACCTTCTTTGCACGATTTGCTCCCCTTTCTGGAATGCTTCTCTTTCTTGCTTACCGTAAACATAACCCTTACATGTAGAATCTTTTGTAATGTCAAGGTTGGGTATGCCAAAATTATCTTCACGTCAAAACCATCTTCACTATCCTCAAAGCCTCAGCTCTTCAAGTTGAAATGTCCAAGACGTCGATGCCTCAAGTAAATGTCCAAGACATCGAAGATATAATAGACAAAGTCAACCCACAAAGGCTTAAAGTTGTTGCGTTTAGCTTATGTAGTCCACAATATGGCTCACGAAACTCTTCTACAATGACTCGACCATTGTCATTGACATCCTTGACAAAGCATCTCTCCTTGCCAACCTCAAATTTCATCTTTTGATCAATAATGACCCCAACAAAAGGTAAACTTTTCTTAAGTTCGGGGACATACAAGACATTAACTACATTATTACAACTTTCAACACCACAAATTTGACACTCCTATCCACTTGCTTGCACCACTCTATCACCATCCTTCACAAGCATCAATTGGTTGAACCACTGACGATTACCTATCATGTCTCATGTAGCCCCTAAAGTCTATTAACCACCGAGAATGATTGTCTTGAGAAGAAAGCTATAACAAATACATTTGACTACTCTATTATCTCTTCTTTCATGAGATTGCCCTATTGTCTTGTTTAGCCCTCTTTAAGATCCACCTTATTCTTCCAACAATCCTTGGCCCGATGCCCTTTCATATGAGAATAAAAACACTTATTTTCCTTTTTGTTGTCAAAAGCTCCAACTTCATCTTCAATAGCACCCTTCCATCATTGTTCTTGTATGTTTTGCCCTTCTTGGCCAGCAATGTTTCCTCTTCGTTGGACAAGATTCAATCACTCTACGATCCAATTCATGATTCACCTCTCGCCTTTGTTCCTCTAAGAGCGAGATTCCATACAGCTCTTCAAATGAAGGTAGCCTCCCCCTTGAGGGAATACCACTCAAGGCAATTGGTACTCCTCGGTCATGCCACTCATAAATGTATGAACCAATTCGACATCTCTTAACATCTTGCCAACATGTAGCTTGTCTACTTTGGACTGTAAAAAAAAAATCCTTGATAAAAGTGTCATCTCAAACTGTCTCTTTAAAACATCCCATGCTTGTCTAGCCACCACAACTCCACTGATATACGCAATGACATGGTCTTTGACTGAGAGGTTGATTGATGAAAGAGCCTTTTGCGCTCTTCTATCCAAAGCTATTCTATGCACCTCAATGGTAACTAGCCTTTGTTATATTCTGGTCACAAGTTCCCAAAGCTCCTTCTCTTGCAAGATGTTCATCTTGAATTTCCAAATTGCGTAGTAGCATGAGCCAATTACTTGTTTTGACACTTTCATAGTGGGAACACTATGTTTCAAACCCCTAGAGTTCCAAACTACACATTCTAGATTGTGTGTTCCAAAGGCTGGAAACTAATGTACTTTTAGTTTCTCTTCCTAGTTCTATTATGGCAGTCTCCCATCTAATAGAGTAGAAAGGATCCTAAAGGTCGTTGTATAGGGTAAATACGGGTAAGATCCACTCAAATCATGGTTCTATTGATTGATTAAGCTTCTTCTACGGCGGTCTCCCTACTAGAAGATGATCCTAATTAGGGAGTATTTAAGCATCACTATGGCTGCCCAACAACTAGTGATTTCTTACCTAAAGGTCTACATAATCCTAGTTAACTCCACAAGAGATTAGAGATGAAAGATAAACAATTATCCCATAATCAAATGCAAAATAAACCAATGGAGAAGGCCTAATGGAGCTCAGGCACCTACCACAAGGTATTCAATCACCAATGGGAACACAAGATAGCATAAAAAGATAACACAAAAGAGTGTTTTATTATCACAATAGCTTATACAGGTGTTGTGGAAGGCCCACCTCCACTCCCATATATGCCAAGAGTGGTGGGCCTATGTTCTAACATGCTTATGGGACTAACCTTAAGCATAATGATAATTAACTTGTACAGTGCCTTCTCTCAACCAAATGAAGTGCACTTACAATGAACTTAGGATTTAAACTTTGAACTTAGGAATTAAATCTTAAACTTAGACTTTCTAAGTTGAACTATTACAAATGGTTGTTTGTAATAGTTAAACTTCAATAATAAAAAGGTCTAAATCTAAGGTTTCCCTAAGCCTTTATTTGCTCTATCAATAGGATTTACTTGTGGGCTTACAATACACATGCCACAATAAATTCTTAACTTGGGCTTACATAAGGGCAAACATTATCTCCCTCTTTATTGGAGTGGCGGTCCCACGCCAATGGCAGCTGCGCGTTGCCGAGCTATCTCGTCGTAGGTCTCCTTGTTGAGTGTTACCCTGATGGCATGCAGTTCTTTGCAAACGTGCTCTAACATCTGCCATCGTAGCTTATTCAGGAATGGTCGCGATCCATAGTAATGGAGCATGTTTTGTAGACAGCCATGCATCTGCCAAAGTTCGACCATGTGAAGGGCACTCGTCATGGCAGCACGGTAATAAAGCCGAGCCACTTTGAGGTGATCCATTTCTGTGACTAAAGGCTTATTAATGTCCAAGAGAATGGGGGGAAGGGAATGATCCCAATGAGATGCCAAGGGTGCCAAGAAGGCAATGAGGCCGCAATTGTCGGCGAAGTAGCGCACACTCCTGTCCGAGCACCGATGGTATCTCTTATGAAACTGGCTGCAATTTGGAATGGAATCTCTGGCCGGATCATCTGTTTGTACATATTTTGCAAGGATAGGCCAATAGATTTTATTGGCTGTGAATTCTGGTGTGAAAGGTTCACGCCGTTTGAGAGAGCAGTACTCTGGGTTTACCCGCAAATATGTGGGCACGCTGAGGTAGCGTAAGTATGCCGACTTATTTGCTAAGAACGTTGTCCATCTCCAAGCTGGTTGAGGCTCTAGTGCTCGAACTTTGGCGCGATGTGTGCGGCACTGCTTGAGATCAGGTATGGTAAACCCACCGCGCTCTTCTTCCGTAGGATACATGGCCCTAAATTCATTTGACTCGAGCATGTCCCAACTTGGATTTCGGGGTGTCACCCGATGCCATTCAGGAGGTACCACTACGGGTGGTGGAGGATTGGGAGATGTGAGAGGTTGAAAGAGTTTGGGTGGAAGTCGAGGGAACCGGGTTTGTAGGTAGGATTGGTGGCGATTAGAATGTGGTGAAATGGAAGATGGTGGAGGAAATGAGGGGTTAGATTGTTGGGTTGTCCCTCCCTGATCTTGGTTATGAGGCGCTCCCCCTTCTTGTGGATCAGGACCTTATTGTTGATCTGGGTATTTGACTATCTGTGGCTGCTGCTGCTGTGAGTTGTCGAATAGGTTTCCTGGACCCGCTCCACCGTCCCCCTGATCATCCAGTGGTTGTCGACGGATGTGAAATTGTTGATGTTGGGCATGATCAAGAGGTGGTATTTCTTAAAGCTGCTTGATTTGCTCTTCTAGGCATTGGATTTGGTTATTTAGTGCAGCCATCTAAAAGGATGTGCTCTGTTGGAGCTGCTGCGCCTCTGCCTGGACCGCCTTAAGATTTTGTCCCAGCTGTTGATATGCAGAAACTGGAATTATCGTGCCCTCCAAGATAGGTAGTGGAGCATATCGTTGAAAATCAATTTGAGTAAGTTGTCCCATCATAGCGGCACCTAATTCCAGGTTAAAACTGGTTTTTGCATCCAAGAGTCGTTGGAGCTGACTCAGCTGGTGGTCTTTCTGGGTTGCGTCGACTTGGAGCTGCTCCACGAGTGCTTGCATTTGGGCCATCTGGTCGAAGGTGAGTTCTTCGTCCCGCCGTGCGCGTGCTGCTTGTTCTTTAGCATGTTCTACTGCTTGTGCCGCATCCTGTAATTAACTGGTGAGTGTGAGATTTTCTTGAATACTGTTGCCCCATTTAGTTTGATATTCGAAAATTGCCTGGGCAAGGTATTTCCATTCTTCGTGATTTGCCCAAATTGTCGTCTGTACTGAAGGGAAGAGGTCGCCCCTAGGGCACCAAGTAAGGAAGTGGTTCAGATAGGTCGGGGTAGTTTTGTTGAGTATCAGTGTATTGAGGGATATAGGGTTCATGTCGTGGAGGGAATTGTGAAGAGCTGGGTTGGTCCTGGATAGGTGTAGTTAGTGGAGATTGAGTGGCGGTAGGAGTGGAAGAAGTGGTGGTAACGGCAGTTTGGAGTCGGGCAGCGAAAGAATCGGAATCAAAACTAAAATTGAATGAAGTGGAGGGGTTGGTGGTTATGAGTGGGGGTGGCGATTTGGGGGTCGGTGATGGTAACGTAACGGGAATGGCGATAGGTGTGGTAATGGGGAGTGAGGTGGATGTGAGAACCGCAGTGGTAGTTACCCGAATGGCATCAAGTGAAACTCCCTGATCCGCGCTGGTTGAAGCTGGAATCTGCTGCTGTGTGACATGTCCTGCTGTTGTTGTAAGTGTTGCTTGAGAGGCCGTGCATGTGAGGATTTGTTCTAGTTGGGTGGAGTACTGGGCCACCGATGTGATGTCAAAGGCGCCCGAGTCATCTCCCCCAAAGTCAGCTCCGCCTAGGTCCTCTGGTTCTGCTTCTTGCTCATCCTGTTGGTGAGTTGTTGTGCCTGCTACAAAGGCCCTTGATCCTTAGCTGCTCTGCTGGCCTTTCTTCGTGTGAGTTGTTTGGGCGATTCGCTTGAAGGTTTGGGCACGCAGAGTTGCTTGATGTGGCACGTCCGGGTACTTTGTGGCGATGTCGATTATACGTTGTGGACATTGTGCCCCCAGCTGATTCTCTAGTACCATGGCAAGGATATACCTTTGTAACTGCCTTCCTGGTTTTCAATGCTGCATGTACCCTCCTAGCCAGCTTATCCGCCCACTTGTAAGGTTGGATGTCCTGCTGCCCCAATGCGAATGATAGAGCGAATAAGTCACTAAAGAGAATGCGGTCCATTTTGGGGTTATGGACTTCGATCAGCATCTGCATTAATTCAGCCGCGTCTCGTAGCTTCTTGTCTCTGATGAATTGGATGGCATAGCCATCATTGGTGACAATGGCGCTTGAACCATCATCGTCAAACAAGGACTTCAGGTAGTTCTGGTCATAGGAAGTGCCACTTCCGTGAATTGTCTTGCCATCATTCGGAAATCCAATGGCCTGCATCACTGAAGTATCTAGTGAGATGATATCTTCATTTTGTCCTGATGGAATCCTGAAGGACTCATTTTCAGCATCAAATGTGGAATAGGCCGCTCACACGACGCATTCCCATTGTTGACCTAAGTGAATTTCCGTCGTGAATTTGCGTAACTTGGGTCGCTTTAAAACTGATTTCTGCTCCCAGCCAGACACCATGTGATAATAGGAAGTGAGTGCGAGTTGAAAATTTTGGCTGAATTTTGTGAAAAATTTCAGCATAATCTCGATAGCAAACCGGTGGAATGAACTCGCACCAAGAATAGAGAGCCCTATTTATAGCCTTTTCGGAGCTGAAAATCTTGGAACTCGCTGATCTAACAGAGAACTCGCCGGCATAGAGGGCAATCCAACTGTACTATCCGCGAGTTTTGATGATGTGGCAGGGGTGTTGGGCGAGTTTGTTTTCCTTAACCAATTTTTCTCCAAAATTCCCCAGTAAGGTCATGTGACAGTGGGCGCGTTTTAGCTGTTGTCTGCGAGTTTTGATCATCATTGCAAGTGGTTGTCCGAGTTTGTGCAAGTTTCTGGCAGCTCCAACCTGTTTTGAGCCCATTTTAACTCTGATTTTGACAAAAATTGCAACCAATGAAAACTCGTCGAACCCATTTTGAGCATTTCCATACTGTGGGCGAATTCCTGGTTGCCTATGCAAAACTGGCATAACTACTTCTTGGCCATAAGTCAATTGGAAAGGTGTAGATCCAATAGATTTCTTAGGAGTTGTGCGAGACGCCCAAAGTGCAGCATGTAATTTTAGTTCCCAATCAGATCTACTGGACTCTACTGTCTTAGTGAGGATTTCACTTAATATCTTATTAGTGGACTCAGCTTGGCCATTACATCGAGGGTAATAAGGGCACTTTTTTTATGTACCACTAGGAAGGTGGATAATAAGTGTTCGATTAATGCATTCAAGAAACGTGTTCCCCTTTCAGCAACGATCTCTAGTGGGCATCCAAAGCGCACTATAACCTGGTCGTAAAGGAATTTAGCAATGGATTTTGCATCCGCAGGAATTAACAACGCGAGCTTCAGCCCACTTAGTGCAATAGTCAATGGCTACCATAATATATCTAGACTGTGTGAATCTTGCAGCTGGACTAATCGGTCCCACATAATCAATTCCCCGTTTAAAAAACGCTTGCTCGGACAATATGGGATTTAATGGCATGTAATCCTTGAATTGAGGTCGCTTCGCTCGTTGACACACATCACATGCCATCACAAAATTATGTGTATCCTTAAATAATGTTGGCCACCAGAATCCTGCCAACAATATTTTTCGAGATGTCGTCTCAGATGAGAAGTGTCCACCTCCACTTCCTTCATGAGTTAAGGAAATGATGGGTGTTGTTTCTCCCTCTGTGAGACACCTACGAATGATTCCATCTGTCCCTTTTTCATATAGTTGTCCTGCAATGAGGGTGTAAGGAGCAGATTTGTAAATCAAGGCATGTTGAGCGGGTTTAGGTAGACTGGGATCAATTTGGCCTGTAGTAAGGAATTCAGTGATTTCTCAGGCCCAAACTGTAGTCCACCTGAAATAAGATGGCATCAGGAAGGTCATCATTTACACCTTCTATTGATTTGTCATTGCTAGGGATTCGTGATAGATGATCAGCTAAAGAATGTTGTGAGCCCCTTTAACAACGACACGATACTCAAATTCTCGAACAACAACAACCAGCGTGCTATGCCTCCAGTGGTGCATGTCTTATTCAAAAGATATAGTAACGCGTGATGAGCGGTATACAACACAAAGGGTTTCCCTAAAAGATAATGATGAAACTTTTGAACTGCATACTTCTCTCTCGGTAGTAGTATAATTCATCTCAGCTGGAAGTAGTTGTCTACTTACGAATCGGATAGGATAGTCCTTGGAATCCTCGCCAGGTTGTGTCAAGACAGCACCAATGGCGTACTTGGAAGCATCCATGTGCACATGGAATTCCTTGGAGTAATCGGGTGCTCTCAAAATGGGGGCACTGGCTAGAGCATCTTTGCGTTCCTTAAACGCATGGCCATGCTCTTCTACCCATTTTGGATCTATAGTTAACCGATACATCCAACGTGCCTTACCTGCGAAATCACGTACGTGACAATGATAGTAATTTGCATGGCCCATAAAGATTAGGACCTCACATACGGTCTTAGGTGATGGCATCTCTACAATAACTCGAACCTTTTCGGAATCAGTAGCAATTCCATTCCAGGATATGATGTGTCCTAGAACAACACCATGAGTAACCCAGATCTGCATCTTAGGATTTAGGGAGATACCATACCTTTCGCACTGAATGTATATCTTTTCAAATATCGCTAAATGTCTAGACGCTTCAGAGTGGACTCCTAGATCATCTAAATAGACTTCTAGCGTGTCTCCTATCAAGTTCGTGAAGGCTGCTTGCATAACGCAGAAGGCATAACCTTCCAACAAAACGTCCCCCATTCCGTGGCAAAAGCAGTCTTGTGTTGATCTTCAAGTGCTATTTCTATCATGTTATAACCACTAAAGCCGTCTAAAAAGGAATAAGCCTCATCTCCAGCCAAGGCTTTCCCGAATGGAATGGGGAAATGGTCACGTTTAGTGACTGCATTAAGCTTTTTAAAGTCAACACAGATTTGAAGCTTTCCATTTTTCTTAGGTACGATTTCCGTGGGCGACACCCATTCCGTATGTTCAACCTCATAGATGAACCCGGCCTCCAGTAGGCGTTGTAATTCTTCCTTAATCTTGGCTCGATATATGGGATTACATCTATAGGGACGGCATTAGAAAGCCAAGGGCGACCGAGCAAGATTTCGTAAGAGTAAGCGTTATTGTCCAAAATATCCAAAACAACCAAGTCAAGTGTAAATTTCGACCCGGCGATTTTAACCAATACACTTGATATCACACCTTGTGGTCGAACCACACTTTGATCGGCCATTCGGAGTTGACAATTTGGCCTATTCAAACAATCCTGTAGTCCCCATTCTTTCATTAGTGAAGTGGATATGATATTGACTCCAGAGCCTCCATCCAGTAGAGCTAATACTACTCGTGAGTTGGCGTGCGTGGTTGGAAGCTTAATGTTCCCTTGCTCGCTAAGTGGATTGGTAAGGTGTAAAGCTACCTCAGTAAATTCGGGAGCTAATTCTTGATCAAGCTTTGTCTATGTTGCCTAACTCCTGCCTCCATTTTCCAGTCTATTTCCACAACACACAGAAAGGCTGAGTGACATTGGCCTGTAGTAGGTCACCCCATACTTCAACAGCTTCTATCACTTGGTCTTCCGAAGTGGGTCGTATGGGTGTTGGAGTTATGTGTGTCTCATTATCAGCGTCTTGCAGCTATTTCTGAAACTCATCTCGGAGTTTAATTTGCTCAGTAGGATTAGGATAGACTAAGGGAGTGGAGTTCTCACTTGGTATGGCAGGTGGTTCGCCAGGTCGTCTATCCATTTTTTGGCTAGCTGCTCTCTGTTGAGCTCTAGTCATGACCATAGCTGTTAAGGTCTCTACTTGAACCGACAAACTAGGACAGCTAGTTTAGGTCGTTTTGGACAGTCCTTAGTACGGTGCTCTGTACAACAGTTATCACACAGAGGTGGGTATTTGAGCTTATCAAGACATCGGATGCTAGGATGTCTTCCAGCACAAACAAAACAACCCCTCAAAGTGCGCATGGGTTGCGCCGCATAGCTTACTTGGCGAGCTGCATAGCATGGCTGCTTTGGATCATAAGCGACAGTCATGGCTTCATATTGGTGTGTCGGATCCACTTGATAACTAGCATCTTGCGTTTTATCAACGTAATATGTAGTAGGATCAACGTAGCCAGGATCAATCATCTAGGTAGTTACGTGTGGCAAAGGTTGATTTACTACATAAGGCTGTCTAGGCTGCAACTGATGTGGGCCTGGAGGTCTTGGCTGAAATTGTCCTGGTCGCTGAAAAGTCTGTTGTGGTTTGAAAGGTGGTGGACCAGGGGGTCGATATTGCCTATACATCGGTCTTGCAGTTGCGGAAAACATGTCTACACATGTGGGCACTCGTTGGCAGTATGGTATTAGGAACAGATAGGGCACCACACATTTTCCCGAGAAGGATAGGTCTTTTCTGACATATCCTTAACTACCTTATGGAAGTCAGCTGTAAGCTTATCTATTTGGGCTTGCTGAATTTTTTGCCAGTTGTCCATATGGTGTAGCAACTCAGTGGAATTAGAATTAGAGATAAGCTCTGTATCATGTTTAGCAAGAGCCTTCCCCTTGCGATCACGATGATCATACTCATCATCGGATCCTTCGTCTTCCTCTCTGATGGCATCATCCATTACTTCTTTCAGCTGGTCATACGACTCAGCTGGTTTAAGTTCTCTGATAGGTTTAGGTAATCCTACCAAAAAGAGTTAGATAGCCATTTTTTCAGTGATCTTCCCATTGACGCATTCGACCTTGAGACGCTTAAAGCGCTCAATGTAGGTGCGCACGGATTCGTCCCTTCTCATCTTTATGTGAGAGAGCTGAATGAAAGGGCTTTGGGTCAATTCAGAAGGTTTGAATCGTTTGGTGGGGGCTGCTGTAAGGGTTTCCCAAGAAACTATATCGGATTCTTCAAGATTAAGATACCATTCCTTAGCATCCCCAAGTAAGATCATAGGAAATAGGCGTAGTTTTTCGTTCTCAGAAGTATCACCATAAAATTTGCAGGCATTCTCAAAATCTTGGAGGAATCTGACCTTTCCCCATGGACACTTCTATGGAAGAGACACAAGCTCCAAGTCCCGTCGGGACTGATATGGAGAATATGACACGTGCAATTAATTTGTTGCAACAACAAATTGTTGACATGCGGTCTAAACATGAACGAGCGGAGGCCGAAATTCGGGCTATGTCCCAGTCTCGGCAAGCACTCCTTGACCCGATGTTTACTCCGGAATTTTTCACCAGAGAGAAAAAGGACAGACACCAAGATGTGGTGTTGGCTTGGTTGGATCGATGGACTTCTCATTTCTCCATGCACGATCTACTAGATAGCTCGCGTATTTCGACGGCCATCATGTTTTTACGCGGAAAAGCGTACTCATGGTGGCAGGACCTTAAAGATCGAGCTACGGTCCCAACTACTTGGGATGACTTCCAGGTAGCCTTTAAGGCTGCTTTTATGCATGTCCTTGACAGTTTTGAATACTATCGTTGCAAGCTGATTTGAGGTTAAATGTAAGCTAGGTTGAACTAACTACGGCCTAATTGATCTAAATTGATTGTAACCAATCCATCTCAACAAATGAGAATGCATCACGCTATTTCCAATAGCTTGGGAGGTTTAGCAAGTTAGGACTGATATTAGTCAGCCAAAGAAAAAAAAATCTCTTTTTATTATGTACAGACAGTACGTTCAGAGATTTCTATGATACTTTCAGGGCTTATTTGATATTATGGGCCCAAGACTGGTACTCTTTGATCCACAAGACAATATCAATTTTATTCACAAGGTATTTGAGGCCTTTTGGAGGGTGCTCTATTTTTTGGGAAATTGTTGCCCTTCTTTTGCACTTCCTTTTCAAACTAGAAATATAGCCTTCATTTCATAGAGTACAAATAGAAAGCAAAGACATTCATTTGATGCCCTACAATTTGAATTTCTCTTGAGTTCTTTATAAAAGACTCATTACTCTTCCTTGTGGGAATCAGCTATTGGCTATATTTGTTATGAAGTCAATCACGTATATTGATATCAATAAAGAACAATGGCTAATGCCCCTACAAGCAATATCTAAGCATAGACGAGATCTCTCACGAAAAGCCCAAGCAATACCTATCAGAGAAGAGGGAATATAATAATCTATAGAATGAGTAGTGATAGCCTTATATATATTATCTAGAGGCCCTTAGTGGAACCTTCTAGAGATCATGGCAAATTACGGGATCTAGGTCCCATAAGGACATGCTTTTAATGGAAAAGGCCCAATACCTAAAGATATGCTAATTAGGGCAACTAGTAATTAGGACAAGGGGAGGACTAGACTGGTCGATAACAATATTGATGGCGCAAAAAAGCCAATTTAAGGCATCATGATAATGTCATAGGTGAATAGTTTGATACTAATTGTGATGCTCCCAATAAGAATGTACCATGCAACTCA
This sequence comes from Diphasiastrum complanatum, assembly GCA_029204225.1. Lineage (NCBI taxonomy): Eukaryota > Viridiplantae > Streptophyta > Lycopodiopsida > Lycopodiales > Lycopodiaceae > Diphasiastrum > Diphasiastrum complanatum. The sequence goes on along the minus strand of CM055095.1, from coordinate 45,918,935 downwards.
TGTGGACCAAATGCCAAATAAAGGAATGGACATGAGCACCATGACCAAAAATTGCCATAAAATATTTCTAGATCCTAGTAGAAATGATGTTAGAAGTATTATTCAATAAAATAGTTGCAAAGAATAATGAGTACATCATGGCCACATAGAAGAGCTTGATGCCTTAGGATGAAACTGCCAAATACCAACAATATGTCTCATGAAGTTTGTTAGCACATGCCAATAGAGGAGCACTTCCAATATGTACCCTTGGAACATGGTCACACATGAAGGAATATCGTGCCATGAAAGTATCAATAGAACTTGCTTCTTATAATGGAGTAGCATATGATGGAAATGGTACGTGATTTAAAAAGGCTACTGTTGAATATTGATAGTGAATGGCTACCGATGTTTGCCACAATAACTCGAATGCAAAAAAGAGGTTGTCTACTACGATGTAATATCAAATCTTTGATGCATACAAAGAAGTGCAATACCAATTGAATGGACCAAGAGTACCACGTGAAAGTCTACTATGTCACTCTGATGATAGAAGAAGAGTACCAAGGGAATGCATATATACCTGCCATATGGATATCCCAAGGTATCCGAAGTGAACATTGATGCGAAGTAGCCTCAAGAAGATTTAAATAGATCTAGTGATGTACATAGATCCCAAGCTATTTATAAAGACCATAATAGGCAATCGCCATCAGTAGGATGTAGCTCAAATGCATCCCACGCTAACCTCTTGTATCTTGGTCATCCTAGTGGAAAGGTCCTATATCTTGTTTTCAAGATCATCACTAGCAAAAGTGCTAGTGGCACGGGTAAGAGGACCCATAACAAAGACTAATGAGGCAAATCTATGGACTAGAAAATAGGCAATTGTTTATTAACTTAAGCTGTGGTTGGTTTAATCTTCTTGTTGATGTGCTAGGACTAGGACAGCTTAGCATTCATGGTGTGATTCCTATGAACAACTTTGTTTTTTGTTTCGACGTCATTTGATTTGGGCTTTGTATGCATGCTCAAGGGCTTGTTGTAAACCGTGTTATAAAACCTGTAAGACGAAATTAGCACCAAAAAAACGTAAGTACTTTCCCACTTCATGCTGGGAATTTCCAACAGATGTAACAGACCAGCTGCTTTGAGTCTTTCTCCTTTATTAACTTGGCATTGTTCACACTTTTGAACATATGCCTCGACATGACCTTTCATTTTTGGCCAATAAAATTCTCTCTTAACAAGGTCAAGTGTCCTCTATATACCAGTGTCACGGGCTAGGGCTATCGCGGCACTCATGCAAGATTTGGGCCGTAATGTCCGTGATATCTGGCACACAAACTTTTCCTCTATGGAAAAGTAAACCATTCCTAATGGAATAATCATCAAGTATCTTCTCTTCGCGAGATTTCTTAAAATCTTGCTTTCCAAGATTATTTCTCATAATAGAGCTCCCTGCCAGGACTTCTTGCCAAATACGACCAAAAAACTCATCGGTCCGACAAAGATCTCGCAGAGAAAGATACAACTCGGATTGGAACTCAGCAAAGCATAACTAATAAGCATATCCAATCCGGCTCAAAGCATCATCGACACAATTCGACGTACCTCGACGGTACTTAATGTCGAATTCGAACTCCTGAATGAGTTCCGACCAACCGGCCTTACGACCCCTAAGGTCTGAGGCATCACAGATATACTTAAGAGACACATGATCCGTCATAACCATGAATTTAGATTCGTACAAATAATGTCTCCAGATCTTTAGCGCATGGATGACAACAAAAAGTTCCTTCTCATAAGTAGAATATCTACTTTGAGCAAGACCGCACCCACCGCATAGTCACTAGCATCAGTTTCCACCAGGAAAGGTCTGCTAGGGTCCACTATGTGTAAGATAGGGGCTGTAGACACTAACAACTTCAAAGCCTCAAAGCTTTGATTAACTTCATCGGTCCATGTAACAGGTGGACTGATTTTCGAACGCCTTCCGGCGTTCTTCTTATTACCCTTTTTAGTTTTTCTTTTGGCTTTCTTCACTCCCTTGAGGAGATTTGTTAGAAGTAATGCAATTAAGGCATAGTCTTTAATGAATTTATGAAGCCCAAAAAAGATTTAACTTCCCTAATGGTTTTCAGGATAGGCAACCAATGTACTAAGTTTCTATCACTTCATTAGAGTTGAAGAGCAAACTTAGTCATGATGAAGGCCAACACTAAAAAGCAAAGTTGATGGAGTTCAACAAGAATATATAGCTTGTTACTTTTATCAAGACATTGTGCCAATAGAAAAATTAGTCATTAGATAGTTTCAAGTATTGAATATGGCAGAAGCACAAGAACTCGTGCAACAACATCATGCCAAGAGCATCAGATCAATCAATCCAAGATAGGATGATACTTATAGAGAGGACAAACGATAATATTGTTCATATTGTTGTGTAGAATACCTTAAACAAATAAATGGCTTGGCCATCTAAAAGAAACATAGTACCTCGCTTCCACTATAGCAACCCTACTTTTTGGGCATTCAAAACAACCTCATTCCAAACACTGGGCTTGCTACACTAGGGCATAACATCATAGAATCAAACTAAAACTCTGTTTTTACTATTGTAAAATATTTTATAAGATGTTCATTTGATTTTGAGCATACAAAACACATTTCACATAAGATCTTTTGCTCAAAACAATTAAAACTTGGAACTAGATTAGCAAGATAAACTATACATTTCTAACCAACCATTCACAAGGATAATTACGAGCAACATGTATTTTTGCAACAAATTATCTACTCATACGAAATGTTACAACAACTTAAAGACCAAAACTCACCTCTTCTTGACATTCAGCATCTTTTTTGCCTTCTTTGATATATAAATCCGATGAAACCCAAACTTCATCATCATCCCTAATCATTTAAAAAAAACTCGAATAAAATAAACATGTATTGAACACCACTAGCAACAAGTTGGCAAGGTTTTGACAATGAAAAGCACCTACTTTTTCCCGTGATAAACTACAATAGACAAAAGTTAGGCTAGGAAGTGGGATTCTCAATAAACTAATGATTGATACGAAATAAAGCAAATTGCATAGTACAAGATGTAATAGGTGGTGCATTCATTTGAGGGCGTTCCAGCAAGTGAGGCCCTCGTGATCCTGAGGGCGTAGCCTTAGGGGAACGGGGAATGAGGGCGCTGGGACGCACGAAAATGATTGCACCACCTGACGTAAAGAAATTCTAATATTTTTACACACTTATCCTACCCTGAGTTACCATGGTCCCACTAACCTGACCCTAGGGTTTACCTTGAGTTAGTATGGCCTTCCTTTCAATTACTGTCATTATGTAAAACATTATTGTGGTAAAAAAAAGTATTCTGTGGTAAAAATATAATGACTGAAAACCATGGGAACATGTTCCCAGGTTCTCGGGACGTTCCTCAAACACGAGGTGCAATCTGCTCTAGGAACGCACCCTAAATAACAAAGGAAAAAATTTAGGAGTGCTTTATGTACCATAGAATATGGCTCATCCATAAATCAATGCTTGTAATATAAGCAAATATAGTGAAGTTAGAAAATGTACCATAGGTACCCCTTCCAAAAAAACTATTGGTCATACATTTTGTTCTATATGTACAAAACGAAGTTTGTTTCATATGTATGGAACACCTTAAAAGAGTCAACTTATTTCCAGATTTTTATTGAGCAAAAAATATGTGAATGAACAATGTTTCCTGCAGAACGATCCCACCATTTACAAAACTATGAGATGTGTAATCACAAAGCAAAGCTAGCTACTAGGGGAATAACCAAACAATATAGAACATATGCCTCTTGTCATCTCATATCATGAAGACTTAACCGTGCCAATGTCTTGAATTATTGCATTCCCATTAGAAAAAGAAATTTCAAAATTAAAATCAATATGACCGAAGCTCGCCATGATTCTTTTGGCATGCTTAGATACATTTAAACTAGTAGCTTTGGTCCTCCAATAAGTCACGTATCAGTGAAGAGTCTAAAGACTTCTTTTGCCTCCCTGAGGTAAAACGCTTGAGTCCAATTAACCGCACAAATGAGGACATACAAGAGCAAAAACTAGTGTATCAATCTTATCTCTAGGAATTAAAGAGCTGACTTGGGAATCCCAAAATGCTCCTAAAAGACTCATCTTGGTGACAGTCCCATCTTGGTGTCCCGAGAAATGTCCCAATGAAGGTACAGATAAAAATGGCTCTGCTTGCCAACTCTGGATGAGCCAATCACATAACGATAGGAATTGAGCTGGCTCTAGAGCTTGAGCCAGGACCATGACGACTCATGGAGCTTTTTGTCCAAGAGTGGTTGACGTGCCTATTTAGCCTCCTAAAGTATTCCAAGTTTTGAAAAGTGTGCATTACCAAAAATGTATTGAATCTAATTGTAAGGTGAGGCCAAATCACAACAAAATAATGAGGAGAGTCAAGTGAAGCGAAACTTAAGCATGTTCTAGGTCCAGGCCATTAGCTCCGCTTACTAGTGCATGTCAAACTTCATGTTAAGCCCCCACTAGTGGCCCTAAGGCTAAGTCAGTGTCAAATCAAATGTACCTGTCATGTGCTTGATAATAGAGATGATTACCATTAGGTTTCAATTTTAATGTCAAGTCTAGTGAGAAGAACAATAATTTTATAGAATTGGGTTAATGTCGAGACCATTTGAATGGGTTTGCCTTGCTGTTAGTTGCCCTCATGGATGGATGCTTAGATGCCTTTACGTTAAGTTGGTATCAACTACATCATGTGTAGCTTGAACCAAATGTTACAACATTCATACTCAGTGCGTTAGTGCCAAATGTAGGCGTAGGTCACATAGACCCTAAAACCTAAGCCCAAACCTTGAACTTTCTCTAACCCTATATCCAAACAATTAAACCTTCAAACACAATATCCTAAATCTAAATAATAATCTAAAAACTCTAAATATTAACCCTCACCGTAATACTGTGGCATTCGAACCTTAAACCCTAAACTCTTTATTCTTAACCTAATTCTAATTCATACATCACTGCATCCATCTTCCTACACCTTGTGCTTGAGATTGGCTTGCCCACCCAAGTTCGATTCTCTTATGATCCCATGGGTTGATAATACCAAGAAGCATCAATCACTACATCTACTACAAGTTTAATGGAAGTAGAAAAACCTTAGTTGAATTTCAGTGACCACAAATGACGCCGATGCAGGTTGTGCAGATTCTTCAATTGCCAGCATCTTCCTGCCCCGCTTCCACACACTCTACCTCCTAAAAAAGAGGAATAGACGTCATCAGCCTGTAAAACAGTACACACCACCAAGCCTATAGGGCATATCAATCTAGCAAAACCAAGCCTGGCATTCTTTCTTTGGAACATACAGAATAAAGCTAACTCTGAACTGAAATTGGAAGATTTCAGAAACTATTAGGGCAATTAAGACTGTTTCTGATCTAGAGGTGAAACTTACTATGATTACCCCTTGATCAGCAGAAAAGATTGGATCTCTATTTGTTTACAATTTTAGCCTACCGTGGTGTTCTGCTCTTTCTGAAAGCAGAATGAACCACGTGTCAAATTCTTATGAGCTTAGATTTATTTTATTTCCGAAATAAGAAATGATGATTAGAACACGTAGAAGCTGTGCATGTGAGCCACGTGGATCATCGATACGTTCTGCAGCGGATTTGTGTCTGTGAAGATGTTTCATTAGAATCTCATACATTATACGAGTTTAGAGGGCGTCTGTCTTTGAGGAGTAGTTACGACTTTGCAGACATTGCTAGTTTTACAGCAGCAGCTGGGAGAGCAGAGCAGTCTTTTCTTGTGTTTACAAGTATCAAGTACAGCAGGAGTCATTCAGTGGCCAAGCATAGATCCATAAGAAGCACAGGCTGACGCGACAGGCTGTTTCCATTTACAGTCTTAATCAATCTAGCTTTTCCTGTCAATTTTCTACTGTGGAAGACTACACCTACCATCAGGTATTTACAGTAATCTACTTAACTTCTCAGGTTTCCTTATATTTTGAAAAAAACAAACAAAGAATTGTAACTTACGTTCTTCACTGGCTTATTACTGCTTATGAAGCTGACTTACCTCTGTAAAATCAAAAAAAATTGTGACACGTAGAAGCTGCGCTTTAAAACATCCGCGTATTTTTAACCCAGAGGTTCCTTTCAGCACCTCAAAATCTCAACAGATTGAGAAACCAGATAGGATCAAGACTGACAAGGAATATGAGAGATGGGGCAGTTCCAGGAATGACGATTTATGCATTGCCGATAGGCTAAACATGTTTGATGGCAGTTGCAGGCGGACTAGCTAGAGTAGACAGTAAGTCTACCAACCCTTCATCAATCGCTAGTGGAACTGATCGGCTCTCAAAATCCGAACAGATTGAGAAACCAGATAGTTAAGATTGAGTGAAGGGCTGCATTCAAGTATGGCAGCAGGTTGTGATGACAGTATTTTTAGAAATATGGGGTTTTTAACCAAATCAATCAACACATTTCCAAGTCTTAGTAGTGCGAGCAACTCACAAGTTAATGAAGACGATGGTCACTTCGGGCAGAGAGAGAGAGAGAGAGAGAGAGAGAATGTAATTAAAACGCAATTCTTGCATTTTGATTCTTTCCGTTTTGACAAATTAGGGTTTTGACAAGTGTTGGGTGGGCTTTATGGCTTTTTTATTCTTCCCTCCGAAGCCATAAGCCCTAAATCCTAAACCCTTTAGGGTGTAAGATTTAGAGTTTAGGGTTAAGGGTTTAAAGTTTAGGGTTTAGTACTAGCCCTTTTAAAATTAAGGTTTTGACCTTTGGTGGGTATATAGAGTTATACCTTGCTATAAACCCAGGTACCATAACCCATATGGTGTATAAAAATGCTTCTTGGTTTCCAAGGGGAGGCTCGAACCTGGGACCAAAGAAACTTTGGATGCCAAGCTAACCAGTTGAGCCAACCCCGTTGGGTGGTGTATAAAAATGAGATACCCGCCAACTAAAAGGATACCCCTGGTATTAGATCAGCGATACCAGGGTCAAAACCAAACTAGTGTGGTATAAAAATCCTATATACCTCAGGATATACCCGGACCGGGGCAAAAATGAGGGTACCACCCTATGCCCGGGTATCATATCTTCCAAAAAAATTTATTACAAGCCTTAAAATAACAAGCCATTACATGCCATTAATACCTCGTATTAACTACACCCTCCATCTCTCATGTCTCATTAAAGATTAAACTATTAAAAATTATTCAAAAGGCACATCGTAGCCCCGTTGCCTCCTTTTTTAGACAAGAACAGGGCTTGTAACTTGTAATTATAAGCACATTGCTTTGGTAAAGCCATTTGATTTTTCTAACATTAAAATTCTAACTATCTATACCCAGGTTTATGACTGGCTGGTATTACCTTTGCAATACCAAATAGATCCATACCAGTGCGAAGTTGATAAATTTTGTCTATGTTCAAACCCGACTGGTGATTGAAGACTTATTTTCTTTGATACCATGGATATGCTTGGTTTTAGAAAGTGCGGAGTACTCCAATACCATGACCGAGCTGGTATTTAAAATAGTGATACCCACCCAACACTAGTTTTGACTTATCTTAACCATTCAGTTATCTTTACTATAAGTATTGTTAATTATGGTTTTGACTTGTATTGACCATTGACTTATCTTGATCGTAAGTAAAGTACTGCTAATTATTGACCATCGATTTATCTTGACCATAAGTAAAATATTGCTGATTATGGTTTTGGCTAGGTGTCAATTGCATGCGTGAAGTATTGCTAAATATGGTGTTGGCTAGGTGTCAATTGCATGCCTTCATGCTCTTGAAAACTTTTATTTGGTGAATGTTTCCAATTGTGTGAGACATGCTTGGAATCAAAACAGATTTTTCAAGAGAGAGAATTTGTTAGCGTGAAACAAACTGGAAATCATGGTGTGAATTTGAGGGCGACGATGCAAAAATTGTAGAGAATGCTAGTTAAGAGTATCAGGTAGTTCTGTTCACGCAACCAAATTAAGTGGGCCATATGCTTTTGTTGGAGGGTTTGCGGATCCCAAGACAACCCTAACCCTAGTTAATAAGTGAGAGGGATTTGGCACCCTGCGTGTATAAGTCCAACCCGATGATCATTAGATTGCAAAGAAGGTAATAGAATTATGCAATTTGAAACTTTCATGATGCAAATTTTTTATTTTTATTTTTTGTTTTTTATATAGCCAAAACATAGGAAGCTAGACTAATTTCATTCATGAAGGATTTTGTCATCACAACACGGCCTAGCAGAAGCATGCTAGGTCGTGTTGTAATAAATATTTAGGTGCAATTTAGAACGATAGCCATAGAAAGCATCTTTTCCAATTAAAAATATTCCAACGTTATGCAAGAAGAGTACCCCACTGGCGATATCCACACCAACTACAACGGGTATCAAAGTCACATAAGTACCCCAACTCTCCTTTATTATTGTCATCAAATACGCTAAAACGGTAGTGAAAAAGGGGGTGGTTGCACATGTACTGATCGACAAAACGAGATGTTTCCACACACAACAGAAGAACGGAAGATGACACTAAGCGCCGCAATTTTTAGAACTTGTGTTCACGAATTGATATTTTGCCTCTAACACAACTCTCAACCAATCTCTCACTATGTAACTGAAAAGAGCACATGTTGTCATACAAAACCTATTGTTTAAAGATTTTGAAAACATTTTTACAAGCTTTTCCACGGCGAGATACCATCACCAATCAAGACAAATCCACCGGCCATTCGTTATTTCGAGGCCCACATAATAAAAACTATTACACTATATGTGCATTGTAGTTCTTATACAATATAAATCTTAATGAATGGAAAGACGACTCTCGGTGCCATCAATGCGATAATTATAGATTTGGGTAAACAACTAGGATATTTGTCAAAGACGGGTGCCCCACTTCCGCAAGGGCTGATTTCTATTCAAATCGTATTAGAAATGATGGACAGAAAGAAAATTAAGAGAGAAAGAAGTTCACAAGTCACCATCGCTAGCAGCGAATCACAGGTACAAACTCATTCTTTTACATTTGGATTTCATAACATATGACTACAAAAAAAAGAATTTTACAACATGCAAAAAAAAATTTAAACGTTTTTTCATGTGTAGGCATTGAAAGCACTCCAGTATCTTCTTCAAATCCCATAGATACTTTGGAGATCAGGGTAAGATACTTGATAAGTTATTTGGTTTAAAAAAATTTGGTAGGAAAAATCCATAACGAACAAATCCTGACATGCTGATTTTCATGTTACAGAGTGTAGGCCTGCCACAAAAACGCGATTGGACAGAGGCATATAAATCTACAAAGTAGAATGTTTGTGCAACAGTCATATATACATCGGGCAATCACACAATTTAGAAAAAAAAAATTATCACATTACATAACACATTCACCAAAATGCATGACACGATGTTGCAACATACATTCCGTTTTATGAACATTTTAGCAGTTTTATCTTGGAAATAGTATCAGATGTACATATGGCAAATAGATTACAAAATTTTATACTTTCTTTTGTAAACCCACTGGAATGCATGTGTACAACACCTTAAAAGCCAAACCTACAGGTTCTCAAAAATACCGGTACTTAAAAAGACGACAGAGTATTTAGAACGTGCGATTTCAAAAACTTGTTTGTTTTGCACAAAGAATCATGTCATCTTTTTTTTATCCACTCTTGCTTATACTTTTCATATAAAATCTCCTTTTTTTATAAAACATCATGTAACCTAAAATCTAAAAAATAAAATCTTATATCTCATTATACTCATTTTTCAATACAAAAAACTTCTTGAATTTTAAAAACCATGTAATCCTCAATCTTTATAGATTGATAGATACCACTGCATTATGGATATCATGTTGCAAATGCATGTAAGAAAATTATTTTCGGCAATAGTTATGTTTTTTGGTTCCAGCCTCCTTGCATTCTTTTCTTTTGTCCTCCTTAAACAATTAAACTTTATATTTTTTATTTGCAAATCATATGAACAAAGGCAATGAAACAAATTACATCCATGTATAATTTTTAAGGTACCTCATCAAAGTTGATTTAGGTTAAAATTGTGTGGCTAGTTACAAAAACTTCTAAGAAAGAAAGATCTTCTTACCAATCAAAAGGATTTGCCTTCGCCACTCAGCGATTGGCTATCACCTCACACTCCTATGCTGATGTGCAAAGAACCAACTTTAGCACATTAGGTGTTCTGTAAGTTGTCAATTTTTGTCATGTGGCAGCCATGGAGTAGTTTTGACATGTGTTGGGCATTTAAGGGAGCCAGGTGAAATCTAGATCATCGGAACTAAGCGGTAGATAGAAAAAGTGGGTAGTCCGTCAATAATCACTACAAGATTTAGGGTTTAGGGCAGTTTATAATATGAGGCCAAGCGATTTTAGGGTTTGAAGGATTTATGATCTAGGACTAGAGGTCCGAGGGGCCTCCATAATACTTGTATCTAAAATAGTTTTAAACACCATAATGTCGACAATTTGGGCGTAAAGGCCCTTTACATCCATATTGAAGGACCATCCATAATTACTTTATGCGCTCAAATTACATGTACCGATTTATTTGTAATTACAAGCTAGAGTAATAGGCCCGTTGCTTGTGATATGCCCAACATCTTGAGCTACCTACTATAACTCACTTGTCACAATGAGAGCTGGCTAAAAATTTCCACAACTCCAATGTTGTAGTTGAGAGTGCTTATTTTTAGTCTTGGAATGTGTTCAAATTGGTCAACCGATCCTGTGAAACAATCAAATCTATAGTGAGTACTTGATATTTTGGAGACTTAGCATTGATTCACACCACTTTTAAGTTGGGTTAATGTGAACAATTTTTGCTTGGAGGCTTTGAAGTTCAACCAACAAGTTTTGCATATTGCATTCATTAGGATCTTAAAGTAAATGATGGTTTTGGATTACATTCACGCATATTACCTTTGAAAAATTATTAAGCTGAAAGGTAATTATCTAAGGTTGCTCTCACATTTATTTATTTTTTTCAAAATTGCAAGAGGCTACCTCATTAATTTATGTGAAAAATACAAAAATAACCTTGGTAGAGGCCAAAAATCTTGTATATAGGATGATTACACACGTGTGGAGCCTGTTCCCACGTGTGAAACTAGTGTACTGTCATGTACCATAACCATATAGGTTGTACAAATGATTTAATTCAAGTTCTAGTGCCTAAAAAGGCCAAAAACTAGTTTTCTAGACATATGACACATGGCATCAATCTATTGCTTGCATGAGCCACATCCTTTGGTTAGGTGTCACATCCCATGTGTAGAAGACAGCTCACATGTGTGGAATAAGCTGAAGTAGACGAATTTTGACTTCTAGAAGATTTTCAAGTAGATCTCCATATAAAAGGAAAATGGACCAAAAGTGCTCAAAATAGAAGGTTTTGTCCAAGTGTCAGTTTTGCATGATGGATAATCATATGACAGAGCACCTTCACACATGTGGGATCAAAGGGATGATCAGTACCACGAGCTCCCACTTATTGTATATATAGAACCACATTTGGCCATAATCAGTGTGAGACACCAATCTTGGTTTTGGAAGCAATTTTGAGAGATTCTCTCCATTTGTCTACATTTGTTTTGATTGTTTTGAGGTTCTATCAATGTGTACTTGATTTTCAGGTTGGAGTCCATACTCAAACAGTGTTTCACACGTGTGAAACCATAAAGTACACTTACCTTCAATTAATGATTGTTCTTGTTAGGATTTTGTGTCTTGAATTGATCTAGATTGATCTTAATCTGAAGTAGATTGATAGATCGAGTAAATTGACAACCAATCCCTCTTGAGGATCAGATTAGGATCCACTCTTGGTCCTTTTTGTACTTTTTCCACAATTTAGACCTATATGAGTGTAGAACATGAAATTAAGAGGAGTCCAACTACAAGGTGTTGGAAAATCAAAGAAATCGAGATGATAGCGGATTAGTAGAGCTCTGATAGAAACGATGCTCTGATATCAAGTCGAAAATCAATGGAAATGTGGTGCAACGGAAGTGGAGTTGGTGGTGAAGTCAATCGGAAGTGCGGCAGTTACCAGCAATGTATTCAAGATGGATCGAACACTGCAACAATGCGCAATGGAACTAGAACGTAGACAAAACTTGCACTTTGATAATTATCAAAAATGGAGTACAAGATCGTGAAGATGGGCGAAAATCAGTAGGCACAAAAACTAGTCTTCAACTGACTTCGTTGATAGCTGAAAACCAAATTCTGGAATACTAGAATACATCAATACTAACTAACTGATTCTAAAACTATCTTAACCACTGATCATTGTTGCAGAATAATGCCTATACATTGTTACTAAAGATGCCTGTAAGGGCGTTGACTCCACTGGATGTCAGATGATCAATGCATTGGAATCTTAAGTTAATCTACTTACAGTCCCACAGAAGGTAGCCATTATTTTAACAGTATGTGGGTCGGATTTTCTAACAATATCAAAAATTATAAAAAGGGTCGGATAATTTACAAAGGGTTGGATTTATACACTGTGAACCAGGGTCACAAAATTTAGACCCGATTTGATCTTATCCAAGGTTCGAACATGTCCGGATAAATTAGACCCGATCCGATTCAAGCGATCCAAGGTCGAAGATGCTCGGATATTTTCCATCTTGATCCGATTAGATCCAAGATCAAAAAATTTCTCTTTGATGGGATTGTCATTGGGTCGAAAAAAAATTGATTCTGAATTTTGTGATCTTCTGTAAGAAAATTCGAGCCTTCTTCTTTCTTCCTTCTTTTTGTGTTTTTAAGGATAGATATAAACACGAGGTTTCCAGGATTTTCATTACCTAATGGAATTGGGCTTGAGCATAGAATTGCAACATTTTCTCTTAATGTGGATCCTAGAAGAATTTGATCTTCAGATTTAGTTGATTGTTAAATTTGAGATGGTGCTCCTTGGTGAAGTAATCTGCTGCGATAGACTCTGTCCTACAAAAACACAAAAATTATCTTTGTGCTTTGGTTGTTACAATAGATGGACGTTGAATGTGATTGAAAAAATTTGATATCTCCAAGCAGGTTTGTCAGCCAAATTGCCTCCTTGATAGCATTTGAGGTAGTTGAAAAATCCGATTATGTGGACAATAATACTATTGAGAACTATTTTTGGCTATGATTGGGCCTTGATTGTATGGAAATACAGATCCAAAAGTTGATATTCTAGTGTTGAAGTCTTCTATGTACTATGCATCTATGTAGCCTTTGATAATATTGGCTGATGGGTCGAATTTCTGTTGATTGATGAAAATTAGTCTGTTGGGTCGGATTCGAAAAATGTACTCCAGTGTTTAACATGCATTTCAAATCATTCATCAAAGTCAGATTGTTACTGAGTAGTAGTGTATCATCTACATAAAAAGTAGTGATAATGAAAGTTTGGTGTCCTCTTCTACCTTGCACCTGCCTATAAAATAGTGTTGAGTTCCTTCACAAAGTAGCAGGCCGGATCATCCATGAATAGGGATGGAGTCTGTCTGGATCGATTCGATCTTCTGTTTTGAAACTCGATCCTCTAATGTTGTTCGATCCATGGAGGTTTTGATTTATTTTTTGATTCATTATCGGATTTTGAAATTTCGACCTTTGGGTTGGATTTTGCAGTAGCTTTCTCCTTGAGATCAAAAAACTGATCTTCCAAGAAAGTGATCTCTGCTCGTGAAGGTCTTCTGAGAGTCTAGATTGAAGATCTTGTATGTCTCATGGTCTAAGGAATAGCAAATAAAAATTGATCTTCTGTAAATGGGTTTGCATACTGATTTGTTGGTTGAACGTTTTGGCATGCATGATTGACGAATTATGGTCGTTTATGCATGTGCTTCAGTGCAAGAGTGACAAACTTGAGTGTCCTCTAACGGGCAGGACAATACTACAACGTCTGAATGATCATTCTGCCTGATTTGGGCATTGTAATAACAAGAAAACATCTAATAAATGCCCAACGAGCTTGGAAACAGGCAAAAACTGTTCTGAAACAACAAGAAAGAACAAGAAAAACCCAGCAGATCCTCTAGAGCAGGGGTTAGATCTGTAAACATTTCTCTTCATGCTGAATCGAATAACTTGTTGAGACAGCATTTGCTTGTTGTTTGAACTACATATTCTTTTCATTGTTGTACTTAAGTATTCTACAGTCCTTGATGAGATGACCAGTCCTCTTATTGCAGAACAGATTCTGCATTGGCCAGAATGATGAAGAAGAATTCGAATTTGATCTTGAGCCAAAATCAACCCAGAGTAAGCATTCGACCTAGATTGCAAGTTGTTGTTTCTGTCAAGAAAATCTTACTTTGGAGATATCTTCTGATTTTTATGATTTTTGGTTGTCTAATCCTGAGCTTGAGGAGATTGCATTCATTCTTTCCTTCTCTTGTAAAAGCATAGAAATGACTCTTGATAGAGTGATTTGTTGTTGGATCGAAATAGCCATGACCCATGTTTCATAGGCTTTAGGGAGACTCGATAAAAGAGTCATCACTGCATCTGAATCTTCAATGTTCGATCATGTTGCAGTCATTTGCTCCATAAGGTTTTTTAATGTGTTGAGATGATTGGAAATAGTGTTTACATAAGACATTCTGAGAGTGAAGAATTTCTTCCTCAAATGTAGTTTGGAAGTGACATCTCTAATGTCATAGAGTATTGCTAGGATGTCTCAGACATCCTTAGGAGTCTGTGTAGATCGGATATGACTGATCTTGGAGTCTTTGATATTTAGAGTAAATAGGACAAAAGCCTTGCCATCTGGTTGTTTGTCCCATAGTTCCTTGGCTAATAGGACAATTCTCATCTTGAACTTCCAAAGATGGTAGTTCTCTCCATCGATTTTGTCAATTAGAGAGGACCTAGAAGTAGAATCAATTATGGTATTGTAGCTATATCGTTGGTAGAAACAACAATAGCGGAATATTGTTGGCTGCGCACTTGCTGATATGAGGTCTTGGTAGAAACGAGACTGAATCCGCAATGGAAATATAGATTACTGAGCCACCCGCTCTGATACCACGTTGGAAAATCAAAGAAATTGAAATGATATCGGATTATTAGAGCTCTAATAGAAACAGATGCTCTGATATCAAGTCGGAAATCAATGGAAACGTGGTGCAGCGGAAGTGGAGCTGGTGGTGAAGTGAACCGGGAGTGTGGCAATTACCAGCAATGCATTCAAGATGGATCGAACAATGCAACAATGCGCAATGGAACTAGAACGTAGACAAAACTTGCCCTTTGATCATTATAAAAAATGGAGTACAAGAGCGTGAAGTTGGGCACAAATCAATAGGCGCAAAAACTAGTCTTTAGCTGAGTTTGTTGATAGCTTAAATCTTAATTTTGGAATACTAGAATACAACAATACTAACCAATTGATTCTAAAACTAAGTTAACCACTGATCATTGTTGTAGAATAATGCCTGTACATTGTTACAAAAGATGCGTCCACTAGATCTCAGATGATCAGTGCATTGGAATCCGAAGTTAATCAACTTACAGTCCCACAAAAGGTAGCCATTAGTTTGACAGTATGTGGGTTGAATTTTCTAACAGCATCGAAAAATATACAAAGGGTTGGATAATTTACACAAGGTTGGATACAAAGGGTCGAATTTATACACTGTGAACCAGGGTCGGAAAAGTTAGACTCGATTCGATCCAATCCAGGGTCCGAACACTCCCGGATAATCCGATCCGATCCGATCCAATCAAGGGTTGAAGACGCTCGGATATTTTTCGCCTCAATCCGATTTGATTCAGGGTCTTGGGTCAAAAAATTTTGATCTTGAATTTTTTGATCTTCTATAAGAAAATTTGAGCCTTATTTTTTCTTTCTTTTTTTGTGTTTTTAAGGATAGATATAAACAAGAGTTTTCCAAGATACTCATTACCTAATGGAATTGGGGTTGAGCATAGAATTCCAACACGAGGAGTGAGATGTATTGAAGGATTGAAGACCATAACTTTGGTCTTTTTGGCCTTGCCTTGCAAAGGCAATACTATGTGTTGAGGTCGGTTAATGGATTTTGACAAAAATTCAGCATTGAAGGATATTATGTAGTGGTGGTCTAGAATTTTGAGGCTGGAACCTTTGTTTAGAGCTAAAAGTAACATACATTAGTTGGCACTATGAAGTCATGCAAACAATGCATGAGGCCTAAGCAAAAGCAAAAGCTTTTTTTGTTTGCAAGAGACATAAGCAAAATCGAAAGCTTAGAAAAAAGTAAACACGTGAATGAATAGATCGTGAAAAGCAAAAGCCAACAAAAAATAATAATGATGATTCATGGATTCAGCATCTTATTCACTTGCTAATCATTCCCTCATGATAAGCCCTCCAATATGCATAAGTCATAGTGGATCTTCTACATGCCTAAGATTTGTTTGTTTAAAATAACATATTTTGAAAACTAAAGCTCCGTCAAAAGATAAGTTTGATGACAAAAGGGACAAAATCTTCATCAGACAATGATAACTGTATGTTCCTTTGAACCAGCCTTTTCCCACTTGCAGGCATGACCGTCCTGATGTGGTGAAGCTACATATTGAAGGGAGAAGATTACTTCTCAGCCATTTTTCATAAATTAAAGAAAAATTGTCAAAAAAAAAATTAAATCAAAAAAATATTGAAAACCATCCTTCGCCTAGTCTACTGTATATAGATCTGACCTAGATCTACTTATAGACAAGTCCACCTTTTGTAGAAAATTTCACACCTTTCTACAAGAATATTAGTTTTTTGAGAAGCACCTTCGCTAGTGTTATAGTTAGTCCATCTTGTTATTTTTGGTAATCAGTAAGTTGTCCGAACGTAAATTTAGAATTATTTGTAATACTAAGCTATTTTTGTCAAAAAAAAAAAAACAATCATTTTTGTGCAAAAATAACAATATCACTCTTCAAAGAACCCTCACTGAGTAAATCTTCGCCTAGGGAGCCTTCGCCAATACTATTTATGCGTTCTGATCTGTCAGATCTAGCTATTGTCAAATTTGTGAAAGATTTTGGGTTGATTTGATATTGATTCGAAGCAATTTTCATTTAGAGTGCCGATCGCTTGTTCAATATCTCTTTTCCAAATTTAGGATTTGATTATCATCAAGTGATCAATTTGATACAAAAATAATAATTTAATTAAAAAATCTAGATCCAATCTCATCCAAATCTAGATTCGATCACATCTACAAAGATTACCTTATATAGATTCCATTTTTTCGAAAGAAATTCTTAACAAATGGCTGACTTTGGAGACCCTGATCTTGATGGACCTCAACCCTATTCTATTATTATAAGACCTCCTCATTTAGAATTGCCTAGGTATAATGGATTATCAGATCCAGTCAGATTTCTTAAAAGCTTTACTGAATCTTGCAAAGTCTATGGTGAATTTAATCCAGAAGACAAACCTAAACTATTTCCTATGACTTTGACTGGCGTTGTCCAAGATTATATCTTAAATCAAGACTTGGCGGAACGATCTGACTGGGAAGTAGTTAAAGTTGCACTCATTACGACGTTTAAACCCAAAAAATTCTTGGACGATCATTTCCTACTATTAGGTAAAATTAAAATGAGAAAGAGAGAGATGGTGCATGATTATAAACATCTCCACTCTAAATGTGAACCTGATCTTTTGAATGATAAGGCTCTGATCATGTGGTTTTAGTCGGGTTACCAAAACAAATCAGACATGAGGTTAAACATTGTGAATAGTACATGACATTGCAACAAGCAATGGATGAAGCTATTTGTGAAGAAGATAAAAATTGAGATGATGAACCAAATGTGGATATGTTGTCGTATACAACTGGGCAAATGACCACAACGTCCACAACTATTGCATTTACAAACATCTATGCAATAACTAATGATGGACGAGTCTAAAAAAAATTGGCCAAAAGCAGCAGTTGTAGCTGGATAAGATGCAATCATTTAATGCGAAGCTGAAACCTTTGGAAAAACAACATGCTAAGATTCACAAAGCAAGTGTGAATATGATTAAATTGTTTCATAGGAGAGAAAATGTTTGGTGTGTGATCTGTGCCGGGAATCACACCATGAACGATGAAGAGACGTATGGTAGATACCTATTGTCACTTGTGCAATTCAAACGGACACGAGACTATTTTTTTCTCTTTTAATCCTCAGATTATTAAACAAAGATATTCTAGGTATGGTTATCAAGAAAGTCCTAGATGGAAAAATGGAGGACTTACGCTTATAAAGTTATGCCATTTGGACTTTGTAATGCATCGAGTACTTTTCAATGAGTCATGCAGTTTTCTTTCAAGGAATACTTGCAAAAATTTGCTGAAATTTATGTGGATGATCTTGGAATCCATAGTTTGGAAACAAACCATCTGGAACATTTGGAAAAAGTGCCTGAACACTGTCATAGGTATCAGATTTTCTTGAATCCACAAAAATGTCAGATTTGGGTTACTCATGGGGCTGTTCTTAGACATGTGAACTCAAGGCATGGTATCACTACATGTTACTCAAAAATCAAGATTATTATGAAATTTTCTTCACCTTGAAAAATCAGAGGAGTTTACATTTTTATGGGTCATTCAAACTATTATCAAATATTCATTTTATTTTTCGTAGATCTAGCACGACCTACATATAAATTGACTATTGTACCAATTTGGACAGTTGAGGCATTGGAAGCATTCAAAAAATTGAAGAAAGTCTTCGCTTGTACACCGATATTATGAGCTCCTAACTGGACAATCGAATTTCATGTGCATATTGATGCGTCAAAATATGTTATTAGATCTATGCTGACACAACCGGACGAATATAAAAAAGATTTTCCGATCAGATTTGCTAGCCGCCAACTTAATGATGCTGAAGTGAACCATTCTACCATAGAACGGGAAGCATTGGCTATGGTTTTTTTCAGTTAAAACATTTTGACATTATTTGATGGCCACAAATTTTGCTTTTTACACTAATCGTCAACCATTGCTTTATTTAGTAAATAAGACATGGAATATGTGACACATTGCAAGATGATTACTTTTACTATCTGAATTTGATTTTCGAGTTGTGATTCAAAAGGGTATACAACATTATCTTGCCGATCACATTTCTAGAATACAAACAACACCAATTAATACTGAAGTTGATGATGAACTACCAGATGTTGCATTATTTATGTTGAAGCAATACCTGAGTGGGCAGTAGATATTGTTGAATATCTAATGATAGGACAACCTAATAAATCTTTGTCAAAAGTTTAACAAAGACAATTGATTTTAAAAGCACAACCTTATCAATTGATTGTCGGTCAATTGTATTGATGAAGAGCTATTAATATTCTTAAAAGATGTGTTTTACCACATGAAGTACCCGATCTAATTATGTTTTCACATGATGGAATGGGAACAGGACATTTTTCATCTAACATCATTGTTCAAAAAAATTTACAATCAGGATGTCAGTGGCCTATGCTTCATAAAGATACATAAAAGTATATTCAATTTTGTGATGTTTGTCAACGTGCGTGTTGTCCTATGAAATAATCCAGTTTTAGCACAAGTATCGTTTGAAAAATGGGGACTTGATTATGTTGGTCCTATCCATACTACGGCAGGACGTACTCAAGCCAGATATATTATTGTAGTGACATATTATGTGACCAAACGGATTGAAGCAAGAGCAGTTCGGGTTATTGCTGCAAAAAACTACCGTCAAGTTTTTATATGAGAACATTATTGCTCGATCTGGCTATCCAATTGAGATTATCGGTGGTCGAGGATCACATTTTGTCAATGAAACAATCAAATATTTATTGGAGAAACTTTTTGTTATTCATCGGTTTAGTACTCTGTATTATCCGAGGGTAATGGACAAGCAGAATATTCACACAAGATTATTTGCAGTATTATAACTAAGACACTGGAGGCAAGCCATTCTGATTGAACATAAGTTATATGCAGCGTTATAGGCATTTAGAACAGCCTATAAAGTTAGTACAAATCAAACATCGTTTCAACTGTTTTATGGTCATGATGCAGTTAGGCCGATTGAATTTTTAGTTTCTCTTTACGCATAGCAGCTACGGAGAACGTTTGAATGATGCTAAATCCTTACAACTCCGTCATGAGGCTTAACACAAACATTCTGAAACCAGATTGATGGCAGTTCATGCACTATGAGCGGAGAAAGCTCATTGCAAAGCATGGCATGATCGTCGATTACATAAGAAAGATCTGAAGGAAGGAGATCTTGTCTTGATGTATAAAACAAAACTGATTAAAGGGAAATTAAAATTCACAAGTGAAGGACCATACAAAATTAAAGAAATTATATCATATGGAGTAGTGATCTTGGAACACTTTGATGGACGAAGATTTGATACCCTTGTGAATGGCAACATATTACGCAAGTTTTGGCAGCATGATCCTCAGCTTGATTGAAGATCTGATCTTTTTATTATTATTTAATTTTGTAATTTTCTTGTTTTTGATTAGTTATTTTTATGTTTTTTGAAAAAAGACAAAAAAAAAAAAAATTGAAGAATGAAAAAGAGAAAAAAATGATGAGCAAAAGTAAAAAAAATCATCAAATTAAAAAAAGAGAAGTGAAAGTATTTTTAAAATTTAATTTTTAAGAAAAAAAAATCCCTAAAAATCAACATCAGGGTCAGATTTTGATTTAAATTGTCATATTAACCTTCGTGGAGTTTCCAGATGATAATCTAGTTAAGATCTACGTATAATGAGTTGGGCGAAGGTTAGTTTGTACCAAAAGTATCCATTTTTCAGCTAGGTGATGAGTTCAGATCTATGACACCTTGGGAACCTTCGCCGTTAGCATGATGCACTTATTATGAACCTTTGCTCACCTAACAAATGGATTCAAAACATCAAATTAGATTGGGCAAAGATTGAAATGTTGAAATTTTTCATTAAATGCAGTACCTAGCTAAGGATGTGTACTTGGGCGATGGTTGAACCTTTGCTAGAACCTTTGCCAGACCTTCAAAACTTTCACCGAGCTACCCTATTGGTCAGGAACTTTTGTCGAGAATTTTGAAAGCTACTTTCACATTACTGAGTATGCCTACAAATTTTGTCTAGAACTGATTAGCCAAACTAGCACTTTGTCTAATAGACTCTCCAAATTAGCCTATAAAGGAGCCCATTTCAATTCATTACTAGTGCTAGTGAAGCTCTTGCGAATTTTTTCTGTAGACATACTTTCCCAAAACTTCCAAACAACCTTCTGACACTCTTTCAAGCCCTTGATCTATTGTCTTGCATAATGTTACAACCTCAAAAGACATCATGGCTTTGCCTAGCACTAGCTAAGTGCCTGAGTGGTCAACCCTCGTTGAGCCTTTGCTCAAACCGATGGGCATTCACAACATTTCAATTTCAAATAAAATGAGTATGGAGTTTATAAGTATGGCTTTTGGCACATGGGACAAGGCCAAAGCCAGATTTTACCTTACCTTTCAAGGAGTAGTGCACAAGGTGCGGGTATCGGATGTCGCCCTTGCTGCCATTGGATTTGTTTCTAGCCCTCGACCCGTCCTATCACACAAATAGGCCAATATCGTTATTAAGCATTTTGTAAACACCCAAGTGTCCTAGTGCCATACAAATGATGGTTATCTTTTGAAAGCCATTCGTGATCCAACGCTGCAGGCCGCAGCCCACCTCCTGAATAATTTCATGATGGTGACAACCTACGGAAGGAGAGGATTTTCTCACAGATCTTCCACCTTTTGGTTGAATCTAATCATGAGTTAGATAACAGGACTTGTTGTGGGTATTTCCTGCACAATAATAAACAAGTGGGTCCCACCACTTAAAATACTGTTAGCCAAGTCTTACCAAGTGGGCCCCGCCACAGTACTGTACAAGTAGGGTAATAATTGTGAGGGCCTTGGCATCCTGCACATATAAGCCCAATGAGTACAAGTAGCAAGTTGTAATTCCTAGGAATAAGAGATTAGGGGCTTAAAACTCTAAAATGACATTAGAGGCCCTAAGTCAAGTTGCAAATAAAAAAGCTAAAAGGGCCGTTCTAGTTTGATATGCAGCAGCTCATGGATGTCATGTGCCCCATGTATTAGAACTCACATGAATCATGTGAGTGCCCTTGTGCTTTCTTAGCACCATTAGATTTAAGTTGTGTTTATTTGAAAGGCTTGGATTAGAATCCTTGTCCCAATGAAGTGGCCAATGAGAGGCGCACCTCTAAATCTATAAGAGGGAGCCATTTCCTTTGTATTGCATCTTGCATCTCTTTCTTAATAAAGCTCTGCTGGTTCACTTCAGGTCTCTCTCTCTCTCTCTTTTTCTCACACACACACTCTCTCTCTCCCTCTCTTCTCTCTCTCCCTACGTTGGGATATAATAGCTTTGGGTAGGCGCTCGAGCCCCCAAAGCCTTTCTCAATATAGGCATTCTCTCTCTCCCTCTCTCTACTCTCTCCCTCTTCGCTTTCACGAAGGCTCAGCAACATGAAGAGGCACTAGAAAAATATGTGGCCAAACTCTAGAAAGGATTGAAAAATGCTCAAAGACAAGTTGATAAGGCCGTCCAAGATGCCAGACTGCAGATTCCTCTCGTGCAAGGCCAATTGGATATGGCACAACTCAAAAAAAGACACATTCTAAAGGAGTTGGACACTTTTGTGGAAGACCGAGACAATTTGCTCCACACACATGTAGTTGAGCATCCTGTCTCTCAGAACAAAGTCAATTTTATCCTCTAGAAAGTCAAGACCTATAAACAAGCATTATCAGATTTCCAGACATGGTTCGTTGAATTTAAAGAAAAGGTCACCACAAAATTAGTCAAGGCCAATGAGGTAATAAAGGGGTATAATCATGCCAACATTTTCACCACAATCGAAAGATCCAAATCAAGGGAATGATGATTCGTACATTATTGGACTGATGGACGTTGATCCATCTCAAGCAGATGAGGTCCAAGAAATTCCAATGTCAGAAGCAGGGCCATCAACATAAAGTGGAACAACTAGGAAAATATTCCAACGACCAACATAGAGGAAGAAATCCATAACTTCATTCACCAACACCCACATGAATAATCATGAGGCGGCTGGGTCGTTAAAACCTCCAAAATTGAAGCGGGGAAGGAGTTAGATAAGCTGCCAGCATTGGGCAAGCAACCTCCTTGGAGGAAGACTGTTTTCGAGAAGACTTTCGATCCAATAAGGAGTTATGTGGCTATTGATCCAAACTGCATGCCTATGCCACGAAGGAACGTATGGAAGGATTTTGGTGTACCATTGGATAATATCTGCATACCATCATCTACACAAGAAAATGAATCAAAATAAGTTAGAAAATCAAAATTTGTACCCTCTAGAATCTGCTTACCATTCTCATCATATGTGAGCCTCGATGTTTTTTGTCTTTGCCTTGAGGATCTTCTTAGGACTTGACTTGGAAAAGCATCTCCACCACCATCATTCAAAGAACAATCAACATTATCAAGAATGTCAAATCCATCATCAACACCACCATCAACGTCAACCTTTGGAAGATTCCCTTCATAAAAATGGCATCCCTACTTATGATCACTTTTCTTGTTGAAGGAATGTAAACTTTGTAAGCTTTACTCACCTCACTATATCCAACAAAAAATTTAATTTTTAATGAAGAATCCTCTTTAGCCCTATCATCAAGGACAATGTTGACAATGCAAGTGCATCTAGAAATTGTGAAGAACTTGACATTTGGCCTCCTACCAAAACGAGCTTTAAAAGGTGTCTTATCATTCAATGGTGCACTCAACCACCTATTGCAAATATAGTTTGCACATGACAAGGCTTCACCTCAAAAAGATTTAAGAAGATTGGCACTCAACCTCATAGCTTTGGCTCTTTCACACGAGGTTTGATTCTTCTTCGCGGCCACTCCATTTTGTTGTGGAGTCCTTGGGCTTGATAGCTCCCTCTTGATCCTATGTGCATCACAAAAAACTTTGAATTTGGTTGAAATGTACTCACCACCATTTTCACTCGTCAAGCACTTGATCTTGGTGTTGAAATGGTTCTCCCTTGCATTCTTGAACTTCACAAAAACTTCAAACACCTCATCTTTGTTCTTTAGCAGATATACCCAAGTAAATCTACTGAAGTCATCAAAAAATGTGACATACATCTTAGCACCACCATTGCTAATTGTATTCATACTGCTGGGAATTAAGCTCATAGTTTACTCCTTGAAATTTATAATGTCATTTTGTTATCCTGCATATTTTTGTCGTGTTCTTGACATAGACTACAGCACCTGCAAAACCACTCACTTTGCATTTTTGTTCAAAACTGGATCAAAAAAAAATCAGTCATGTTTTCTATTCTACATTTGAATGTCAAGTATCTGAAGAATATTGGAGACCTAGCCATCTTCAACAACTTCAACAAATCACAAAGCTATTTTTCTTCCACAGTTTGCAGGAACGTCGGGCGCAACCTGTCAGATGCAAACTTGTAAAGTACCGTTGACGCACCGCCAAGTCACCACAAGAAACCACGTGGTCAACTCTATGGTTATCTTGCGAAGACCAACATCACAAAGTCAACACATGTGGTTTGCATGTGGTCTTTCAGTCATCAAACAAAGGACCGCATGGGCACCGCGCCCAAATGTCGTTTGTGGTTTGTATGCGGCTACGACAACTTGCACTTCATGCTGCACCTGTGGCTCGGACCGCTGGGGCACCACAATATCAATGGCTATGGTTAGTACACGATTACGGAAACGCCACGTTATCACGCTCCCGATGGAGTTAAACCCTAACTGGTCTATGGCTTGTATAAATGTTGTTGTACATCAAATATTTGTAAATGTACATTCAAGTACATGGTTAAGATAAATTATTCTTGTAAATAGAGACTAGTTAAACGACTTTTATAAAACAAGAACAACGTTGTTTATAAATAGATCTCCATCTCTCATTCCGAATAATGCAACAGAGCGGAAGACTTTCATTCTAAGTTACGCCGTCTTTTATTCAGATTGTAACCAATTGTATTGTTCATTCGACAAGGAGTCAATGTAATATACAGGTAGCACATTCTTCATCTATGTCTAATGTAGTTGTTTATGTATTGTGATTTGATTGCACTCTTTTCATTACTTGTCATTAGCTCGTTCACTCAGTTTGATCAGAACATGGACGTGTCTGACTCCTAAGAATCTGATCAGACGACGGTCGTCCTTCACGCCTGAGGAACTTGTGCCATCTCTTTGCACCATAAAATTTTAAATCCATACCGAACTTCACGTTTAAACTGACAAACAATAATTTTCGCACACAATCTATCCTACTAAGCTAAGAGGTTACTTTGTTTAGATTACTATTAGTTCAGAATGTCCCTCACTGGTAATTCTTCTTCTTCCTCTCCAGTGAAGTTAGAATTATTGATAGATTCAACGGATCTAAATGCTACCTCTCTGGATGATGCTCATAGATAGAGACCTTTGGGATGTCGTGATGGGAGATGGGTCTGACCCGAGATCAGACGACACTGACGAATATGACTTAGCGAAGGCATGGAAGATCAATGATCAGAAGGCCTTAGCATCAATCACGTTGAATCTGCCCGACTCCCATATTTTCTAGTATTACCACATGCAAGTCCTCTAAGGAAGCATTAGATTTGCTAACGAATCCCTATGAGACTCAAGATGTAACCATGCAGTTACACCTTAGAAGTAAGCTCTTTACTCTTCGGATGTCTATCAACAACTATCACCACCCACATCAACAACTTCAAGTCTTTGTTAGATAATTGTCAGCTGTAGGATGGTCTATTCAAGATGATGACACTGTAATGACCTTGCTTTCTTCTTTACCAAAGTCCTATGAGCACTTTGTTGCGATGATCTCTACTCAACCTAACCTGACTCTTGAAAAGGTCATCGGTCACCTTCTTCAAGAAGAGATGCGGAGAAAGACCAGTGATCTGTTCATCAAAGACAAGTCTCTGGCCATATACACTAAGAAGAAGAACAACTACAAGGGCAAGAATCAAGTGCAAAAGCAGCAACAACAAAAGCCTCCAACTCAATCATAGAGCGGCGAATCTAGGAAGAAACTCTTTTGCAGGTATTGCAAGAGAGTGAACCATTACATCAGATACTGTCGAATCCGGATCTACAATGAGGCTAAGAAGCAACAACACAAATAGTCGAAATCTACAAAAATGGTGAAATTCAAGGAGAAATCCTCTGACAAAGACAAATTGTCAGAACTATTGATGGCTTACAATAGTGGGTTGAGCACGACATTCGAAGACAACTAACAACTTTCTATTCTCCTCAACAAAATCGAGTTGCAAGAAGGAAGAATCAAACACTGCTTAACTCAGCCAGATCTATGCTACATCTTCGAAGTTCTGGGTAGAAGCCTTTGGTACAGCCTGTTACGTACAAAACAGATCCAACACAAAAGTCGTTAACAATAGAACTCCTATGGCATGGACACAAGCCTAGTGTCAGCCATCTGAAATTTTTTGGTTGTATATGTTTTGTTCATGTTCCTAAATAGCTTAGGAAGAAACTGGATGAGAGGTCAACTAAATGCATCTTCATTGGCTATCTTGATGAACATAAAGCTTACAAAGGTTATGATCCATCCACCAATGTAGCATATGTTTCAAGGGATGTAATCTTCAAAGAAGATACATTATATGACTTCAAACAACCATTTACAGATGATGTTGTGTCATTTCATCCTATTTTACACAAACATAGAATCTTCCACTCGTGATGTCTCTTTTTCATAGAACCTACAGCTACAGCTACAGAAGTCGAGCAGCCGACAACACCTATCACCAAACCAGACCAAGCGAGCTCGAGCAAATCTGGACAAATTCAAGAAGAGACACCATTCCAATCTAGTCAACAAGATGTTCAAAGATCCCTGCAGTTCTTGAGAGGTATACACCTCAATCATTCTGGACTTCATCAGAAGATCCAGCGTCCTTGGATGAAGCTACTAACTCCAAGGATGACGTGAAGTGGCAAGAAGCTATGGAAAACGAGTACAACTCACTTTTGACTAACCAGACTTGGACATTGGTTGACTTCCCCACTCATGAGAGATTTATTGATACGAAGTGGATCTTCAAGAAGAAGATCAACTTTGATGGTTCTATTGCAAAATGAAAAGCACGGTTAGTGGCTAAAGGATTCACTCAAGTCCAAGGAGTGGATTATCAAAAAATCTTCAATCTTGTTGCCAAAATGTAGTCAATCAGGGCTGGCATTGCACTAGCAGTGGCAGAAGACCTCAAGATGCATCAAATGGATGTCAAGACAGCCTTTCTCAACGGCTTTGTCGAAGAGGAGTTGTATATCTTTCAACCTAAGGGATTCGAAGTCAAAGGCCAAGAGCACAAAGCAATCTATGGCTTGAAACAGGCCACAAGAGCTTGGTTCGAAAGAATCAACGCTGATCTCATTCAATTAGGATTTGCAAACAATTCAACTAACTGTAATGTTTATTCCAAATTCATAGGTGTCAATTTATTTTGTCTATCGACACATCATTGCTGCACACTACTAAGAGTGATCTGTCAAAAGAGTTTGACATGACTGATCTAGGCACTGGTCAATCATTATTAGGAATACACATCACTAGAGATAGATTGCATAATAAAGTCTATCTCAGCCAGCAGAAATATCTAGAATCCATTCTAGAAAAATTTCATACGTCTGATTGCAAACCGATTGATACTCCAATGGATCCAGCTATGACATTCTTGTGCAGATACCGAAAGTAAAGTACTCGACTTAGCGAAGTACTTTTATCATTCACTTATAGGATCTTTGATGTATGCCATGCTTTGCACCAAACCGGATTTAACATACATTGTTAGCTCATTGAGTCAATACATGTCTAATCCTAGGATCTCTTATGATGAATGATTGATAATGCTTATTAGATCATTGACATGGTATCAGAGCCCGATAGTGCTGCGTGCCTAATCAGTAAATACAGCTTGTCATAGGCTCCGTAATAAAGTGAGAAAGTCCTTCACAGGAGGTGAAAGCTTGGAGAGGCAAAAGTTGGAAGAAATCCTTCCTTGGTGCATCTTGCAGGTTTTGGAGCTCAGAATCATCAGTGGGGAATGAAGACACAGTCCCGGAGGCATCAAAAAGGCCAGGGTAGCATCAGACAAATTGAAAATCTATTGAGTTGGGAGATTTTGACAATACTTCCAAGTTTTGTGTGAAAAGTGCCATTTTGTGAGAGTGTTTTGCCAAGAAATCCATCATTTGTTTGTTTGGGGATCTGCAAATCACACTAGACTGTGTCTAGTACTGCCATTCACAGTTATGAAGCATTTAGGAACTGAGAAACTGTGATTTCATTGAATTTTTAGCCTACTTTTGTGATTTTGTGTGAAAACTCAGTATCCTCCATAATTTTCAGTGAGAGTAGTGTTGGGAGGTAGCCAACTGTAAGGAGAGTTGGATTTGTAACTCATTGCATCAAAAATCATGGATTTCGGTGGAGATTCGAGTGAAAAACAAAGTTTTTTGGCTGGAAAACAGTGTTTTGCAGGTTTGCTGACTGCAATATGTTACTGGAAAGGTGCTGAACAGGTCTGAAATGCGGCACACAGGCCCAAAACGCCAGTTCAGGGGCTCGAAACGCCATCCAAGAGGCCCAAAACGTCTTGCATGTGTCCGAAACGTTGCACAGACTGTACAAAAGGCGACTTCTCTGGCTCGAAACGCCAGATTTAAGGGCGAAATGCCAATCCTGCAGCCCAAAACGCGCGAGGGGAGGGTCCACTGGTCGCATGTCGAACTGTTTTAAAACCTAGCGTCTCCAGGGGTGGGTCCCCTTGCAAACGTAGATGAGTAAGAGCGCATGATCACATAAATACCACGTGGCAAAGATAAAGGAAAAGCTGATCCGCACCATAGATCTCTCACAGATCCGACGGCCAGGAATTTACTGAAGTTTTTCTTCACTTTTTTTCAAGTTCAAATGTGATCCTGAAAGGGCCCTTAACTTTGGTACTTGGCACTTTTGTTTAAGGCCTATCCACTAGTGGTTTTTTGCAGGTAAGCAGAAAACAGAGTGATGTTTTGACCTAGCTGGAGAGACTGTTTTTGGGAATTGATTAGATAGGAGCTATGCTGGTACAAAGGGCTACATGTTGATATAAAAATCTCTGAAATCGGAGATCTGTGCGAGAAAGAGAAAATTTCCAAAAATGGCAGTTTGTCAATAAGTTTTCAGGCTTAAGGGCAGTTGTGATCCATTTTAAGGCCAAAATTTTCAATTTGGCATAACTTTCAATCCATAGCTCGGATTGGAAAGTGGTCCGAGACGTCATTTGTCAATTTTGCAGCAAATTTTTTATTTTTGCAATCTGGAGTCATCTAATTACAGTTATGGCAACGCTAAGCGAAAGTGTTCTCAATGAGTCAAGCAAGTTGGAAGGAGCCGACAACTATGCAGTTTGGAAATTCAAACTGAAGAACATTCTGATGGAAAAGGAGCTATGGGAGATCGTGATAGGTGAGGAGACAAGGCCAGTATTTGAAAAAGATCAACGGACATTTGATAGGAGGAAACAGAAAGCACAGAATGTCATCAACTTGTCAGTCAGAGATGTTATCATTCCCTACATTTCAGAGTCGGAAGGACCGAAAGAAGCGTGGGATACGTTGAAGGCATTGTTTGAGACCACAAACACATCTCGAGTGCTATTACGGAAGATGAAGCTGCACACATTATAGATGGATGATGGTGCAACAATTACCGATCACCTATTGAAGGTAAAGGAGATCTGTGATCAACTAGCTGCTGTTGCAGAGCGAGTACGGGATCGCGAGATCGTTCAATTGACATTGAACAGCTTGAGTGAGTCACATCAGATGTTTGTGACAAGCATTGCCACATGGGAGAATCTTCCAACCTATGAAGAGCTAGGTGGATTACTTTTGCAAGAAGAGCACATCAAGAGAACTTGAATCATCGTAACAGGGGCTATGATCAAGCTCTTGCAGTTAGAGGACGAGGTGGAAGATTTGGTCATGGTAGGTATCAATCGAGATAGGGATCATTTCAACAATTTCATGAGCAAGCCAATGATAGCCCGAATTGAGGCAATTGGAATCAAGGCCGAGTCAAGGACGTGGCTATTCCAGGCAAAATAAACCTGAAAATTGTAGGTAATGCAACAAACGGCCATTGGGAGCGTGAATGCTTCAAGAAACAAAAGGAGATAGCACAAAGAAAAGGCAAATGGCAGGTGGTTAATTATGCTAATCAACATCAATTTGATGATGATCATTATGAAGACAATTATGTTAATCAACATCAATTCAATGATGATCAATATGAAGATGATACAGATGAAAGCTCAAACTTGTTCATTACGGCGCTAATGACAAGTGACGAAGCAAAGGATACCTAGTACATTGACAATGGAGCATCCAAGCACATGACTTTGAGGAAGGAGTGGTTTTCAGAATTCAAGGAAATCCACAATGGCGATGAAGTTGGACAAGCTGATGGCCAATTGCTACTTGTGAAAGGATTTGGGGTGGTACCAGTGAAGCTAGCCAACTGAATGATAAAGCGGATAAGCAATGTGCAATATGTTCCTGGTTTAGCCAACAATTTACTATTAGTTGGGATGATGGCTGATCAACAACTCAAGGTGGAGTTTGATAGTGACAAATGTCTCGTCAAGGACATCAAGAATCACTACAAAGTGATTGCTACAGGAGCTAGAGTCAACAAAAATTGACTCTACAAATTGAATGCGAGATCTTTTACTCAAGCTATGGTAAGCACTGTTGATAGTCGAAGTGATCTTTGGCATCAACGATTTGGTCATATCAGTGCTCAAATTTACAGATTCTGAAAAGAGGTAATTTAGTTATTGGATTGCCTGATATTTTTTTTGAAGGAAAAATCTGTGAAGGTTGCATTTTGGGAAAACAACATAGAGAAAGGTTTCTCAAAAGTGGAGCAAGGAGAGCCAGTGGCATCCTGGATCTTGTCCACAGTGATCTATGTGGATTAGTGGCTGCTATTACTTTATTACCTTTATTGATGATTATAGTAGATGCATTTGGATTTATTTCATAAGCAAGTAATCAGACAGTTTTCCTAAGTTCAGGGAATTCAAGGCATTAGTTGAAAAGCAAATAGGAAGTTACATCAAGACTTTGAGATCTGATGGAGGTGGTGAGTATTTTGCGACGGAATTTATTGATATTTGCAAAGATCAAGGGATCAAGAGGCAGACTACAACACCTTATTCACTGCAGCAAAACGGAGTTGCAGAGCAAAAGAATAGATCCCTTGTGGAGGTGGCCAGGGCAATGCTCAAAAGCGAGGGTATGCCAAACACCTTCTGGGCAGAAGCTTGCAGCATAGCTACGCACATCCTGAATCGGAATCCTACGAAATCTGTGGAAGGTAAAACACCTCATGAAGCTTTTACTGGAAAGAAACCTAATATTTCTCATTTGAGAGTATTTGGTTGTGATGCTTATGCTCATATTCCTGATGAGAAAAGAAAGAAATTGGATGCAAAAGCTGTCAAGTGTATTTTCCTTGGATATGATGAGAAGGCCAAGGCATATAGGATGTATGATACAAATGCACAAAAGCTTGTGATTTCTAGGGATGCTACATTTGACGAGATGGGTCAAGGTGAACAATCTGAAGAAATCACTAAACCTTTTGATGAGGGAGCGGAAGTACAGGTCAAGAAAGAAGTGGATTTTGATATAGAAGATCCAATGGAAAAAGATAAGTTTGAAGTTGAAATCCCTAAGAGAGTACCTAGATGGTACTTATCAGTCACAGGTGACGCTAAGAAGGGAGATACTCCCGAATCTAGCGAACAGGGAGAGCTTAGAATGTCAAGCAAAAATCAAAAACCTCCTGCAAGATTAGAAATGAATCTAGCCCTAATGGGTTCCATGCTAAAGGCTCAAGAACCAAAAACCTTGCATGAAGCAAAGGAGCACAAGGAGTGGCGTGCAGCAAAGGAACAAAAATGGAGGCCATATCAAAAAATAGGACGTGGAACTTGGTCGAGCTACCTGAGGGTAAGACGCCTATCACTTGCAAATGGATTTATAAGATCAAATATGGAGCAGATGGGCAACTCAATGAGTACAAAGTACGGTTGGTTGTGAGAGGATTTGATTTGTCGAAGTCTTTAGAACCTTTTGCTACATTAGCATATTGTTGCTGTTGCTTTTTTGAATTGAGAATTTGACAATCCTCCAACAAATGTCCAGTTTGTTTGCAATATCTACAAAATAGTTTTGATTTTGATAAAGTTGAATTCGAATTTTTGCCTTGTTATGAATTCAAATTATTATTCAACTTTTGTGATTTCTTCGACTTCTTCTTCTTCTTTTTGAAAATTTTCAAATAAAGAGCTTTTGATTATGGTGTCGAATGAGGGAATGAAGATCCATTTCTCCGGATCTATTCATGTAGTAGCACGTATAAAACTCATGCTAAAGTAAGACCTTGTTGAGTAAAAATGATGATTACCCAATTTTTGTAGGTGTCAAGAAGGCTCGACAAGAGAGTCATGATGACATCTACATTGTTGATTTTCGCACCACTTGCAAACATCTGCTCAAGAAGATTTTTGAAGTTGTTCAAGTAATTTAAAATTGAATCTGTATCAGCCATTTTGAATGAGAAAAACTTTTTCCTTAGATGAAGATTGGCAGTCACGTCTCTAATGTCATAAAGAGTGCTTAGAATATTCCAAGCTTCTAACGAGGTTCGAGCTCTTTGAATATGACTGATATGATTATCTCTGTTATTGAGAGTGATAAGGACAAAGGCCTTCCCATTCTTCCGCTTCCATTTAGAAATGGCCACCAGATCTGCAATAGGCTTGACCTTAGTACCTTCGACAACTTCTCAAAGCTCTTTCGCTTGTAGGATCACCCTCATTTTGAATTTCCATAAGTGATACTTGTTAGCATCCAACTTTTTAATAAAAAATCGAAGATGACGCATCCATAGTAGACAAATCTGATATTATAAATCTGGCAATGAAGATGAACTAAAAGATATAATCTAGCTCTGATACCATGTTGGAAAATGGTTGTATATGAGGCGAATAACTATTCAACAATCATAGTTCGATTATAGGAAGAACAATAGTTAATGTAATAACAAAACTATATTGATACTATCATAAATAAAACTTATTATCATTCACAAGTGCGAAAAATAAATGATAGAGAAAGATCGCTTCATTGCCAACAATCAGAACTCAAATTGTAATAGCATGAATAACAAAAAATAGAGAACAAGACAAGTCATGTGTTGAATTGTCGAATGCCGTATGTATTGTTGAATGATGGTAAATACATCCAATATCTACTATGATTGCACTACAATAATAACACATATAGTTCTGCTACAAGTTTTGCTCATACATAAACTGTAATCGCTATAGCTTATTAACGATCAGTCTACGCCTATGGTGGAACAAAGAGATAGGAGAAGAAGAAGAGTGACTGCTATTGAAACTTGAACTGATTTAACTTCAACATAAAATGAACTAATCTACAAATCTATTTATAGTTGTCGATGGCGCAACCCTGATGGAATGCGCTGTTATCCATCTGGTAGGTGCCACATGCAGATAAGAAATTAGACCCAAAATATGTAATGGATAAGACTCCACAACCAAATTTAATGAAGTCGTTATTTGGAAACCCTTGAATAATCATTTTAGGTCTACTCAACAATGTGTCGACAATATGTGTATTTCGACAGACAGTCTCGAATCCTTCGACATTGTCCTGACAATGTGAGTGAAACTATAGAGTAGTTCCACATTACAAAATGATTGAAGTAATGGCATCCAACATAGATTGTAGTATGTCCCAAGCTACTTTTGATGTTTCAGTAGATCTGATGTGACTAATCCAAGAGTTGCTGATATTGAGAGGGATCAATGCAAAGGCCTTTCCATCTATCTATCTTCGTCTAATAATGTTGTCGCATCTACGAGAGGCTTAGCCTCATTGCCTTATACCATGTCCTATAGTTCTTTTGCAAGAAGAACTACTTTCATTTTAGATTTATAGAGATGGTAATTATCTCCATTGAGCTTCTTAATGAGAGACGTGTTTGACACATTATCCATCTCGGTATTCTAAAGTGTTAATCGGTTGTTGAGATAGGAATCTACAAATACGATTTAACAACTTTGAATCTTGATGCCGATCTAATTAGATATCGGGTTAAATTTGACCCAATTCACAAGTTACATCATGAAACATCACATCGATTAGAGTCCTTAGACATTGTAGAAATATCAATTGGTGTATCAGATAAATGTATAATTGTGTGTAGATACTCCTGATAATGTCGATCGATGTTTTATATTTGTATTGATCGTTTTTGGAGCACTTCTTGAAGTCTAATACATTTTCAAAAATTCATCCGTCATGTTCTTCTTGTAATTATGCAGACTATCAGAAAAAGTTTAAACTGTATAGTTTGAAAATTTTCTAAGTATTTATAGAAGCCCTTTGAGATCAGCCTCTTGATCTTCCACTTGACCATCAAAGTCATTGACTAAATCTCTTTTCCAGATCCATTAGTTTTTGGAAAACCATGAAAACATCCATCTACTTGCATAGCATCATCTACACAAGAAGATCCATCAAAATATGTGAGAAAAGCAAAATGAGTCACTTCCACTTGCCTATCCATCTCATCATATGTAGGCCTTGAAAGCATTTGTCTATCCCTTGATGTTCTCCTTGTCTTTTGACTTGACGAAGGTCTATCATCATCCCCATCTAAAATAGGGTCCTTTACATCAACATCAAGAATGTTAGATCCATCCACATCATTGTCAATAATACTTCAAGGACTTTTGGAATGTTCCCCTCGTCAAAAATGGCATCTCTACCAACAATTGCTTTGTTAGTTGTAGGAATGTAGACCTTGTAGGCTTTACTCACCTCACTATATCCAACAAATATACATTTACTTGAAGATGGATCCTCCTTGGTCCTATCATCAAGAGTTATGTTGACATAGCATGTGCATTCAGAAGTTTTAAGAAAGTTGACACTCGGCCTCCTCTTGAATAGCATCTCAAAAGGTGTCCTTCCATCCAAAATAACACTCGATCACTATTGCACAAGAAATTAGCACACAACAAAGCTTGATCCCAAATTGTCTTATGTCGTCGCTCAATAAATAGGATAATGAGTATGATTTATCACACCACTATCTCCTTACACATAAATGGATCATTATAACTGTTTCATTGATGAATGACCATCAACAACAAAATCTTCATACTCATGGACCTTGTTAGAGAACTGATTGAATGTTGCTCCATCAAACTAATAGTTGACGGTCCCTTGATTACAAGCCAGACCTACTTGAAGAACATGAAAACAAGACCACATACTCCATCTGGGTTAGTCCTAGCCAAGGTCAGGTTTTGCCCAACACCTCCACGCATGCTCTCATGGTGACTCGAGTCGTACGCACGGAATCTACCAAGAGGGTAAAACAATGCATCAAAGACCTTTTCAGCTGTATACCAAGAAGTATATCCCTGCACATGACCCACTTGAAAGAGCAGTTTCCATAACAAAATACAATACACGGTATTCTGGCACTATTAGACCTAACCAGGTTTTGACCTTCAGAAGATGTTCATGCTTTCTTGGGCCATGCGACTAGTGAAGACATCACTCCTCACGATGTCACCAACTGAGACGTCACTACATTGAACATGGAATTGTATCTGTGATTCCCATCCTCTGCTTGATAGCATAATAGGTTGTGTGGAGCCTTACAAGAGAGTGATTATGGGGGACTTTTGAGACACCTCATAGTGCTCGGTTTTGAATCACCCTTGCACCCAACAAGATGATGTGTTAACCAATCAATGACGATAGGAGCTGCACAAGCATACTAAACACCGTTAGTAAGACATATTTTACACCTTCGACCATACTCTTGGAGGCTTGGAAAACTTCTATTGGCAGGAGGAGCATGAGGTGGTCGAGAGAGCCATCAAGATTGGAAGCAACCTTTCCTCGATCACTTATGTAAGAAAAGTGTGGGCCCTTCCCCTTTTAGGACTTTTTGATGAGACCAATCTCAGTCCAAAATTACCCTTAACAATTTTGATTTTTGAAGTCGAAATAAGATTGTGACTTGGAACAAAATAGACACGGGGTCGAAATAGATGCTGGATTGAAATAGAAATAGGATTAAAGTGGGTGGGGTTGAATTTCGATTCAAAAGATCGAAGATCGAAATCAACTTCGATCTGTTTTCACCTGTTGATCCAAGCCAAGTTCGTAATAGACTTTGATCTAATTCGACTTGTTGACCCAAGCCAACTTCGAGTACATCGGTTCGATCTGCCTTGTTGACCCAAGTCAAGGTCGAATTGGATTTCGCTACTTAGGGTCGAATAAGATTTCGATTCTCAAGATTGAAATAGATTTCGACCCAGACTGTGTAAAATCTTGAGTATCTCTATACACTATGTAAACGCTTTGTAAGTTTGCAAACTATTAAAAAATAAAGTACATATGCATACTTGATAGGTCCTCATAAAAAATAGAATTACGTAAGAATTCTAGACTGGCTATAGTCCTGTAACATGTTTTGACGCCCTCGTAGCTTAGCTTGCTATCACCGATAGCCAACGTCCTCACAAAGTATACCTAGTACATAATGTTTATTTATCTTATGGTGTAGTAATACAAGAGCAATTGTATTAATGACTCTATAAGAGCTTAGGTTTCCCATTTGGATTTTAGCCACGAGTCATAATCACATTTGTATGCATGATTAAAACATATCCAATGGCGGTGTGAATTTGCAACAGTGATGGACCCTCGTGGCTTACTAGCATGGATCAGAATACGCCCAACACAGTCAATTGTTCGCCCCGTGTCTAAAGATTTCAGGCTCTCACAGATCATCCATCACTCATCACTCATTAGCATGATCAAATTATATCCTCAGAGTCACTCACTCGTGCGGGTGAGCGCATTGCCTAACCTCCTTGCCATTAAGCCACTTAGGTGATGGCACTATGAAAAAGCCTCCACACCCATGGCTCTCATGGACACATGTAGAATTGAGTTTCCTCACCTGGATATGTGCCACGTGCTGCAATCGCATCAGTTTAAATAATCTGATCGTATCTAACGGTGGACAGCGATATCCAACGGTTGTGAGCTGAAATGGCTTAGATGGTGTTTTCTGTCTTTCTCTCTCTCGAATCTTTTAGTGCATGTGTTTCCCTTCCTCTCTTGTCTCGCTCGCCTGCCGATGCATATGTGCCAGGATTGAGAAGAGCTTCGACGTTACGATCGCTTATGTATCTATGTTGTTTAGTTTCTAGTTGGCAGGATCCAGGTTTATGATGAAAACGATCTCTTCAAAGCAGCAGAAGCGCTTTTCTGTGATGTATTTTTCGTCTTTTATGGCCATGTGGAAGCACGAGGATCCTCAAAGGGGCGAAATCGCTTGTGTGTGACATATTTGAGCTGCAGAAGCGCTTTCCTGTGATGTATTTTCTATGCCGTGGAAAAATGAAGAACTAAGTTGCAGAAACGCTTGCCTGTGATGTACTTTTAACTGTATGTCCACGTGGAGGAACGAAGATCCTCAAAGTCAGCAGAAGCGCCTTCTGTGATGTATTTTGTGTCTTGTTTGTCGGTGTGAAAGAAAGAAGATGTAAGTTGCAGAATCCCTTTTGTTTGACATGTTATTCATCTTGTATGTTCGCGTGGAATAACCGAGATCCTTAACTCTGCAGAAGCGCTTTTCTGTAATATCCTTTTATGCCAAATCGAAAATCTAAGCTGCAGCGCTTTTATGTGAGATTTGATTTATCCTGTATATGTATTTGGAAGGAGGAGGAGCGACAAAGTTGTAGAAGGGATTTTCCGTAATTTAGTATCTATTCTGTACGTCCATGGGGGAAAAAGCGCTTTTCTGTGATGCTATTTTTGATCTTGTATGTCTATGTGCAAGAACGCTTTTCTGTGATATAATGTTTTTCAAATTATATGTCACCGAGGAAGAACGAAGATACTTAAAGCTGTAGAAGCGCTTTTCTTTAATATATTATTTATCTTGTTTGTCTGCGTGGGAAAAACGAAGATCTAAGATGCAGAAGTGCTTTTCTTTGACATTTTTAACTATCTTATATGTCCATTTTCGCCTGTGTGAGTCTTTTTTCGCAATATAGGCTGATATTTTGTTGGAGTTTTATGTTCATATCGATATGAGTGTAGCTTCTCTGCCATTTTGGTTCAGATTCGTTAGCCTTTTCATGGAAATCTTCGGAGCATGACGTTACGAAGATCTGGGCGGGCTTATTGATGCCGAATTCATAATAGGGCAAGGAGTTGGATTTTTGGGGAAGACGTTTTCGCTTGCTTTTCTTTGGAATAGTCCCGTTAAGATGCATTTTCGGAGCTTCGAGGAGTTTTGGATCTTCTATATGAATCAGCACACGAAGGTATCCACAAGGCGGTGGCATTTCTGTGGCACAGGGATTGGTACCATTCTCTTTTTGGCAGCCATCATTGTGAAATGGTGGCTCGTATTTTTGGCCCCTCTCTTCAGTTATGGACTCGCTTGGTACAGCCACTTTTTTGTTGAGGGAAATCAACCAGTCACTTTCAGATATCCAGTCTGGTCCTTTTTGTGCGATTACAGAATGTTTGGCTTGATGCTGACAGGGCGGATGGATAGAGAGATCAAACGCCTTGGGAAGAGGCCTATTTTACAGGTCTCATGAAAAATCTTGCAG
The DNA here is from genome assembly GCA_029204225.1 of Diphasiastrum complanatum. Lineage (NCBI taxonomy): Eukaryota > Viridiplantae > Streptophyta > Lycopodiopsida > Lycopodiales > Lycopodiaceae > Diphasiastrum > Diphasiastrum complanatum. Next base: position 45,879,999 of record CM055095.1, on the reverse strand, counting down.
ATTTTCAACCTAAGCAGTGATTTTAACTAATATTTACCATGAGGCACCCAATTTTTTCTGATAGGACAATCTTTTTGTGTTTTGTGGGCAACATTTGTACCTTGGAAGTTGGAAGCTTTATATATTTTCATATGGAAACCTAAAATAAATTACTGACTCACTTAATATTTTTGAATTTTCAGGAAGAAGGAATTGAAAATGGAAAAGCACATCCTCAATTATCGCTTCCAATTGAGAACGGGAATATAATTTTAATGGAAGAGCAGCTGAAACAAGCAGTCAATTCTCCAGTTCGGAGGAAAGGGAATGTATAGTTCTAATGGCGAGATCTGGCAAGATGCTTTCAAAGCTATTGACTTTTAGAGCTTTGCCAAGGTTGTTACTCATGGAGCTGCATGGCAAGCATATTATATGGAGTTTCAGCGTTGATCGATTGGGCCGATCTTTGATTGCTTTTAAAATGTAAAGCTTGGAAATATTCCGTTGGTGAGAACGTAATTGATTACTGAGTCCGTTGTGATCTGCAGTAGGCCAGCGAGTGAGACTTGGCTTTTGTAAAGTGTAGGCTTTACTGAAGGATAGAAGCTGCATTGGACGTAAATCATTGTTGCTCATTCCTCAAGGCATTGAAGCCCCAAAAAGCATTGGGTTGTAAGTATCGTGGTGATTTGTTTTTTTTTTCTGATCTGCATTTAACAAATCAAACATTCCATGTTTATTTTTCCAATCTTCTTTGTTGGGGTGCACCTGAGCAGATTCAAGCTCCAGACTCCGAGGTTAGGAGTAAAAATGTCAACCAATGAAACCATCGTTGATGAGTGAAGGATGACGTATTACTTGTCTCTGTTTGCATGGTCAAGAGTTACTTGGGGGATAGATAACTACAGAAAACCGCATGGAGGCAACCTGAATGGAACATTATGTTGCAATTTGAGCTAAGTTCATAGTCATAAAGTAAAATCTATTCATCTTGGAGAATTGTGCATGTGGATTGTGGAGGCTGCATTGACTATGTTCATGAAAGTTCCTACCATCATCCTATAGTGCTTTGGTGTATTCTAAGATAAATTCAGGAGCATATTTTGCCTATTTACTGGATGGCCAGACAGGTTGATGACCAATGCTTGCATCAAACAATCTTTTTTCGATGGGTTACTATGATGTTGAATGTAGGGCACCAGGAGGCTTGGAAAAGTATTTAATGAACTTCCAACTTTCATGAGGGCGAGATCTATTAGGACAGTGGCCACCATTTTGGATAGAAAGACATTGTTAGAAAGTTCATAATGTATAGCCCTAATTTTGAATGCCTAGCTAAAAAATGTCGTGTTAGCACAATGAACCTATCTGCCACTTCCAATGTAGTATGTCCATTGTAGATTGGTGACACTATTTATAGTTGCATTCAATCATTTGTCATTTACACTTGGTGCACTATTGCAAAAAGGCATTCTTATTTGCATCGAATTTTGCATGTTTGGTCTTTCTAAATATCCGTGAAAAGTTTTGTAATGTTAGAGCCAATTTTGATCGGTCAATAGAAGAAAACACTTTTGTCAAAATTCACCTACTTCAGCTTATTCCACACGTGTGAGCTGTCCTCTACACATGGGATATGACACATGGCACCCCAAAGACACATGCCCTATGAGCTACCATCTCTATTGCGTACTCATTAGAACAAGAACTGAACTTTGATTCTTCTCATATTTAGATTTGATGGTTGGCAACTGTAGATAATAGTTGCATTCAAACAAATTTCAAACATGGGCGTTTCAAACTTGTATTTTTGGTTGGCCATAGCCTCCAGAAGGGTCAATTGAGTCTGTTTGGAATTTTTTGGGTTCCATTTACCTCATGCTAGCCTTATCCTAACTTGTGGAGAAGAATCCTTGCAAATACTGATCAAGGAGCCGGTTTGCATTTGTTTCGTTGCGTATTGACGATAAAAGTCGAAGTCATCCAGGATAGGAAGGAAGGCCGCCTTGAAGGCCTTTGCAAAAATCTTCCCACAACCTTGGAGCTTCTGGCTTACCCCTCAAGTCTTGCCACTAGGTAAAAGCTTAGTACATGATAGCCAAGTTGATCTTATTCTTGTCGAAAGAATCGTGCATGGAAAAGTGTGAGTTCCACCGATCAATCCACGAGGTGACCACTTCAGGGGCTCTGTCTTTCTTTTTCCCAATGAAAATTTCGGATGTAAACAAGGGTTGGTGCAATAGTTGCCTTAACTGCGTCAAGTCCCTCAATTCCTATCCTTTGCATTTCTTACTTGCATATCAACAATCTGTTGCTATAGATTGTTGATAGCCGACAACAAAGTATCGGAATCCAAGATAGAAGTAGCTGCCATAGCTTCAGTAGGAGAGGAAGTAGGCTACTAGGCTGTGTGGAAGGGCTAGCATCCATAATTCAGCTATGGAGGAGAATAGGCAAGAGGAAGAGAAGAAGAATGCAAAAGAAGAAGAAGCCTTACACTCAGAAACTTGGAGGCTGGACACAATTAAAGTGGTATTGTCCATGGCTGCCACCAAGATTTGTACTCAGCTAAGAGATACATGTGAGAATCCACCACCCTCTCCCTCTTCACATGAAACTAACTGCAAGGGGATGTGCCTCTCCCTCATGCAGACTCTGCTCTTGCCACATAAGACAGTTTCCTGCCAACAAATGTCCATGTAGGCTGAAAGAAATGAGGTGGCAAGCTGGCCACCAACCAGGTCAGCAGCCAGCTGCCCTCCTTGCCCCCCCCTGCGCCTGCCTACCGCAGGTCCTCCGCCAGCCTCCTGCGGCAGAGCTCCCACCTGCCAGCCTACAGTGGACCCCCGCCTGCCTGCGGCAGTCCGTCTGCCCATCTGCGGCGCACCCTCCGCCTGCGCACCCTGCCTGTGGCAGACCCTCCGCCTGCCCGCGGATAGATCGCGCGCAGGTGCCGCAATTTTTTGTTTGTTTTTCTTTATAAAAACTTTCACTAGATACTGAGGAAAAGAAGCAAGAACTCAGATACTTGCATACTTACAGATCTGCCAACCACGGATCGATCAACCTGTCCACGGTATGCAGTGGCTTTGATACCACTGCGGCAAACTGCCAGGTGCCGGTTACCCACAAGGAACCGAAGGTCATATGATCCACCTCGCTGTAGGATCTACTCCGTGCCCTGGCCCGTGACCTGTGACAAGCGAGATCCGACCTCCAACCCTGGACAGCGTCCCATACCACTGCCAGAGCCATCAGCCATGTCCAGCCTCAAGCTAGCACTCATCCTGGCTGTGCACAAACGCTCACCATCCACCTTCCCTTAGGTAGATAAAATGAGTGGTCAATGAGACCTCTCCTTGTATACCTCAAAGGTAGGAGTCTCCAAGCCTAGCACACATCCTAGATCACGACATGTGGTGACCATGCAGGTCCACGAGTCAATGGTCAAGTCACCGGGCCTCAGTCGATGTTCAGTTTCAAGTTGGGTTTGGGGCCCAAGGAAGTTGGGTCCCTATGTCATGTATGTCATTGAGATCTATGGGGGGCCTTATTGGGAATCGGGATGTATTGACGGTTTTTGATGATGGTCCATATTGAAGATTGAGCCTATTGAAGTGCTAATGATGGAAACTGACAGAGGACTCTGCACTTGTGCAAAGATACGTCAAACACAGACTGCAGCTGAATTTAGTGCTTATCGTTTTGAATGAGTGCTAAACTCCTTTATACAAGTAGCAATCAAGTTTTGCAAGTAAGTTTATTGACCTTTTTTTTGCCATGAGATTGTAAATAAGACAAGCATAGAGTGAGCCCCACTCGAGCTTCATATCAGAGGGCCAGTACAAAAGAAAAATGATAAAAGGATCTATACAACTAAATTTTAGTAGCACATCTCACATAAGGTTTAACAAAAATAGAAACGAATCACTATCGACTCAAATCAGACTCTCATTGTTGTTACCTCTTCCCCCTAATTTTGAGTGAACTGTCATCAGCCTCCATATTCAAATGCTCCTATTTTTGTTGAGAAGATCCTTGAGCAGCAACATCATCATAAACTTCCTTTTGTAAAAGCTCTTCTTGACCTTGTGCATCTGCCAACTACTTTTTTAGAACTCCAACTACTTGTGCCGAACTAATTTGTTCACTCAGCAATCGACGAATGGCCCGTCTCCTCCATAATAGGGCTTTATCTCAATCTCAAATGCTTCAGCAGCTTCCACCTTCTGTCTATAATTCTGAAAATTTATTGTCAGAAATCATCAAGTTGTCATATGTTGTTCGTGTTTGTTGCCAAACCACTTCCAACTTTCTGCAACCTTCAAGTGCCAATGTATTTCATCTACAACATTTTTGTATTCACTACTTGCTGATATTGTGCATTGCAACTCTGCAGTTCTTTCTGCAAGTTCTAAGACCTCTCTTATGCTTCAGGCCTGCTTAGTCCAAGAAATCGCATCCTTGGACGACATGATATTAGCTAACTCTCATGTTAATCTTCAAGAAAAGCTCACTTCTGTTCCGTACTTTTGTTTTACAGACATCATCGTCGTTTTCTTCATTACACTCGACACATGCAACTGATCCACTTGGCATTCCTATCTTTAAAGTTTAAACCTAATTACCCAATTGTTGTTGTACATTCTCCTCTCTCTGATATGGTGTGCCATCTATGACAAATCAACCAAGCTCTTTGGTAAATCGTTGAGTCTGTTGTTGACCGTACTCACACAATTGAGGCAATGGCAACACAGTTTGTCAGAACGTGGCCCTCCCTGCAAATCATCATCAGTGTTTGTCCTTCATCATCAAACCTGATACTTGCCCTACACCAGTCGCAACATTCTAATCAATATCGGGCCGCAACTCTTCTACTTATTGTCTATCCATGACCTGTAAATTTTGTGGAGCAGCAACTACATGAGCTACTGCTTTAAACATAATTGTGCTTGATTTTGAATCTGTTGCAACGCTTTTTCCCTCTGATTTCTGGTATCCACTTCCTAAGAAGCATAGTAGCAACCAAACTCGTCTCAAACCTGTCATGTTTTCCTACAATATATAATAAAGACATTCAATTTTTTGACAACCCTAAAATTGATGAAAGTTTGGTCTGATTTTTTTATATGTTTGAAACACGTTTTAGACATTTCAAGTTTGTGCGTTTGAAATGTTTGGTTTTCTCCATGTCAAAAGAAGTCTCATCAGGCAAACAACTAAACCTGGATCCTCACCCTTCGTCATATATTAGTTGGACAAAACACTAAGATGCAAGCATGAAATTTGAGAGCCCAATGTGGCTATCCTTCATCTACCCAATTCCTCGTAGTGTTATGTAGATGGTCATAAGCAATCTGACCAAAATCAATCCATAGATAAAGATTCTCAAACATAACTGAAGGAACAAGAAGCCATGTTGAAATCATCCATGCGTCAAAAAATAACTCCATTTGTGCAATTTGTCGTGGATATGGTTGTGAGCAATCTGCCCAAAATCAATGCATAGACACAGATTGAACAAGAACGCATAGTGAAATCATCCATGCGTCCAGTTGTCGTTTGTGTCCGAAAATTTGTGACATGCGCAATCAGAATAAAATGAATCACCTTCAAAATTCCAATCTTTCAGGAGATCTGTCTGCCTGGTATAATGGTCAGTTAAAGGACAATGGCATTGACCATTGCCTCTATTCTGCGGACACTATGGTATGCACTTTCTCACCATGAACAAAAGAACTTGTGTTTCATCTAAAAGCTAATGCATGGAATTTTGTCTACCTCCAAAGAAATTTATCTTCACGATTGTTATTCTCGTTAGGGTTGGAAGCCCAAGGACACCTTATGAGAATTCAGTTGGAGTTTTGACCCAATAATCAAATAGCCTAACGCAATAATTATGGATTTAGGGTTTAAAAGTGATTGATAAGCTACTAAACTAATAAATCTTTCACTCTTCCCAACAAACAATAAAATTTTCTTCCATGTTTACTAAATCACCAAACAATGTCAACTGCCAAAGTGCTTCTTGAAGTGCAACGAGAATGATCTTGTAGAAGAAAAGGCTACAAAATGTCAATAGTCTCATTGTGATTTGAGCCAATCTTTTCCGGTGGTCCATTATCTTCAGCTTTTGTACTGATTGTTGCTGCCATTGAGTTGTCAGATTGGGACAAGATGTAGAGGTACCATACTTTAAGCAAGTTTGAGATTGCTTGTTTTCTATTTGGGGATGGATTTTAAGCATTTTGGTGCATAAAATAAGCATTTTGGTGCATAAAATAACCACACTGCTACAAATCTAGAGTTGAACACGTTTTTTTTAAAGACATTCAGATTTCTTTGTATTGTTTTCCATGCACACTCCAGCAGAAGCTTTTGGACATAATTTGGTAACTCCAACTAATGCTTCATACATATCTTTCTAATGTTGGGCAATTTTGGGCCACTATTGCTATAGTTATGAAGCCCACTTTGAAATCAATTGTTTTTATGGATTTTGTGTAGAGCAACTTTCGTTACTTACTAGGTCTAAAAAGAGAACGGCTTGATATGAGGATGAAGTCTGCAAGACCGTCAATCTTTTTATAGGAGCAAGTATGTTACAAAGATTAGCAAATGTGAAAGAATTTCTTCAAAGGCAGATGCTAGAACACACTAGATTCAATCCATGCTTGTAGATGGTGCTTCCGTCTCAAATTTGCTATTTGAGAATTAGAATATTATTATTTTTCTTTTTAAAAGCTTAAAGAATAAAGCCTAATTTGCGAGTCATATGTAATCTAGGAAATCGGGAATTAAGTTTTCTAAATAGAATGCATTTTTTGAAATATAGAACATACGCTCCAAACAGTTGACCTTAATTCACACGGATAAGAAGGCCAAAACTTGGTGCTGAATGTATTGACATAGCATTTAAGAACATAGACATTCATAGACCAAGGCTCCTTTTTGTGGATAAGGGAAGACAAGCTGAAGTTGATAATCTCTCTCAGGCTTCTTTTAAATGCTACTTGGATTTTGGTAGTTCTTCCATGTCATAAAAAAGTCATTGGTTGTAAATGGGTTTTTTAGAACCAAGTACAATAAAGATGGATTTATTAATAAGATTAAGGCCTTTGCAAAAAGACATGCTAAAATAAAGGGATCATAGTATAAAAAAACTTTTGTATTCATGGCTAAAATGACAACTATTAGGATTTTGACTGCCGTGGTTTTTCATTTCAATTGGTCACTTTGGAAAATGGATGTCTCATTTTTGAATAGTTTTCTTGACGAGAAAATCTATCAAATTGAGGGTTTCATCAAACAAGGCTTTGAAGATACAATTTGTTTTCTTAAGAAATGCTTGTCTGGCTTGAAAGAAGCTCCAGGATCATGGTATGTTTGGCGCAACACCTTCCTTATCACTATTGAATTCACCTTGAGTGAATATGATCCAACATTGTAGTTCAGATTTCATGATGGATTGTAATTATCTGTATATAACATAAAGTTTAAGTGAACATAATTGTTAGTCTAGATGGTGTTGATCTTATTGATGAAACCAAGTTGGGTTTGTGTAGAGATTTTAAGATCCAAGATCTTGGCCCTTAGCATTATATTTTGAGAATTTAGGTCGTTAGCATAGCAAAATAATTACATGTCAATTTAAGTAAGCTAATTGAAGTTGAATTTCAAAAGGTTCAACATGGATCTTTGCAAGAAAGTAAACTCGTATGGCTCATTATGTAAGAGATTCTAATGGAGATGATGAAAGATCCTTCAAAGACATCACACTCTACAGAAGTCTCAAAGGATCCTTGATATGGATAACCATAGAAAGACCAAATTTGAGTTTGTGTGAATATTTTCTAGTCAATACATGCAATCTCCCTTGATTTATCATTGGAAATTGGCAAAAAGAGTGCCTAGATACATTACTAGCATATTCGACTTTGGTATCTTTTTTTTCCTTGTATAGAGGAGGTAAGATTTGTTTGATTGAATTTTTAGATTCATATTTTATAGGGGATAGGATGGATAGAAAATCCATTAGTGCTCATGCTATTTTTCTTGGAGGAGGAGCCATCTCATAGGTTTCTAAAAACAAAGACTCGGTTTTTCTCTCTTCCACCAAGGATGAGTACAAAACATTGACAAGGAGATATTGTGGATCAAAGACTTTTGGTGGAACTCAAGATAATTAGATCTAAAAATATTCCTTTGATAAAATGTGAAACAGTATAGAGCAAGCAAGTACTTGTATCCAATCCAATCTTTTATGCAAGATGTAAGCATATTGAAGTTGCTCACCATTTTGTAAGGAAAAGGTTCAAGTTAAGGAAGTCATGCTAGATCGTGTGGATGCTTCCGAATGTGTCGTTGATATCCATAAAAATCCATTGTTGACATCTTTATTTTTCTTAAGTTTAGATAAGCACCTAGAGCTTAGTGAATCTATGTGAAAAACTAGCTAGTTTTAAAATGGAGGGTGAAATCATGTAAATTATAGCTAGCAATTTCATGCCACATGGCATCACTGTGGATAATCAAGTGTCCCACTCATGTACATAATTAGGTGATGTTTAGAAGTCAATAATTTCACTCTTACATATAGTTTTTGGTGGTCTCTTTAAGTTTCAACTCGAGTTCCTAGAAATTAGGAGTTATTGGTGAGATTGGTGACCAATCACATATAAAATCATTTTGGGCCAGCTACCAATTATGGACGATTTCATAATTAGGGATTTAGATGTTAATTTTAGATCTAAGCCTCATCCAATGTAACCCTGATCTTAGATCCACGCTGATTTATTATGAGGATGCCTTGTAACCTACAATTTGAGATAAGCAAATTTTGGAGACATTGAGATTCAAGGTCAAGTAGCTACATTTTAAGCTTTGATCTTTGACATGTACATAATTTATTGAAGCAATACAATTTCTCACACATTTTTCAGATGTTCTTGAATTTACCTTGCTTGGTGATCATTGGATTGTAGGAGCAGTTGCCAACATAGTGACATTGTCTTGGAAGTTTCAAACTAGTTTTGAGACTTTTGCTATCTATTGCAACTTGTAATGCTTGATTGATCTTTGTGATTAATTTATGATCTTAAGAACATCTCTTCACATTGTCAAGGTCTAGATATGACTTTCAATCCTCCTTTTTTTTTTTTTTGGCAAACTCATATAGATTTTGCTAGAATATATACAATGGATATTCTTATTCATTTAGATATTCAAAGACTTTTGGTATCTATTGCAACTTGCAATGCTTGATTGATCTTTGTGATTAATACTTATGATCTTAAGAACATCTCTTCACATTGTCAAGGTCTAGATATGACTTTCAATCCTCCTCTTTTTTTTTTTTTGGCAAACTCTTATAGATTTTGCTACAATATACAATGAATATTCTTATTCATTTAGATATCGCAATAAATAAATTCTTTGATCTAATTGATTTTGCAATTTTTTTTGGAAAATTTTAAGGTATCTTTGAATGCTAAAATGAAAATGTTCTAACTAGATTAGCAAGGCTAAGATAGAAGAGGCATTTCAAACAGCCATAGTGTCTGTAGGTATTGCAAATTATAGTAGAATCAGTTAGCTACAAGTAGTACTAAATTAAACCTACCGATCCACATTAAACGTAAGAATTCATAAGGGGTAAATCTCCAACAAAACTATGTGTACTACTTTCAATTAATGAGTCAAATTTAGAAATTTATAGCAATTCTCTCTCTCTCTCTCTCTCTCTCTCTCTCACACACACACACACACACACACACACACACACACACACACACACACACACACACACACACACACACACACACACACACTCACACATGCATGTTGCATGTATTAGTTATGCATTCACCACACACATTGGAGTGGACAATATGCCCTCATGTGTCCTTGTGTCCATTTGTTGTTTAAATCTAGTCAACTACTGATATAGTAATATTTTGATATCAAGAATGCAATGTTGTATATGTTTATGTGTTTGCAAAGATGAATGAATAATCAAATGACTGTTTTGAGTACTTACAAATACAAGGTGCATTATTGCCATCAATATTTTTCAAGATAGTTCTTTTGAATCAAGGTCACTTAGATCTTACTACTTGTGTCTTTGTGAATATCAAGTGAATTGCAAGTGAGGCAAATTTTGAAAAAGAACTTAGGGAGGGCCAATAAGTACATCCATTGTACAAGTCATTAGCAAGATGAGATCAATTGGAGCATTCATCTTGGAACCGAGTGAGAGGCTAAATTCTACAAATTACTCAATATGGAAATTGATGATGGAGTCACTCTTAGTGCTCCAAGAACTCTTTGACATTGTCCTAGATGAAGAGGATGAACCTCTTGGTGGGCAAGAACTGGGAAAGTACAAGAAGAATGCAAGACTGACATTATAGTGTATCAAAATAAATGTTAGTAATGATATTTTAAAGGAGATAGCCACTTGTACTTCAGTCAAATATGCATGGGATTTATTAAAGGCTATCTATCAATCCAATAACACTCATGCGTAATAATCAAATCTTGCAAAGTATGAGGAATAATGGTGAGAGTGCACAAGAATATGTGTTTAGAATCAAATCTCTTAATAAATAATTTGTTTCAATAGGAGAATTTGTTTCAATAGGAGATAAGATTCTTGATAAAGAACTTGTACAAGTGATCCTCGTTGACCTAGGAGATGAGTTCTCCAATTTGGTCCAAAATTTTACCATTCAAGATAGCTTACCTTCCATTGACAAGCTACATAGTGTGCTTGTGGTCGAGGAAGTGTAGGATTGAACATGTCAAGAGTAGAATGAGTTTCTTGTCCTTGCATGATGAAGATGAAAAAGTAAATTTCTCATTGAAAGGCAAAAAGAAGAGGATTCAAGAATGTGGAAATCTGCAAAATAGGACCAAGAATGGATCCTAATCTGATCCACAAGAGGGATTGCTAGAAGTCAAAACTTGCCTACTTCAGCTTATTCCTCACGTGTGAGCTGTCCTCTACACATGGGATGTGACACCTAACCTAAGGATGTGGCTCATGCAATCAATAGATTGATGCCATGTGTCATATGTCTAAAAAACTAGTTTTTGGCCTTTTTAGCCACTAGAACTTGAATTAAATCATATGTACAACCTATATGATTATGGTACATGACAAGTACACTAATTTCACACGTGGGAACAGGCTCCACACATGTGTAGTCATCCTATATACATGATTTTGGCCTTGACCAAGCATAATTTTTGCATTTTTCACACTCCTCAAAAATCTAGCATAGATGTATCTATAACTCCAAGAGCCAATCTTAATTTTACAAATGGATCTTTAGGCAATGCCTTGGTGAGTATATCGGCAATGCAATCTGATGATGAAACATGAATAAGCTTGATCTCCTTTGCTTGCACTTTCTCCCTCACGAAATGATGTGAAATCTCAATGTGCTTTGTTCGAGCATGGAAGATTGGATTGTTTGCAAGTTGTTGAGCTATTTGATTGTCACAATATATGCATGGAATGTCTTCCATCCTTAATCACATGAAGCTCCTCCAAAAGCCTTTTAAGCCAAATAACTTCCTTTGTTGTTGTTGTCATAGCTTTATACTCGGATTCTGTTGATGAAAGAGAGATGGTATCTTCTAGAGGTTCTGAAATATATACAAGCCACAAAAGATTTATGCACTTGTTACGGAAGTAACCAAGTGCCCAACAGTCTTGAAGGCTTTACGAATTGGGGATGTTGACACAACAAGGTCTATTTCTTGTTTAACAAAGGTCCAATATCATGGAACAACCAGAAGCAAACATATGTGACTTTGTCATCTACAACTGTTAGATCATAGACATAAGTTTAGTAGTGGGTTATAATAATGTAAATTTTGAATAGTAAAATTTGTGACTACGTTTGTGAGTATTGATTGCAATATTGTTCATGCATAATTTTTTGAATGCTTATAATGAGATAGTGAGATTATGAATGCTCAAATCTAAAAATATTAACTACCATCATAGAATTATGAATGCTGTTGGAAACATGCACCACCTATATAGTGACTAGATTTATGAATATTCATTGTAAAATTGTGGATACATGATTATAAAGGTTGATGCTCGTGTTTTTAAGTCTTCAGTGCCAACATTAATTTCGCGAAATAATGGTTACTAAAATAAAGATATCGTCAATCAGTTCGCGAAATTACAACTATTCAAACTTCAAAGTAAAGAAAACTCATGCCAACCACTCTGCAATATTTTTAGAATCGTCCATTCAAAAGGATTAACCATTTTCTATCCAATCTTTTACTCAACTGTATTTTTCAGTTTCAAACATTCCCAAGATTGAGAACATCACAATAATGGCAAGGCCTTTTGAGGTACCATTCAAGCCTTTGATGTTAAGGCTTGAAGAGTAACAAAACCCTAAGCCCTAAGGATATCATGGTACTTATACCCTAACTGGATCCATACAGCAGAAAGGCGAAACAACTAGATTTTACGATCCTTGGGGATTGTGGCTCGGGATGAGAATCTACCTACATGCTTCAATTTGCAGGCCAAGCAGACGCGCATGCATATCGTGGCATCCAAGCTATTCTTTTGTGGGCTTTTGCACTTGATTCTAGGGTTTATCATTTACATTTCTAGCTGTTGATGAAGGGGATTTCAATCGATTATTGGGTGTAGATGGAGAGACTAGGCTGTCGATTGATGATTTGAAGGTAGGTTATTTGTGGGTTTTTCTGGAATTGCAATTCTGTGAGCCAATGATCCAATTACAGGGCTTTTGCACGTGATTATAATGTTTAGGGTTTACAGTTCTAGCTGTTGATGAACGTATTTCTGATGATTTGCAGGTGCTTTTTTTTGTGGATAAATGAATCGAAGGTGTATAGTCCTGGAATTATAATTTTGTGATCCGATGATCCGACCACAGGGCTAATGACCCAATCAAGGGGCTTGTGCTCTGCCAAATTCCAAAAGGATGATGGCAGTAAATGTTGCAAAGGGGGGTCCTGTTTTTCTGTTGGGGGGGCGGCGCTTGATCAAGAAAGACAGTAGTCATGACAAAGAGTTCATTTCACATGTGGATTTCTGTAAAGCTGGCTTGCAATGGACACCCAGACTAAAAAAACAGCACATAAGGTCACCTGCAGTGTGTTGCAGGTCTTTTTCAGGTGACAATTTCTTTGAAAAATCTGCTAGATATGCTTTTCTTGTTTTTTTTTCAGCTTAATTCCATCTAAATTATTTACAAATGTGCTGAAACTTTGTAATTTGGTGTTGCTAGGCAACAAAAATTTAAAAGCAATAGCTGAAAAGGGGAGAAAGTTTATACAGCAGTGCCCAAAAGGAGCATTATCGTGTCCTTGTAACGAGAAGGTTTTGCTGTTTGATGTGGAAAGAATTACCCACACGGTGAATTGCAGCAATTCAAGTTCTTCATCACCATTGATTTCAAATGAAGATTCAGTGGATGACACTTTCTCCAAGCAATATGATTCAGACCCATCTATAAGACCCGATGAGCCACTCCGATCTCCTGACAAAGTTCTCACATCTTCATCAACAGCTCAATTCCAAGCAAATCTGCCTGTTAGAAGGAAGTTTAAGGGAAACCGATTTCTTTGGTGGTTAAAATTACGGTCAAATTTCAACACAGCATTTGAAAGGTTCTTCAAAAGTGAGATCCGCAGGCGTGCATTTGTGACTGTCACTCTACTCATTGTGAGTCGCATTGGCTACTTCATTCCTCTTCCAGGATTTGATCGCCGTGCGCTCCCTAGTGACTATCTAGGGTTTGTATCAGGAAGAATTGGTAAGCTTTTGCCAAATCTAGAACTTAACATGACTTTTGTTATCAATTTTGTAAACTCTATGATGATTCCAACTTTATGCATCTTTTTATTATTCTCTTAGTATCCTCTTAGTCCATGCTGTTCCCTTTCTAGCGAGCCAGCCAGCGAACCTCTCTTGTAGGTTTGCTTCTCCGGCAGCCAGCCAGACTTCCTCCACAGGCTGCCAAGGGCTGTCCTTTGAAGATTTTTCTAGTAATTTTGTTCACCATTTCTGGACTCTTATTCCAGAATTTCCACTATTTCCACCAAGTGATTCTCAGCACTACTACTACAAGGATGACATCTGTCGAAAAAATAACTACTCGCCCTATGTTGCCTTTGACACCTATGTGCCGGCTCACTCAAAACTTGATCAAGTTCTAGAAGAATTTGCAGCCATGAGGGTGATGATTGCCAACCTCAAAGATGAGATAATAACATTGCGAGTGGAAAGGAAGCTTTTATCTGATGAGGTGGATAATCTCAAGAAAGAAATGAAGAAATTGAGACTTGAGAAGGCAATGTTTCCAACCAAGTTTCAAGAGTTGGAAGGAAAGATAGATCACCACAACGAAGAGGCTAAGACATGGTGTCAGATGCTTTTACTCCTTGTTTACAGACATATTTACCGGAAGTTTAGATGTTGGCTGTCCATCGCTGTAGTATACTCTATCTATTGCTTAAAAAAACTCGCTGAAGAGGTTGGGAGTTAGGCGGTGAAAATTTCAGATTACTACCATCAATTTCAGTTGTGGCCTGCAGCGGCATATTTTCTGCTGGTCGTACTCATTAGACAACTGTGTTTGGGCTGCAGATTCTGCTCAGAAATCCCTCCCTTGCAGTTGTGTTTGATGGCCCGTTAATGGGCCTAGAAAAATGATTGAGGACAAGTGAATTTTGGACCACATTGACTGTTGTTTATTACTGCTCAGAACTGAGAAAATTCAGGCCACAAATATCGGGTTTTTCCCTACAATTCACATTTTGGCTGACTGAAAAAACGTGTTGCTGTAGCTCACTAGTGGACTGAGCAATGGCGATCTGTAGTGCTGATTCAATGACTGAAATTTTGATGCAAGAACCTTGCTAATACCTGCTGTCAGATAGCGAGTGGTTTGAGATTGGATTGTTGCTAAGCTTTATATTCAGAAGGCTGAATCTTTTGCATTAAATCCTTAAGAAGGCACTAGCATTGAAGTGCCTAGGATTGAAGAGGTGGCCGCCTAAGTGGATGTTATGGAAGTGACGGTGCAACAAATTCTTGATCAATTGAAGATGGTAGATTTCCACAGGCACCTGAGAAGGTAAGTGGTAGTTGTGGAACCCTTGTTAGGAGAGGTGAGAAGCGTGATCGAGAATTATCGGGGCAGATAAGGCCTAGCTTTTTCTTCTTTGCCTCTATGATTATTCAGAAGAGGGATAGATCTGGGTGAATGTTTGTGGATTATTGAGGCCTCAACAAGACTGCTCTCTATGCCATGCATTAATGATTTGCTGGATGCCTTTCATGGTGCTACTATATCTAGTAAGATTGATTTGAAGAGTGGATACCATTACGTGAGAGTTCGTGAAGAGGATGTTCATAAGACTGGTTTTAGAACTTGTTTTGGTGACTATGGGTTTCTAGTAATGCCGCTTTTATTTACTAGTGCCTAGCAACATTTATGATGTGCTTAGACTGTTTATGGGCAAGCTCGTGGTTAACTTTGGTGATGACATACTTGTTTACAGTTGTGATGATGTTTTGCATGTAACTCACCTTAGGACTGTTTTGTCAACTCTAAGGGATAACATTTTATTTGTGAATAGTAGAAATGTGAATTGTTTCAGCATATTTGGGTTTTACAGTGTCAGTTGAAGGGGTCAAACTGGATCCGAAGAAAGTTGCCAGCATTAAGAGTCTTTCTTGGATTGGTTGCATTTTATCAAAAATGTGTGAAATGTTATTCACACTAGTTGCACCATTGATTGATATGCTACAAAAGAATAACTAGAAAGAATGGGGACAAATGCCCAACAATGAAGTTTCGATGCATTGAACCAAGTTGTGGCTGATTTTGTCACATAAAAAAATGTTGAACCTATTGCCCTATAGATGATTCAAGGGACACAATTTTGTTAGGCTAGTGGCCTTTGAGAGCAAGAAGATCAACCTTGCTCAAAAAATTTATTCAGCTCATTAAAAGGAGTTGTATGCCATATTCATATTTCAAGGTGCCCGATAGAGAGGATTCTAAGGATCCAATCAAAAAGAGAAGTTGACTACTATAGATAAAACTAGAGCCAAAAATCAAAATTTAGGGTTTTCTTGCCAAATCTTTAAAATGATGAAACTAAAATGGGGGTTGTTCAAAAATGATAGCTATGAATGCTT
Source organism: Diphasiastrum complanatum (assembly GCA_029204225.1). NCBI lineage: Eukaryota > Viridiplantae > Streptophyta > Lycopodiopsida > Lycopodiales > Lycopodiaceae > Diphasiastrum > Diphasiastrum complanatum. The sequence continues at coordinate 45,863,807 of CM055095.1, read as the reverse complement.
TTGAACGATAAAACGAACTTCGAAGAATAGTAGATGACTTGATTCTTGTGGAAAGTGTTGGCCACTTTCTCCCTACCCGGATACATCCTCTAATACCAATTTGCATGCTAAAGAGCACAAGTATCAAAGGACAATGCAAGAATGTTGGAAAGTATTGTAATTGAACCGGAAGAAATGAAAACGACTAATCTAATGAGTACTAGTATGATAATGTTGAAAGGAAATGCAATCAACCATTGTCTAACCATGACTAAACCCAAGCTCTCAATCAATCAGCTAACTAGACCTAAGAATCACTTATTTGACTCATGTAAGACATCAAGGGTAATTATAGCTACTGGAGTTGGGGTTGGTGATTTAAAGACCAAAATGTAAACAAGGTACTCTAGGGCCCAATGGCTAAGTGACGACTATAAATGCTAATAAGAAAATAATTGGAACCACGTGGGATAAATTGAGACAAAAGGACCCCATAGTCTCGTTTTTTATTCTTATGTTTATACATAAATCTATTTTGTCACTAGATGGTGAATTGTGTAACATTTACTGGTTTTGGTCAACAACAATAAATTCCATTGAATGTATTTGAAGACTCTAAATGAATTGCAACATTGTGCTCGTCTATTTTTTGACATTACTAAACGTAGCGAGAGGTTAGATGTCTCCACTTAATCTAGCATTAGCTTGAATATTTCTTAACAAAATTGTTTCTATGTTTTCCTTTGGGCCTTTCAGAGGAACTTGGTGATTTAGGTTCAGAGATGAAGCTATCAATTTTTCAACTTGGCATAAGTCCATATCTCTTGGCATCCATGGGCATGCAGGTAATTTGTAATGAAAATGTGGTACTTGTTGCTTTGAGAAAATAATATAGAAGGCCAAAACAACTAGATCTTCAATATTCTTGAATCCCCTTTTTTCGATTCCATGAATTGTCTAAATGTTTGATTATTGAAATTTGTCTTGCAGCTTGCTTGTCACTTGATTCCTTCACTTGTCAAACTACGAACAAAGGGATTCGATGGACATGCAAAGATCAAGAAATATACGTATGCGCTATATTTTTCCTATTAGGTGGCACTTTTTATTGTTCTATACGTCACAAGCAATTGCTTGTTCCCATAAATTTTAACATGAGAGCTATAGCAAGTTGGGACCTTTGCTATGAACTTTGAGCTCCTGACACGATTGAAAATGGAATTTTCTATATGTTACAAAGTACAAGCTGAAGTTTTTCACCAAAAATGTTATTTTCAGAAATAACAATCGATTAGTCAAGCGTTAGCTAAAAATTAGCACCATGTTTTTCCGTAACCAATTTTTTTTCCATGGTTTAATTTTTGGCTATAATATGTTGCATATGAGTATGAATTATTATTGATCCAACAATGCATACACGTCCTCCTCCGCCTGGTCCCTCGGTGGCAAATCTGGAACTTTTGTCACATCAATCTCGTCGGGATTGATCTGCATCAAATTTCAATTAAATCAAAGTTTCAAAAGGTTAGATAGTAGATAGTACATACTTGTAAGTCAGATTCATCATTTCAAAACTTAGAAGTTACAGGTTTACCATTGGTGGAGTTACTAGTAAGTTCTAAGTCCTAACTAAGTTGCTAGTAGCTACTAGCAATATTGAATAATCAAAAGTTTAAAATTGAAACCACAATTTACCTGATTCGCCCATGAGACTGGCCACAACATGCCTAGTGGTAAGAATTTAGAAATTTGACAAGTAGAGTCTGAGTCAAGAGTCAATAACTAACTCATGAGTATTGAGGACTCAACTTTAAATGAGTTTCAATAGGTTAAGGTAGACTATTGCAATTTAGAAGTCACTATTTATAGTTTACCTGGTCTCAATCGTGCTGATGGAGAGCCGAACTCAAGAGTCTCACGTCTAAACACCACCAAGTCATCCATCAATGCATCCTGGTCAGCAGGATTAGGATAGACTACTTGAATGTAGTTGTTCCATCCATTCCTAAGGCTCCCTATCTCGATATTGGGCTGGACTCCTCCCCAACGGGCGAAGGATATGGGCCACTGCATGTAGAGGATGATGGAACCAATCCGATCTTGATTGCCATTGATCTCACATCTCTTTCAGCCTGTACATTTAACATAGGCAATGTGTCAATGACATTTCACATTTATGATTTCAGAAATTCAAAATTTCAATGAGCACTTGCCAGCATCAACTCCACATTGATGATTGAGCATACATAGTACATACTACATAGTACAAGTCAACTTACTACACATTGCACAACTACAAGGATTAAATTTCAGTGACAAGTCAAAATCGTTTAGTATATACCTCTCAGCACTGATGGCAGTGCTTGCAATTCACGAAGCATAAGTAATAAGTATACAGTACATACTGGACCCATGATCTCTTGATGGGGTCCAAGTCCCTCTTGACAGTGTCTCGCTCTGCAACAAGCTCTCTCGTCCTGAGCTGCTCCATGCTTGGCCCCTCCACTCAAAACCAATGTTGGATACGGCTCTCATTATGTCGCTCCATGCAGGGGTGCTGTAGGGAGTCCAAAGCATCAAATGGTAAGCACAAACCACAATCGATGTGGCCGTATCTACAAGTCACCTCTTCTACCGTAAGAAGCATCAATGGTGACATGGTCTAATAAGGGATCTCTCGTCCTCGGCATGGCACCAGGTACACACACACAATCACACTCTCAAGACTCACACACACTCTCTCACACATACATGTCACACACACACACACACAATCACTCTCACACACACTCACACACACAATCTCACACACACCCTCTCTCACACTCACACACACAATCACTCCCACACACACTCACACACAATCACGCACACACACACACACACAATCTCACACACACTCTCTCTCACACAATCTCACACATGTCACACACTCTCTCTCCCACACACACACACGCACTCTCTCACACACAATCTCACACATGTTACACACACACTCTCCCACACACTCACACACACACACACTCACACACTCTCACACACTCACACATGCACAAATTACAAATTTACAATGCACAAGAGCCATTAATTTTGATCTGGACAGCATGAAGACAGCTGGGATAGTTATGATCCCAAACAAATTTATTTTGCTGATCTTGTGATGATTAATTTCAGGATTCTTAAATCTGAAAATTGTTAAATTTTTGGTGCTGCCATAAGAGACCTTAAGTTTATGGGGCACTTCTGGCAAGCAGTGTTTCCACGATTAGAGATAACTTTACGTATGAGTTCCTCAAACCATCTAGAATCTGATGGTCAAACTGAGAGAACTAACCAGACTATGGAAGATATGGTACGTGCATATGTTTCCTGTCGACAGTCTGAATGGGAGAAGTATTTGCCTTTGGTGGAGTTTGCGTATAATAGTGCAAACATTCAGCCACTGGCTTTTGCCCCTTTATGTTGATGTATGCTTTTCAACCGAAATCACCTATTTCAGTAGGACTCAAAGGGATTAGAGTCCAGGCTGCCTCTGATTTCTGGGTTGATATGCAAGAGATGTTGCAAATAGCTAAGGATAGCATTAGAAGTGCTCAAGATAGGGCACAATTTTATGCTAATCGTGGTCGATTAGTCAGAGAGTTTGAAGTAGGAGATTTTGTTTACCTTAAGATTTTGAAGGAATCTTGAGGATTGAAGAAGAAAAACCGTGTTAGCTTCCAGGTATTGTGGACCCTTTAAAATAATCCAAAAGATTAATAGGGTTGCATATAAGTTGGAATCTGGATTTACCTTCTAACATTGGAGTACCTCTTGTGTTCCGTGTTAGTCTACTCAAATCTTATTTGGGTTGTAGAGAAATCCTTATTCTTCAGATGATATAGACCAAGTTAGATCCCTTTTTGAGTTTATTCCACTAGTTTATTGTTGATGTTTGATATAAGAAACTTCGTAATATGGAAGTTCTGGAATATTTGATTAGATGGAAAGGGAAATTTGATGAAGATGATACCTGGGAAGCTGAGTCCTTGAAGGAAATTTCCTAATTTTTTCTTAGGAAAAAATGAAAGTAAGGGGGAAAGAATGTTAGGAACCTAAAGTGCTATGGCTAATTACCTAGGGCGTATTGGCTAGGGAACCTGACATAAGTTAGACTTAACTAGGTCTACTACCCATGAAGTTGGACTTGGAATTACAAGCCACAAGTTGGGCCCAAGATGATTAATAATTAATAACCTTGAGGGTGTCAAGGTTAAGGGGCCTAAGGTGATATTTTAACATTTGCAAGATCCAGGGTCCCATGCACCCAAATGCATGCAGTCCCTCTCATTCTAGCACATGCAGGTGCACATGCATGAGGAAGACTCCTCCTCTCCTATCTATAATAAGGCTAGGAGGGTGTGGAGAGGATTCATTATGCTCTTGGCTAGTCTGGAGAGGAAAGCTCTCTCTTCTTCCCTCTCATGCTGGTGGTATGGGACACTAGTAGGAGGTGGATTTGGAAAAGCTAGGCGAAGGAGAACTCCATTATTCTTGTCGCTGCTCAGGGGAGCTACTATCTTTACTGACTATGGTTTGGTGGTAATCAAGAAGATGATTCCAAGCCTTTGTTGAAAACTATCAATCATAGAGGAGATCTTAAAAATAGGCCTTCTCCTGTTCACTGTATCGTATCCCATAAAGGTACACTTATATGACTTTGCAATTTCTTCCTATCATCCTTGAGGATATGGGCTTACGCTGTACAACCAAACAAAAGCAAAGCTCCCACCTTTGGCTTGATGCCACTGAATGCCTCTTCTGATGTCTTTTTCCAAAGGGCAACTCCTCTTCCATCACAATGCCTTCCGACCTCTTTTAAGGAATGTATTCTGCCCCAAGAATTGGTATCAATGCTCTATTTCTGAATGGCATGTATGGTGCATGCTTCTTCACTTGGGTTTTAATTAACTGAATCTTGTCAGCAAGTCCCTTCAACCATGGACTTGTGAGAGAAATCGGTCTTCATGCTACCGACCATGGCTTTGTCATTACTCACAAACAAGACAACATTTAATTCAATGGGTCGATATTCTTTCTCCCAGGTGCAGAGTGCAAACAACTGCCTCTGAACATCCCTAATTTTGCATCTCATACTTGCAGTTCATACATTCATTTGTATTGCTGCACAAAACTCATCCTCACCATGTATAATCCTTTACACAGGTGATATCAAATACTCAGAGCGTAAAAGATATCATCAACAATCCTGGGAGTATTTTGAGTACTCTTGGGAGTTGTGCACCTAGAGTTAGAGCTGTGATATAACTTTCTTAAGAATGTTTCTTGCAACTAAAATCGTTGAGTGTTTGTTTCTCATATAGTTGACTTTTTATTTGGGTCCGAGACTTCATATTATGCAATAACATTGTAATGTATGTGCATCTCTTGCAGGTTTCGACTCACTTTGCTATTTGCCATACTAGAGTCTCTCGCAATCGCATATTACTCTCTCCCCTATGCAGTTTGTGCTGCAGGAAATACGTAAGATCCTTGTCTTTCAAAGATGCTTCGGGCTTACCGTAGAATAATCCAATGGAGGTATTATGTGCTTTTTTTGACTGTAAGATGTGCAAACAATTGATCTTTTACTAATAGTTCTTTTTTCCAAAAATGGAGAAACTCAGGGATCATCCTTTTCGTTCCTAGAGTCTCTTCCGTGTCTTTTTGGCCCTGACACATAATTATTGATGATACTTTTTTTGTACTAATATCATCACATTCCCAGCCACTGTTTATTAACAGGATGGATGTTGGCTATCATAGCAGAAGATATATTGTATAGTTTTTGAGCAAGTTTTGTTGTTTGCTTGCTCAGATTTCGGCATATGACAATAACAACAAGTCTGCTTACTTTTGGAGCCATGACTTTGCATTGGATCTCTGAAAAAATCACAACTGCAGGATTTGGTAAGACTTGTCATCTCTGTTAGCTTCAAAGACTGACCATCTTTAGGTGTTGCAAACCATTGGATTCAAGTGTCTTCCTGACATTATATATTGTCATGTTTTTACACAGTGTCTTGTTTGGGTTAGGGTTTCGATATTTTGAATGATTCCTTGATTGCGACATTAATGATTCTTTGATTTGGCCCCAATGTTGAATGTTCTAATTTGTATTCAAATGTTTAACTGGTATATAGTGTTGGAGAGAAGATCTATTGTTTTCTGTATGACTAATGAAACTAATTGTAAATATGATTCACCCACGCACATACAATTTGTGATAAAATTGACAATTAGACATCGACATATACATAAGGTGCAACAAATCAAATGTGTCGAAAACCGGATGCATATATAAAATGGTCTGAATACAATGATCGGCCATCTGGCTGCCAAACATGGAACATGATATCAAACTGTTAAATATACAATAACAGAGCCACAATCAATGCTCTAGCTCTGACTCAGACATCTTGTTTCTATATAGTGTAATGAAGCTGTATAGTTAAGGTTTATTGCATGAATAAATTGATGATGTGAGTAAATCCCAATTGGGTAAATCACTATAATCGTCACAAGGTGCCTATTGATGCTTGGTTGTATGACAGGGGAAGGATCATCTTTGATTGTATGCCTGAGCATATTGACGGGTTATGCGAATTCTTTGCAACAAATAGCGAGGAGTATAACTTGTATGATTTTGTAGTATTGGGAATTTTAGGCCTTTTGAAGTTTTCGAGCATCAAACTAGTCCATATAGTTCTAATTATGGTTATTGGACACTGGAGCTAAAATTAATGTTCGGTATTATCGCACCCTTTTTTTGGTTATTTTCAGTCAATACTGCTCGTTTAGACATTGAGATCCTGTTACAGTAACATGCAAGATTCTGATTTTGCAGATGACATCAGCGGGTGTTCAGCTCTATGTCTTCTTTTGGTGTCAAGTTTTACCATTACATTGTGGGCAGTAGTGGTAAATGAAGGCCGCCGAAAAATAAAAATGCAATATTTCGATTTGGCACTGATGCAAAATTCGGGGTAAGGATCTAATTTAGGAGAAAAGTTGAACATAAAGTGCACTAAATCTTTTTGTAGATTGTCATGTTAACTCTTGAGTTATGCCTATTCTTGGGCACTAACGAAGCGATTAGGGTTATGGTAGCATTTGGTTCGTGCTATGCAATATGCATGATGGAGTTGATTGTCTAAGACTTTATAGGTGGGCCCATAAGGTTGAAGAATGCACATCTCCTTTGTTATGTCGAATACTATCCAAGCCATAGCATCGATATCTATGGTTTACGTATTCATCTTTTTGAAAAGTAGTAAATATGGGACATAGCATGTCTTAAAGTGAGTCTTTTAGTCATCATTTTCAAATGCATTCTTTTGTTTTGTTTTTCCTTTAGCGAATCGCATGAGTTCCAGCACGTTCTATGCTAGTATTTGGCAAAATCTCAGAGTCACAAAAATGGAAGTGCTCTCAATATGCTTGCATCTAGCATGAAAAACTGGTAATAGCAAGACTTTGAGATCAGAGGTTGTCACACTTATTACGATCACATAATTAGATCTGAGTATATGTAGCTCCATAAGCAACCACTTGATCCATAAAATCTTCTTGGTAGTTGTAAAGACCAACCATGAACCTTAACTAGGAGATTGAACACACGAGGACAATAAGGAATAGATGGTGGAACAAACCAACCCAACCAAACCTAAGTTGATCGGATGTAGCTCTTGAGCTATGGACAACTGGCAATATCTTAATGGTTGTAGGAGTGAGAGCGCACACCAACATCATCTAGCTACCAACATCATCTAACAAGTGGCCATGGCATTGTCAATACATTTGTCTAGAGAAACTGGCGTATCCAGCTTTTGCTACTGTGACTGTGTCGAGTCGTCTGCTTATGAATCATTGATCAAAGTAAAGTTGAGATTTGAACGATGCGATATCAGGTATGGATTCGACATCTATAACTTTCTCCTTTCCTTGAGATCGACAAATTGATCTTCGAGAAAGATAACATCTCTACTTATTGTAATCTTCTTAGTCACTAGATTGTAAATCCTATAAGCCTTATGATTGGAAGAGTATCCAACAAAGATAGACTTAGAACTAGTAGAATCTAGCTTCTTGTGAAGTTTTGCTGAAACCCATGTGAAAGCACTACAAATGGAAAATATACTGCTTACCTCTCTGCTGCAAGATGGGCAGCTGCAGGAACTGTCCAATCCGGTCCATGAGCTCGTACACCAGTCCAAGTGTGGACCTCTGACCAGCCATCATTTGAAAGGGGGTGCCAGAGGTCTGTGCCATCATCCCTCTGCGTGCCATATGCATCTGCAGGGGTGTCAAATACAAAGTCTGGCTGGGAGTTTGGAGGCATCTGGGACTCCTCTAAGTCTGGGCCAATGCCTGCCAAGAGACGACTAGAAAAATCATTAGTGCGTCCCCTCTTGGCTGGCCTGCCTCTGGGTCTGCCGGAAGGAACCCTCTATGGTACACTCCTGCCTTGGGGGTCTCGCTCTGCCACGGGGGGGTCTCTGGGAAGAACTGCCTGCCTGTGATGCTCTGAGTTGTCTCTGCGCTATCTGTCTCTGGGCAGCAGCTGTAGGAAATCAAAGTGCCAAGATCCTTCTAATATTCAATCTCCATATACAAGAAGAAGAAAAAGAGGAAGAAGAAGAAGAGGGAGAGGGTTAGGTGCCCTCAAGGAGAGAGAAAGTAGTAGCAATGCTTGAAAGGGAATGAATTACAAATGAACAAAGAGTACATGTAAATAGGCCTTCCAAGGGCCTAGACTCTTCCAAACTCTAAGTTCTAGAACCTTCCAAGACCCACTACTAATTATAGGGCACCCCCAAAAGTCAAGATAGGGTCCCTTAACATAGTCTAAATAATAAACCTAACCCATGGTTACACAAGTCTCGACCTTTTGGGTCAAAGTAACCTATGAGAAACTATCATTATCATTTATTACTTCTAACAGCAGCCTCTGTCTCCCTCGCAAACTCTGACCAGGCATCATCGGAAAGGGGGCGTGATGCGGGAGTACTGGGTGGGGCACGTGGACCATCCCCTGCAAGGTCGACCGTCTCGTCTGAATCATATGTGGGCTCATCATCAGAGGAGGGCAATGGAACGTCAGCAGGGAGGGGGGGTGGTCTCATCGGCATCAGCATCATCCTCGGGATCACCCCGTAGAGCACGCCGAGCGGCATCATTTGGATCAACCTCTGGCTCTGGCTCATTCGTGAGAATAGCCGAAGCAACCGTGAGGGCATTAAACTGAATGTCTTTAACCAATACGAAAGCAAAACGACAGAGCAACGAAATATACCTGCAGTAGTAGGGCGCGTGCGCCTCTTGCCCTCATGCTCTTCGTGATGCGTCGAACCACCCTGGTGTTGGTGTTGCAGTACACCAGGTCATTGCATCGCTCCGTCATCAGACGGTTCCACCTGTTCGTGTGAACAAGGCTGAACGCTGACCAGTTCCGCTCGCACACGCAAGTAAAACAGTCCTGCATTAATTGGCAACAACTTGAGTGAGTACCGACCTTGTAGAGAAAATGCGAAAACTGGTTGGATGAATGAGATTAGACAACATACCTGTGAAAGGACTCGGAGCGTGAGCGTCCTCAGGTCTGGCTGGCCAGCGCTGTAGCTCTCCCACCATGATACAGGCAAGGGCCTGTTCTCTCGAACACGTGCAAGGTCCTCGCCGAACAGCCCCAGAGAGTGCGTGCAGTTGAGCAACGATATGCTTGAGTACACTTGAGCCCGAGCAGGGAAATTGAACGAACGATAGCGTACGATAGATCAAGAGTTTACCTGTAACTGAGCCTCTGCACCTCGAGCCTGCTGCGGATACCAGTGTCGCTACTGAGGAGGCAGATGTATGCGAACCAGTCCGCACGCAGCTCTGCATCGTCTTATTGCCTCTCGCTCTGAAACAACGGATGCAGTATGTGGGCCACACTGTGAATGGGCCGGTGAAACTTATCCCAGCGTCGCTGCCACAAGTGCCTGATAGGCTCCAACCTGTGGACCAAACCACGTGGAGGCAACAGTTACATACCATCGTGTTGCGGCAGCAAGACGAAACAGATTGCGAAATGGAAGTAAGGATGGTGAGACGGAAAAAAGTTATACCTGGCAGGGTCCAGCTCAGAACGCTGGAGAGACTCGCCTATGCGGTCCATGAACTCGTAAATGAGGCCCATCGTGCACCCCTTGCGATCAACGAGCCTCAGAACAGAGTAGATGGGGCGCATGACGTCCATCAGCTGCTGCATATCCACCCAGAAAGGCTCCATGAATAAGATGTCGTGGAAGGCCAAGCCCTCTGGGGTCGTGGACAGGTCCATGGTCCATGGCGGTGAACTCTGCAGAAGTGGCCATTCGCCGCAATTCACCCTTGAGCTTGTGTAGCCGCTCAAGCATGATGAACTGGTAGGCGAAGCGGGTGTGAGCGGGCTTCTTCAAGTTGAGCCTGCATTGACAAACGGAATGAGAGGCGCACATGAAACGAGCAAAAAATAAAGAAGCATCTTGAACGAGCCAAAAAATAAGTAGCAGCTTACCTGCTGAATGTGCGGAAAAGGGCTGTCATGCGACGCTTGCGTGTGACGAAGTCCACAACCGCAAGTGCCCTTGTGAGAATCTCACTGACCCAAGGCAGGCGCCCGATGGAATGCAGGAGGAGGTCCAGTGAGTGTGCGGCACATGGAGTCCAGACAATGGAGGGGTAGTCTGCCATAAGAAGCTCCCCCGTACCGCGGCAGTTGGACGCATTGTCCGTCACAACCTTTCGTGATACGTTCACACGATCAGTTCATAGCTTGGAAACACATTGCAATCAATCGAAAACTACGCAAAACTATTCTATCCACATTAAGCAGTAAATGACCAAATGAAAGAAGATTATACCTGGACAACGGACTGTGGCCCGACCTCCTCTATCGCTGCGCGAATGATGCCGTAAATGTACTTGGCCGAATGCACTCTCCCTGCCTCGGAGGCGTCGATGCTGCGCAAGAACATGGAACCGTAACAACTAGAAACAATCACGTTGATGAGTGGACGTCTGCGACGATCAGTCCACCCATCAGCCATGATGGAACAGTCGTATCTGTCGCAAGCCTCATGCAGTGCGGTCAGTCTCTCTCTGAGTGATGCAACCCGGTCCTGGAGCAAAGGGCCGCGTAGTGCGTCGGCTGTGGGTGGTCTGTAGCCGGACCCGCAGACTGCAACTTTCGAGATAGCCTCTCGCAAGATGCGGGATGATGCCATGATAAAGGGGAGGTTCAGGTTATAGAACATCTGTGCTATGGTCCTGGTGGCCTCTTTGTGCTGCCTCTCTTTGAAAGATCCCGGCATGGACATCTGTCTGGTGCCTCGGGATGTGGATGGCTGGGAGGATGTGGATGGACGATGCGGATCTGGAGGTGGTGCGGAAGCGGAGGATGTGGACGGGCCGTGCAGATCTGACGGTGATGGCAGTGGCGTAGGTGCAGCAGTGGAGGCTGTGGATCCATGGGGAGTACTGGTGGAGGGGGTACGGGTGGCTGTGGTGGAGGTGGAGGCAGAGGCGGTGGTGGGTGCAGATGCAGCGGCGGTGGCGGGTGCAGATGCGACGGTGGGGGCAGAGGCGTTGGGTGTACTAGTGGCAGGGGCGGTGGCAGTGGGTGCACCAGTGGAAATAGAGTCCGCGGCATCTGTGGACGGCTTGTCGGGCTCAGCAGCTGGCTCAGAATATGTCTCGATAATGCGAGCCCTCTCCGCAGCGGGGATGACCATACAAACGCCGATCCCGTAGCGTCCCCCCGTGGGTCGGACTCGCAACCCCCCCAGATGTGCTCGAACCCGAGAGGCGTTCCCTGTGAACTGCTTTCGACAAAAAGGGCAACGCCACTTTTTGTCGGGCATCACGTCCACCTCATCCCAAATGGGACGAGCAGCCATATCTCTCTCTCTCTCTCTCTCTCTCTCACGCACACACACACAGAAGCACGCAAATCCATTTCTCCCTCCCACCCTAAACCCTAAACCCCAAACCCAAGCACCCTAAACCCTAAATTCTAAACTCACACACACACCATGTCTCGTACACGCGTGCACACACAAATCCTCTCTCTCTCCGTCCCTCACACTCTCTGTCTCTTCCTCTCTCTCTCACACATAGATCAACACACACACACACATCTGTATGCACACAAATCAACAATATCCACACACTCACTCGAGTTGTTGCCAATTAATGCAGGACTGTTCGGTTTGCGTGTGCGAGCGGAACTGGTCAGCATTCAGCCTTGTTCACACGAACAGGTGGAACCGTCTGACGACTGAGCGATGCAATGACTTGGTGTACTGCAACACCGACACCAGGGTGGTTCGACGCATCGCGGAGAGCATGAGGGCAGGAGGCGCACGCGCCCTACTGCTGCAGGTATATTTCGTTGCTCTATCGTTTTGCTTTCGTATTGGTTAAAGACATTCAGTTTAATGCCCTCACGGTTGCTTCGGCTATTCTTACGAATGATTGACTTCTGCAGGTCAATCCCGACGAGTGCCTGGTTGCAGCGGCCGATCATGAGGCAGAGCCAGAGGTTGATGTAGACGATGACGCTCGGCGTGCTCTGCGGGGTGATCCCGAGGATGATGCCGATGCCGATAAGACCACCCCCCTTCCTGTTGACGTTCCATTGCCCTCCTCTGATGATGAGCCCACATATGATTCAGACGAGACGGTCGACCTTGCAGGGGATGGTTCACGTGCCCCACCCAGTACTCCCGCTTCACGCCCCCTTTCAGATGATGGCTGGTCAGAGTTTGCGAGGGAGAGAGAGGCTGCTGCCCAGAGACAGATAGCGCAGAGACGACTCGGAGCATCACAGGCAGGCAGTTCCTCCCAGAGACCCCCCCGTGTCAGAGGGAGACCCCTAGGCAGGAGTGTACCATAGAGGGTTCCAGGCGGCAGAGTCAGAGGTAGGCCAGCCAAGAGGGGACGCACTGATGATTTTTCTAGTCGTCTCTTGGCAGGCGTTGACCCAGACTTAGAGGAGTCCCAGATGCCTCCAAACTCCCAGCTAGACTTTGTATTTGACACCCCCGAGGATGCATCTGGCACGCAGAGGGATGATTTTTTTAGCACAGACTTGTAGATATTGATACACACAGACTATCATGTATACTGGCATCAGATGAGACGTATATATTTTTTCACAGTTTATTCGTGTCATGGCTGGTTTATCATGATTGCTTACAAATGGTTAGCTTTGTGAAATTTGAATGCTTAGTTAGAAATGGTTTGCTCCGTGCGAGAGAGAGAGAGAGAGAGAGAGAGAGAGAGAGAGAGAGAGAGAGAGAGAGAGAGAGAGAGAGAGAGAGAGAGAGAGAGAGAGAGAGAGAGAGAGAGAGAGAGAGAGAGAGAGAGAGAGAGAGAGAGAGAGAGAGAGAGAGAGAGAGAGAGAGAGAGAGAGAGAGAGAGAGAGAGAGAGAGAGAGAGAGAGAGAGAGAGAGAGAGAATTAGAATTAGAATTAGAATTATTATTATTAACGTCTTTTGGTGCCCAGGGGCACATAAGACAAAAGAGAGTACAAAATGTGAGAAGCATTGTCCGCATAAGGACTTATTTACCAATGAAAAGACAGTAAAACTAAAACTAAAATATCGATCTCTCTGTCTCTAAGAGAAAAAGTATCCAAGCTTGACCACCAGCTGGTGAGGGTACAAAGCAAGAGCTTAACCTCCTGCTCCGCGGAGGAAACTAGCTACGAGCAAGCTGAAAGTAATGAGTGATGGTAGTAGTGGGTCGTGATGTAGGCTGGTGGGAGGCGTATGAAGATCTAGTAGCACTGGATCGAGCCGAAACTCTCTGTGTCTTCGATCTTCGGACGGGGACGTCAAAATCCGCAACCGAAATATCCACTCTGTCTCGCTTCTGGAAGAACTGAGTAATGTGAGCCTGACTGGAATCCATATCTGAGAGCGTAGGTAGAAGTGAAGCTCATAAAATATACATCTCTCTCAAAAGAAGACCCACACATCTAGCATCTGGATACTCGAGGAAGGAGCTCAACGTGAGGGGAATATCTCGGTATAAACAATGGTATCGTCCTCTAATCTCATAGTATACTGGGCAGCGAAAGATGAAATGAAACTCATCTTCCACCTCCTGAAGAGAACAAAGCTGACATATCCGCTGCAATCTGGGAGTGTCTGTGTATCTACCTGTCTCGATAGCAAGCTGATGAGAAGAGACTCGAAGCTGTCCTATACGATATCTCAGACCAAAAGATAGCGTCTGTGTAAGATAAACTGGAAGAATAGGCAAGCCCGAAACGTCCAGCCGTAAAAGATGTGTGCCATAATAATGTAGCTTGACCCTATCTGGATCAGGATGTGACCATATAGTGCGTATGTAGCTCCGGTAAATCTGCTGTCTGATATAAGCATGGGTTCCATTCGGAAGATCAAGTGCGGATAAACCCCAAGTCTGAAGAAGGGCTGAGACACTGCGATACCAAGAGTGCTTGGCTCCCTGATCTGCAAGGGTACAAGATGAAGTGAGAGCAGCAACAATGTATCTGGAGGTATCTAGATCTGATACCCTGTGAAGAAAGGTGATGATCTGAAACATAGCACCAACAACTAATGGAGGAGAAGCAAACTCGGTTAGTATGATATCATGTGGTATTGAGGGCTTAGCCCGAATTATCCTACTGAGCATGAGAATCTGGATACGAGTAAGATCTCTCCATGTATCGCGTGATAAATCAGGGCACCAAGTCTCAGCCGAATATAGCACAACTGGGGAGACAGTAGCAGAAAATAGTAGGCATCTGGTAGCAGGATCCTGCACATAATAAGTAGAGCAAAATCTCTCCATATGCACAAGAGCGGTATGCCCCTTGCGGAGCCTGGCGGTGGCTGCTGGTCGAAAAGTGAGTAGCGGACCAGAGAAAAGAACTCCCAAATAGGTGTAGGAGGTCACGATCTCAATCGGTAGCCCGTCATAATAGAAAATCACATCTCTCATATGCTGTCTGTTGGTGTTAAACACCATAATCTTAGTCTTCTTAAGGTTAACCGTCAATCCCCAACGCTGGCAAAAGTGATGTAAAGCAGAAAGGTGACTCTGTAAACCAGCTGCAGAGGATGAGAGGAGAACCACATCATCAGCGTACAAGAGAATGGGGATAATAATGTCTGCTAGGGGACAGCCCTCTCCACCTTCCTCGCGAATAATCCGCTCGAGGTCATCTATATATAGTGCAAAAAGAGTGGGTGATAAGGGGCAACCCTGCTTCACCCCAATGGTAGAATGTATCTGTGAGGACCAGCCACTACCATCTCTGAAACGTGCCAAGACTCGCTCATATAAAGTAATGATCGCAGCAATAGTATCCTCTGAAAAGCCAAGTGAAGACAGTCTCTGGAAAAGAAGATGTCGTGGAACAGAGTCAAAAGCTTTGCGAAAATCCACAAAGCAACAGTAAATTCTCTGTTTCCGATGTCGAGCCTCCTCAATAATGCATCTCAAAATGAAGATCTGGTCTGAAGTAGAATATCCCGGTCTGAAACCAGCTTGACCCATAGCGTGTAAACCCTCAGTTTCAGCAAAAGATCCAGTGACTGTCTGTAGTATAGAGCCATATATCTTAGCTAGAGTGTGGCCAATCATAATGGTGCGGTAGTTTCCTACATTCATGGGATCACCTGCCTTGAGGATGGGGTGAAGGATATTAGTACACCAAGCCGTAGGAAAACCAGAAGTAACAGCTGTGTTAAAAACATGAGCAATGTAAGGGGAGATGAGATGTGCTACGGGCTTTAGGAAGTCTACACTTAAGGAGTCATAGTCAGTGGCTTTATTTAGTTTGGCATGTTTAATGGCGTTTTCAACCATGTCAGGGGTGAAAAGTGAGCAGTGGTCAGGTCTCGGTGAGAGTGAGGTAGGAGGAGAGTCCGTGGTATATAACTCCGTGGCATACTCGATCCAGGATTCGATGGCTATGGGGGCCAATGTTGAAGAGTGTCTGGTGAAATGTTTCCAGAAAAAAGAGGAGGAGGGTGAATCTAAAGAGTTGATCATTTTTTGGCAGAGTGATTGTAGGTACTTGATCTTCTTTGTTCTGGTGGTTCTATGATATTCTTTCTGGCATTGTTTGAGTGTGGCAGGGGAGTGTGACCTGGCATATGTCACATGATTGTGAAGAGAGCGGCATTCTGCATCATACCATCTGTTGTGAACACTTCTGTGAGATGATGTCGTTTTGGTGGGGAAGGATGAGGAAGCAGCAGCTAAGAGGGATGTAGAGAGAAAAGTGGCTTGCTGGTCAATTGGTGCCATGAACAGGAAGTTAGCGAGTAGTTGGGATAAGATTGTGGTGTAATTAGTGAATCCAGATTGGGTGAAAGGAATACGTTTATGAGTGGGAAGAGAGCAAGAAATTTGCAAAGAAGAGGTTATGTGACCAAGTGAGATGTGTAAGAGTGAGTGATCGGAAATGGTAGGGGGTGTGATGGAGAAATCAGAAATGTGAGAGATCAAAGCAGGTGATCCAATGAAGTAGTCGACCACACTATGTCCTCCACCATGAGGATAGCATGTATATGCTGATGAGGAAGGCCACTGTGTGAGGCCATTCAAAATGGCAAGAGCGTGTGTCTCTGCTAGAGTGATCAACTGCTCCCCGAAAGATGTAGCTGGAGTGTCTGCATCCTGTGATACCCGGTCTAGCCCCATATCCAAAGGGTAAAGCCTGAGAAGATCCGTAGCTGCATGAAATTCGGTTTGTCTAGAGCTTGTGCGGGCGTTGAAATCACCTGCTAGTAAAATGGAACCCTGCTGAGAAAAGATAGCAATATCATCTGAGAGAGCCTGAAAAGGGTCCCCGCCAAACTCAGCAAACACTGAGGTCTGTGGAGCAAAATAGCATACAGCTATATAGATGTCCTGAGGTAATCCCAATAGTGAGCCAATAATGTGTAACCAAATATAGCGAGCGTATGGATCTTGTTTAACCATCTGAACTGTGGTGTCTCTGTATAAACAAGCTACTCCTCCAGATCCTCGACAAGTTTTTCCCCTAACAAATGGACGAAAAGCAGAATGCCAAGAGTACTCCTGTATATTTGGAAGAGGATGATATAAGGACTCATGAGTTTCAGCCAACAACAAAATGTCGCATTTTCTAATAAAATCAGCAAAGTCTCCGGCTGATGACGAAGATAAAAAACCATTACAATTCCAGAAGCGAAGTCTCAAATTGGTAGGGGATCTCGGGTAGCTTCTATATCCGGGGGCCCCTAGTTCCTATTGTGGAAGGTCGAAAAATCTCGGTTTCCCGTCAATAAAAACAACCCTTTGCCCTTTCTCTTTCGCTTCAAGGATAATCTTTTTTCTTGCCAACCATTGAGTATTTGTTAAGTCATCATCCATATAAATGAAAGTACCTTTAAGCTTTGCCCTAAGCCGAAGGGCAGCATTGCGTTGTGAAAGCGAGCGGAACTTGATAAACAAAACATTGTCATCAAATTTACTGCGCCAAGCAGTATCAAAACCGTCAGCCACATGAGATAACTTGGAAATGAGCAAATCCGTAGCTTCTTCCAACGGTTTTCCACCATTGGCAATGCCTCTTACTCTAATGTTAAAGGCTTTTTTGGCTCTTCTGGCTTGTTCACCCAAAACTGTCTCCAAATCGTTTTCCTTCGGAAAAGATGAAATCTGAGAGTGATTACCTTGCTTAAGGATCGATGTCGTTTCTTCAACCTGTTTTGCGAGTGATGAGAGTTTGCTGCCCATATCACCCGGTTTGAAGAGTGCTGCCCACGTTTTCGTCTCCTCGACTTGTTTCTCCAAGCTATTGATCTTGTTGGAAGTCTCCTCCAAGGCACTTTTTTCTGCAATTCGTTGCTTAAGATATATATTTTCTTGCTCAAGCTGCTCCACACGTTCCGTGACACCAAAAAGATCCTTAGCTAACTTGCTATTTTCAGCTTCAAAGAGGTGTAGTTGTTTCTTAAGTCCAAGAATTTCTTGCCGGATAAAACTAAGATCATAAGCAAAAAGACTTTCGGTAGGTTTGGAAGGAGTGTAGTCAATGGCAGCCATGTTGATAGTTTCTGTCACCGAAGACGGCTCCTCCATCACTACCGGTGATGGGGGGGTGTCCAACAGGGAGGGGTGTAAGAACACCCTCCTTTTTCTTAGGTGCCATAGGAGGCGGTAAGCAGATGGAGGAGAGAGAGAGAGAGAGATCGCGCGATGAGAGGGAAGGGAGGCAGATTTGGCCACGGGAGCAAGGGGCGAGGCAGGAGAGGGAGAGAGAGAGAGAGAGAGAGAGAGAGAGAGAGAGAGAGAGAGAGAGAGAGAGAGAGAGAGAGAGAGAGAGAGAGAGAGATCTGCATCCCCCCGTTAAAATATGAGCATGTTCAACCATTCAACATAACACGCTAAACCCGACACCCTAACAAATGGCATAGTTTACATAACACCCTAAACCCTAACAAATCATCATAAACCCACAACCCCATAGCCATAACCATCAAAACAAGCCACAACCATAATCATCATAACCACATCCATAAACATCATCAACCCCACATCCTCATTGTGTCGCAGGCATTGCACCACAGGTATGTGCAGCACTTGTGTAGCATTTACTCGAACTTGTGTAGAATGCTTTACTGGTCCAGGAATACAGTCCACAGGTTTGTGATCCCGATACGAACCCAACGGATCGAGCCTGGCATGATTCGGGTATTGTTCGGTCAAAATGGCGTTTCGACGGGAGAGAAACGCAGTTAGGTCACGTGAAATGGACTAGTTTTGCAGCTTTCCGTCCGACGCCCTAGTTTCTCCTATCGGGATCCGTTTTAGGTGCCGTCTGTTTCGGCCAGTGGACAGCCTCAATATGAACTTGTGGGAACAGATAGCACGAGGAACGGACGGACGACCGGCCCAAAACGTCCATCCGAAGTTCGACGTTAAACAGGGCTTCCGGTCGGGACCCGAAAACTGGGAGATGTTTCAGGGCCCCTGTGTCCGTACTGTGCCATAAGTAATTAGTAAGCCGTTGAAGTTCATCCGGCAAGAAACGGATCCCTGTAGTGAATGGCACAGTTTTGCATAAGTAATTAGTAAGCCGTTGAAGTTCATCCGGGGGGAAACTGATCACATCATTTAAGACATAGTAGTGTGTAGGTCTTGTGGTTCCCTGCAGTGAATGAAACAGTTTTGCATAAGTAATTAGTAAGCTGTTGAAGTTTATCCGGGGGGAAACTGATCACATCATATAAGACATAGTAGTGTTTAGGCCGGTGATAGAGGTAGCTATACTTCTTGTAGGACTTTTAGTAGGATATTGTATATCAGAAGAGTGTGGATAACCTTCTTGCAAACGCTATATCTGGGAAAAGTGAACCGTGGCAGAAATATTCAGGAACAAATCAGCTTTGGATCTGGTTCTCTTTTATCAGGTTCCATGAAAAGTGTCGATGTCACAACATGTATCACAGGAGATGTCTTCGTTCACTTCTACATTTGCCTACACCAATATTCTAATGAGGTAGTGTCTCAAGAGATTGTGAGTCATCTAACACAAGCTGTTGTGGGTTGTCATGGTCTGCTGACTCACTAACTTTGCCAAGTTCATTTGATACGTATCGACATAATTCTGTCACTGCTGCAGCAAAACAAAATGGGATGATCAGTCTTGTGGTTCCTTGTAGTGAATGACATAGTTCTGCTGACCATTCACTCTTCTGGTGTCCATTCACTTCTGGAGTTTGAAATTGTGAACAACAGTTTTGTTACAGTTTTTTTCATCAGGCTATGGAATTGAGGACGCACACGACACAAGCCCAGCGAAACGCGCAAAAGTGTGGACCTATCGTATGGTTTAGTGCCAAGGGTTAGCAAACAAACGGCGAAAAGGCCGACATCAAAGATATTGCTGAGCAAGATTCTGATGATGATGAAGAGTACAAGCTTTCAGCTAGCCAGGAAGAAAGTTCAATCTCTTCCATAACTTCAGAGTGCGACAAACGTATTGAAGCTGCTTGGCTACCGACAGGGATGGTGTAAATGAAAGTCAATTAGAGCAAGTTTTGCAATCAGTACAGAGTTTGAAAGGCAGTTTGGTTGGCTTTATACTGTTTTATGATTTAGGTTTTGGCTTCACTGCCCATTTCCTGAACTCAGACACCCATTGAAGCAGTATATATCAGGCAATGTTCACTACCCTTTCATCTGGATATTTGGCCAGGAAGCCTTGCAAGAAAGCAATGGCCAAAAAGGTCCTTCCAGGGCATGCAGACGAAAGGAGTGGTTGTGTCGCCTTTACGTACTCCCGGATTTTATCACGCCATTAATTGCTCCGTTTTTGACTCCACGTCAAACGTTTTTTGGTGAGCCTTCAGAGAAAACACCAGCTGGTTTTTGATCAGTGGATCAGAAACTAGTGGGTGCTGTCTCTGGAGGCTCACCAAAAACGTTTCACGTGTAGTAGAAGACGGAGCAATTGAGGAAGTGGCAAGATTCGGGAACACATACTGGCGTCAGAACTACTCCTATCATCTTCATGCACTGGAAGGACGTTTTTGACCATTGCTTTCTTGCATAGCTTCTTGGCCAAATATCCAGATGAAAGGGTATTGATCATTGCCTAATATATGCTGCTTCCTTTGGGTGTCTGAGTTTAGGAAATGGGTATTGAAGCCCATAAAACTTCCTTTCAAACTGTGTTCTTATTGCAAAACATGCTTTAACTGACTTTCACTCACACCATCCCTGTCATATACCAAGCAACTTCAATACTTCTGTCACACTTCAGACTTATGGCAGAGCTCGAACTTTCTTCCTGGCTAGCTAAAGGCTTGTACTCCTCATCATCATCAGAATCTTGCTCAACAATATCTTTGATATCCTCCTTCTGGTTGTTTGTTCCCCAAACCCTAAACCCTAAACCAAACAAAAGGCCAACATTTTAGCGCGTTTTGAGGTGCTTGTGTGGTGTGCGTCCTCGATTCCGTAGCCTGATGAAAACAACTGCAACAAAACTGCTGCTAACAGTGGTGAATGGTCATCAGAACCGTGCCATTCACTACAGGGAGTGAATAGTCACCAGAAGAGTGGATGGTCATCAGAACTGTGCCATTCAATACAGGGAACCAAAAGACCTATTGGCTGGCCCGACGACGAGAGACCCTTTCCCGGACCATGGCCAACGGTTCTGCTGTGAAGTTAATTCCAATCCGCTGCGTTTCCTCGCCCTCACAATGTGGGGCCCAATGTGGGGCCCTATCCTGCTGACAGGGTCCCTAGGCTGTGTTGGGGCACACTACTCACACTGTCTTGCCCTGTTGGTCGTGTACGCTGGACGCGACCCTGATTGTGGTATCTGACCTCCTATGTTCTCTAGGGTTCGGCACTGGTCACGTGCTCGTAACACTCCCTCCCCCTTAAGAACCGTCTTGGTCCTCTAAGACAAAGTCTGGAAAAATCTTGCGAAGGACACTGCCTCTTTCCCAAGTGGCATTCTCAACAGGCTGATCATTCCACTTGACCAGATATTCTGATAGACATATCAAACTCTTGCATTAACTCAGTCTAACGAGCTTTCCGACCTTTGAGCTCAGGCTGATTGCAAAGGTATTTGAGACTTTCATGGTTTGTTAGGACCTCAAAGTTGGCACCATACAAATAATGCCTCCAAGTCTTAAGGGCATGAACTATAGAAAAGAGTTTCTTTTCATAGGCACTGTACCTAGTCTGTGCTGGCTCGAGTTTTTTACTCTCGAACGCAACTGGTTGTCCACTCTGAGTTAGTACAGCACCTACTGCAAAGTCGCTAGCATCTGTTTCGACCACAAATGGCTGATTGGGGTCGACGACTTTAAAACTGGTGCTGTAGCTAGGCTGTTTCAGGAGCATCAAAGCTCTCCTGCTGTGCGGACTGCCAAATGAACTCGTTTCCCTTTCCCTTAAGAAGATTTGTCATGGGAACTGCTATCTGAGCATATTCCTTGACAAATTGTCTATAATATCCCGCCAAACCAAGAAAGATCTGAAGCTCTAAAAGATTCTGAGGTCTCAGCCAACTGAGTATGGCTTTGACCTTATTAGGGTCCATCTTAATCCCATCTACCGAAATAATGTGACCCAAATAAGCTACTTCTTCAACGAAGAATTCACACTTAGGTTTTTTAGCATAAATCTTATGCTTTTTGAGCAGTTGAAACACCTTTATGAGGTGTTTAAGATGCTCCTTCCTCGTTTTACTGTAGATGAGGACGTCATCTAAGAATACGACTACAAACTTACCTAAGTATGGTCTGAGGACACTGTTCATCAAGGTCATAAAGGTAGCTGGAGCATTTGTGAGCCCAAATGGCATCACCTTAAACTCATAATGACCATGACGAGTCCTAAGAGTTGTTTTCGGGACATCTTCCGTTTTTATACGGACTTGATGATATCCCGATCTGAGGTCAATTTTACTGAAAAACTTAGCCCCGTCGAGTTGATCAAACAACTCATCTGCCTGAGTCATAGGATACTTATTCTTAATTGTGACTTTATTGAGGGCTCTGTAATCTACGCGAAGACACATAGACCGCTCTTTTTTGTTCACCAAAAGGACTGGTGAAGCCCATGGTGAACTACTGGTCTGAATTTGGCCTTTCCCAAGATAATCTGTTAATTGCCTAGTTATTTCTTCATCCTCTGTTCGGCTGACCCGATACGGAGGTTTAGAAACAGGTGCTGTACCTGGTAGGTGGTAAACCATGTGGTAAACCATGATCTACCTCTCTGCTAGGTGGTAAACCATGTGGTAAGTCTTCAGGAAAAACATCTACTCTGACAGCGCTGGGTCTGCTTCAAACTTCCTGACCTGAAAATGCTCCATCCGAAAATTCCACTCCAAAATCGAAGTTCAAACCCGAATTGGCAGCGCTGGACCTGTCCTAGAAATCTGATCCAAAATTTGCTTTAAAAACAAGTAATCCTACGGAGATTTCCACCATAGATAGCTGGTTCTCCAGCGCTGACCCTTGCTCTATCTATCTCTGAAAATTAGCAAGAGTTGCTATACACTCTGATGGATTTCTCCCCTGCTAAAACTGAGCTCCCAAAGAGGGAGATGGATCTGATACCAGTAATACATCCTAACACCATAGTAGGGCAAACACTAACTGACCACCCAGCCTTGCCTACTCCCTAATATGGAGCAAGCCCCTCCTAGCCCAGTGTGAGGCTTGGTAGCATGCATACTGCCAAGTGTCGGCCACGTAGGCCTGCCATAGCTATGGACCGTGCTGGGGCACACTACTCACACTGTCTTGCCCTGTTGGTCGTCTACGTTGCTGGACGCGACCCTGACTGTGGTATCTGACCTCCTGTGTTCTCTAGGGTTCGGCACTGGTCACGTGCTCGTAACAGCTAGTATCTCACGACTTCAGATCACTATGCTTTCACGTATGATATGGGCATAGCCCTCAGTTTCGCACCATATCATCTTGTTCCCATGTCCCTAGATGCCATACTCTAGCTCATCACGTATATGTAGTGAGTCAGTGAGTTCTAGGCTTCCGAGCAGAGATATACACAGGCCGCTCTCATCTCATCCCAGCGCTTACATAGTCAGGGTATCAGTTAGCTTGGTTCTCTCAGGCCTCTCGCCTCCTAGACACACTTGCATCTCTACCAGTGCCCTTCCCTCAGGTACCCATGATTACATCAGACAATATATCTACAGGGCTTATCTTGATTGAGCTTGGCATGGTCAGCTAGGGGTCGAAACCCGACTTTTATCAGCTCCATTTTATGGAGAGAAATGTGTTAGGGATCCCACGTCCACCACGTTACTTGTGTTCTAGTTTATCACATGGTCTTAGATTTATACTGGGTCAGTTCCGTGTCTCACACCAGCTTGAGGTTGAGATTGGTTGGTTTCAGGGGACTCCACGAGAGGATAGGATCTGCTAGCTTTGTTCCCTGAGCGCTATGGAGACTAAGGAGCACTTTATCTTCATATGCCCAGCCTACTATGAGATTCGTGGGAAATACTATTGTCGATTTAGGGATGCACCAGTCACCTTGCGCTCCCTTGTTACGTATGAGGATCCACGTTGTGTAGTGAAGATTTACAAGACCTAGCTATGGATGCTAGATCAACTATGAAAGCTTGAGAAAACTTGGCTATGGAAATATCACACACAAGGAGAATTGCATGAGCATCTCACAAACTCAAAAGTCTCAAGAAGAAATGAATTGCTAGAGAGAGAGAGGAGGGCGTGGGTCCTCCAAATCCCTTGTGAGGCAAGCACCTCCTTTACATGCATGGAAAGTCTAGGTGTCAACCATAGGAGTGAGCTACTTGGCCAAGTGGGCCACTTGCACTAATTTACATAACTTAACAAAAGGGGGGGTCTCATGCATTTAATTAAAACATGCCCCATGAGTTATGTACAACTTAACTAATGCTTAGCCAAAAGGGGTAAAATAGGCATTACTCTTCAACACCCCCCCTTAATGGCAATTTTATTCAAACTGACACCCAACAAAGTTCTGAACTTTTCAAACTTATCTTTACTAAGTGGTTTAGTAAAAATATCAGCTGTCTGGTCGTTGGTGTCACAATAAACTAGCTCGATCTCCCCACTGTGCACCTTCTCTCGTATAAAATGCTGGTCCACCTCTATGTGTTTTGTCCGTGCATGATAGACTGGATTCCTCGCAAGCTGAATGCAGCTTTGGTTATCACAATGTAACAATGTAGGTCTTACTTGAGCAATCTGCATGTCCTCAAGTAGATGGCGTAACCAAATGGCTTCACAGGCGGACCTCGTAGTCGCCCTGTACTCAGCTTCGGTAGATGATAGAGCAATAGTAGGCTGCTTCTTACTGCACATGATATAGCCCCTGAACCTAGGCTGAAACAATAGCCTGTCGTTGATCTCCGATCGTCTCTATCACCTGCCCAATCAGAATCTGAATAACCTTCCAGCTGAAGGTTCCCGTCATCGGTGTATCCAATCCCATAAGTCACTGTCCCTCTCACATATCGTAGGATCCGCTTGGCTGCCTTCCAATGTGCTTCGGTAGGCTTACACATGTATTGACTTGCAATTCCAACCGCATAAGCAATATCTGGCCTGGTGGTAGTAAGGTAAATGAGGCTGCCCACTAACTGACGATAGAGCGTCTGATCTGCAAATGCTGGACCATCATCTTTTGATGGCTTGTCGCTTGCATCCATGGGTGTGCTGATTGGTTTGCTTTCTTGCATGTTAAACCTCTTCAATAATTTCTGTGCATACTTTGCCTGTGAGATAAAAAGACAACGCTTTCCTTTCCAAACTTCAACTCCTAGGCAATAGTGTAGCAAACCCAAATCTTTCATTTCAAACTCATTAGAAAGATTCTTCTTAACACAAGCAATAAGCTTCTTATTGCTTCCCGTGATGAGTAGATCATCCACATAGAGCACAACAACCACAAAGTCTTCTCCTTCCCTGAAGACATAAAGATTGCAATCAGACTTACTCTTCTCAAACCCTTGCCTTGCAAAGTACTCATCAATTCGGCTATACCAAGCCCTTGGCGCCTGTTTGAGCCCATACAAGGCTTTCCTAAGCCTGCAAACCAGATTCTCCTTGCCTGTTATTTCAAATCCTTGCGGTTTTTCCATGTAAACCTCCTCCTGTAGGTGCCCATTAAGAAAGGCACTCTTGACATCCATTTGATGGACATCCCAATCAAAATATGAGGCTATAGCCAAAACGGTCCTGATAGATGTCATTTTAGCAACAGGTGCGAATGTCTCATCATAGTCTAGCCCCTCTTGCTGAGCATAGCCTTTCCCTTGCCTTGTACTTGTCCACTGTTCCATTGGCATGAAACTTGGTCTTATAGACCCACTTGCAACCTATTGGTTGCTTCCCTTCTGGCAATGTAGTGAGCTCCCATGTGTCATTCTTGACAATGGAGTCGTACTCCTCCTGCATGGCATGTTGCCATACCTTTTCTCTCACGGCTTCGTGAAAGAACTGTGGCTCATCTGCATTCAGAATAGTGGACATAAGAGCAAAGTTAGTCTCTTGTCTCTCATGAGACCTAAGAGATCTTCTGACGCCCTGTTCACTGCTCTCTCCTTCTTCAATCATTTGACCTTCTTTGATTGTTTCCCAATACCACCTAGGTAGCTTCTTCCTAGCAGTAGGTGACCACGTATCCCATGGTACTGTTTTAGTCTTCCGTTTGTCCCCAACTTCTGCTTCTGGTACTTGGCCAAAAAGAGGTCTCGAACTAGTAGGTTCGATTTCCTGTTGTTGCTCCTGCACTTGAGGCTTACAGGACTCTTGACTAGGATCCTCATCCGTGGAATCAATCAAGGGTATGAACTCAGTAATTCCTTCCTTCTCCTGCTCCTGTATCTTGGGTGCATGCTCTTCATCAAAGATGACATCTCGACTTAGGATCTTCCTCCTGTTTTCGAGATCATATAGCACATAAGCTTTCTGACCTTCACTATACCCAAGAAAGACACACTTTACGGATTTTGCATCAAGTTTCTTCCGCAAGTCCTTTGGTATATGTGCATATGCTGTACACCCAAATACTCGAAGGCTGCCCACTTTGGGCTTGTTGCCACTATATGCTTCTTCTGGCGTGATTCCTTCAACTGCTTTGGTTGGACTTCTATTCAATAGAAAAACAGCAGTTGCTACTGCTTCTGCTCAAAAGGAATTTGGCAACCCCTTTGCCTTGAGCATGCTCCTCGCACACTCAACTATAGACCTGTTTTTCTGCTCAGCCACGCCGTTTTGCTGCGGTGTATGTGGAGCAGTAAACTGTCTCTTTATCCCACATGCTTTGCAAAGATCTTTGAACTCATCAGAAATATACTCACCACCCTTATCTGACCTGAGAGTCTTTAACCTCTTTCCTGTGTGGTTTTCCACCATAGCTTTCCACTGTTTGAAGTATTTGAACGCTTCAGATTTCAGTTTCAGAAAATAGACCCATACCTTTCGAGAGAAATCATCTACGAAGGTCATGAGATAGTATGCCCCCCCTGCTGATTTGACCTGCATGGGACCGCATAAATCTGAATGCACAAGTTCAAGAATGCCTTTGGCCCTGGTAGCTTTCTCCTTTGGAAACTTTTTCCTCTGTTGCTTCCCTAATGCACAAGCCTCACATGTATCTGAAGAAGACTTAATGCTAGGAAGATCTACTACCATTTTGTGCCTGTTCAAAACTTGCAAACTTTTGTAACTCAAATGACCATATCTCTGATGCCAAAGCTTGTCCCGATTAGTATCTCTTGCAGACAAGGCCTCTTGGCTAGGAATGGTAGCTTGTAAAGACCTCCTTCTTGCATTCCCTTGGCTACCACTTTGAAGTGCTGATCTTTGTCTTTTACCAAACATTTAGAATCATTAAACTCTACCACCATGTTCTGTTTGGTAATGGCACCAACAGATAACAAGTTCTTAGCCAACCCTGGTACATGCAACACACTTTTAATTTCCTTCACCTCACCTGATGATAGCTGTATTGCAACTGTGCCTTTGCCCCTCACCATACGTGTAGAATTATCTCCAAGGCAAACATGCTGGCCATCTTCTGTCTCCTCATAGGTGCTGAACCAATCTCTATGAGGTGTCATGTGCTTTGAGGCTCCAGAATCAATGTACCATCCACCAAATGTGGATTCAGTTGATAGGGCTGCGGTGAATAGCTCAAGCACACCAGATTGCTCCTCCTCTGCAACTTTGTCAACAAAGTGACTCTGCTGGTTCTTTCCCTTCTTCTGATCACTTTGCTTCGTCCTGCATTCAAAAGCAAAATGCCCATACTTACCACAATAGTTGTAGTTGCCCTTCCTCTTGGGTGTAGATGAGGAATTGGTGCTTGACTCCTCTCCAACCTGTAACTTGGACACCTGCTGCTCTAAGCTTTGCTTTGAGTTCTTCTTTTTGCCTTTGCCTTTCTTCTGAAGTTTTGCTTCTTCTTAGAAGCAAATGCAAGCTCTGGATTATCTTCCCTTTCAGAAAGATTCTTCCTTCTCATCTCCTGTAAAAGAAGACCACATAACTCCCCAAAGGTTGGGAGTTTCTCCCTAGCAGAAAGGGACATCACATAGTCTTGATAGTTGAATGACAAGCTGTTCAAGGCTATGGGAACAATACTCCTGTCACTTACTTTCTCTCCAACTGAAGCAAGCTGATCCAATAGGTCCTTGACCTTTGTAATATGATCACCAATTGTTGCACCTGCTTCCATCTTGAGAGTATGTAACCTGTTCTGCAAATACACCAGCTTGGCTGAATCCACTGTTTCAAACATAGACTTCAGAATTGTCCAAGCATCAGCTGCATCCCTTGCATGGCAAATGTGAGGAATAATATTGTCCTTGACAGAAAGATTGATTATCCTATGAGCTTTATGTCTCCTGTTCATGTAGTCCTTCAATTCAGGATCAGATGTTGGTACAGAATCTGTACCTGTCATGACCTCCCAACAATTCTTATCCATCAAGATATTGGCTATCTTGAACTTCCACACTCTGTAGTTTGTGCCATCTAGTTTGCTAGATTCACCCAGCAAACTCTCCCCAAGACTTGCCATGCTAAAATCTGTGCTTAAAACAGAAGCTCAACTTGAAAGAGATCAGAAAAGAACAGCTTCCAGCAACAAGGGTTTAACCCCAAACTAGGGTATGTAGCCACTTCAAGGCAACCCTTCAGCTCCTGCTTTTGTCTTTGCCACTTGGTGTGGCCTCACTAGCACAAGCACTAGGCTCCACTGGAACAGAAATCAGAAGCCCCTACAGAAAGTGCGCCCTACTTTTGTGTAAGCTCCTCCAGAAAGACTCCCCAAAACTTAGCCAGATTTAGAAAGTTTTTGGATCATCCCACTCCCCTTGCCAATAGCTCTCCAACAGTGCAAGACTCCACTTGATCTGACACCTGTAGATCAAATGCTCCCTCTTTCAAGATTGAGGTGCTTGTAGAAGATAAGAATCTTCTCAAGAATCTAAGCACTGAAGTTTCTCTCACTCTTAGACTCACATGCTAGACAACCTGCTCTGATACCATGAAGATTTACAAGACCTAGCTATGGATGCTAGATCAACTATGAAAGCTTGAGAAAACTTGGCTATGGAAATA
Organism: Diphasiastrum complanatum; assembly: GCA_029204225.1. Taxonomy (NCBI): domain Eukaryota; kingdom Viridiplantae; phylum Streptophyta; class Lycopodiopsida; order Lycopodiales; family Lycopodiaceae; genus Diphasiastrum; species Diphasiastrum complanatum. The sequence continues at coordinate 45,834,641 of CM055095.1, read as the reverse complement.
TCACACACAAGGAGAATTGCATGAGCATCTCACAAACTCAAAAGTCTCAAGAAGAAATGAATTGCTAGAGAGAGAGAGGAGGGCGTGGGTCCTCCAAATCCCTTGTGAGGCAAGCACCTCCTTTACATGCATGGAAAGTCTAGGTGTCAACCATAGGAGTGAGCTACTTGGCCAAGTGGGCCACTTGCACTAATTTACATAACTTAAAGGGGGGTCTCATGCATTTAATTAAAACATGCCCCGTGAGTTATGTACAACTTAACTAGTGCTTAGCCAAAAGGGGTAAAATAGGCGCCACCTCCAAGACATGATCTAGGGCTTCTTTCATTCATAGCTATCTCATGATTTATATTTGTGTAGTTTATCTTTATCATTGCTATATGTACCTAGATTTACATTATATTTTTTCTTTATGTATTCGGAGATGTTTTCATATGCTCCCTTTCGCTCTACACACTTGACATGTACTTATTCGTCTTATATGCCTTTGGCATGGAAAAGCCATTAATAAAGTTCTCTCTCTCTCTCTCTCTCCCCTTCTACTACATTTGGTGAGCAGTTACTCAGGATTACTGAGGCACACTCCTTGGTTATTCTGAACGGTTTATCGCAATGGCCAGATTTAGCAGCCTTCACTTGTCATCCGCAGGGAGGCGGACATAGTGTGGTAGATTACTTCATTCGCTCACCAGCCTTGATTCCTCTCATTCACAGCTTTACCATTCTCTCTCCCACCCTCGCTGATCACTCGTTGCTCTTACTCTTTGTTGGCCAAACCTCTCTCCTTCCAACCATTCGACCCAAGACCAGTAAGCCTCACTTTTCTTTTTGTACACATCTCATCCCACGATACATACTCACGCTCAACACTCTTCTGCAAGATTTTCCCTTCTCCTCTCCTATTGAGCAACAAGCTAGCTTCTTGTCGCTCTCCCTTCACAAGCTGCCACCCAGGCCTTTCCCCCTAAGACATATTCCACTCATTGAAGGACCTATAACCGATGGTATGATCATGATTGCCACACCTTACATAAGCAGGTGGTATTCGCCATGCATCACTCTCCTAATCTTTTGGTGCAAGTACAGAAGCAGTATCGTCATGTAGTTAATAAAAAGAAAAGAGACTTTCTAACAAGAGATGGTCAGAAACTTATAGACTCCCTTTTCTCTTCCTCCTCTATTTTTTGGAAAATCTTTTCTAAGAAATCTTCCTTACTTTCACCCATTGATATCGACTCTTGGGTGGAATATGCTACTCGCTTATACACTACCGATGCCCCCCCCTATCCCTATCACTCGACTTGCTACATTCTCTCTTTTTACCTCTGACCAAATTGAATCCGCGATTAGTAAAGCCCAACCCCATAAAGCGAAAGACGTCGACTCACTTAACTCGGACTTCCTCAAACCTGTCTTTCAACTTCTCTCTCCTTACATTGCCCACACTTTTAACATGGCTGTTACCTCTGGCTTTCCCACCAACTGGTGCATGAATCTCCTCCATCCCATTTTCAAAGCTGGTGACCCAATGAACGTCGATAACTACCGCACTCTCATGATCAGTCACACGATGGCGAAGCTTTATGGCTCAGTTCTGTAGTCTATGGTTAGATCCCAGGCGGAATTAGATGAGTTATTTGCTCTTGGACAGGCTAGCTTCAGACCCGAATATTCTACTATTGATCATGCATTTGTCCTACGCTGCATCATAGAAGATCTCAAGTCAAAAGGGAGAGACGAATGTGAAGTGCTCAAAGTAGGATGTACTTTGAATCATGCTTTTGTGAAGGCTCGACATCGGAGACGGAGAGTATACTGCTTCTTTGTGGATTTCCGCAAGGCCTTTGACTCAGTTCCACGACACCTACTACTTCAATGCTTATCTTCACTTGGCTTCTCACAGGATATCATTATGGCTATCAGCACCTTATATGAGAGGGTATTAGCACGCTTCAGAGATGGCCGCAGCTGGTCGCCTTTTATCCAGAGCACAGTTGGGTCAAGCAGGGATGTCCACTCTCTCCCACTCTTTTTGCATTGTACATTGATGATCTAGAGCGGATCATCAAGGAGGAGGGTGGTGATGGATGTCCACTTGCTGATGTTATTCTTCCTATCCTACTGTATGCGGATGATGTGGCATTGCTATCCTCGACAGCCTCTGGATTGTCTGACATCTTGATGCTCTCTATGGTTTTTGCTTAGTGTGGGGCTTGATGGTGAATATTGCTAAGACCAAGGTAATGGTGTTTAACTCTAATCGGCAACATATGAGAGATGACACATTTTATTATGATGGACAGCAGCTGGAGATTGTTACCTTATACACCTATCTAGGTGTACTATTCACCGGTCCCTTACTTTTCGATCTACTGCTCTATCTCGCCTGCGTAAGGGGCATACTGCCTTGGTACATATGGAGAGAGTGTGTACTACTTACCATATTCATGATCCTGCTTCTAGAGACCACCTTTTCTCTACAGTGGTCTCACCAGTGGCTATGTACTCGGCGGAGGTTTGGTGCCCAGGGATATCTCAGGGTACTTGGAGAGACATCACTCGCCTGCAGATCACCATGTTAGGAAGGATGATTCGTGCGAAGCCATCAGTTCCTCATGAGATTCTTTTAGCGGAGTTCGCCTCACTCCCCATGGTGGTCGAGGCTTTGTTTCAGATTGTTACCTTTCTACATCGACTTGAGACCATGGATACTCACAGATACGTGATGGCAGCGCTTACTTCTTCTCAGGCTATAGCTGGACAATAGGCTAGATCTTCTTGGTACGGTGATGTGGTGGCTTTCTTTCAGTCATGGGGCTTCTCGATGCTGGATCTCCCACAGGGAACTCATGCATTTATCAGACAATAGCTATATCGTAGATATTGTCACATAGTATGGGATTGTCTTGATCATGACAGAGTCAAGCTTACCTTTTATGGCGCACATATCTTACGCAGAGACAATTTGGGACTTCCTATTAGACCTTTATATCCATCTCTTCCTCTTTCTTTTGGGCTCCGATACAGATTGGGACAGTTACGAGTCTCTTCGCATCAGCTTGCTATCGAGACAGGCAGATATTCAGCCATTTTGAGAGAGCATCGGATATGCCAAGTATGCACATTGGGTGTAGAGGAAGATGAGTCCATTTTATCTTCACATGCCCTACATACTATGAGATACGTGGCCGATATCATTGTTTGTATCGGGACACCCCCAATACCCTCAGTACCTTTTTGGAGTATCAGGATCCCAGATGTGTCAGCCTTTTACTACGAGAGATGCTTATGTTGAGAACCTCTTTGATACCTTCGGAGAGTATTACTGATTCTGGCCAGCATCTTATTACTAGCTTCTTTCAGAAGCGGGAGCGCGATGACCTATCAAATGATGAGGCAGTCATACCGGTGAGGGCGAAGGCCCAACGTGCTCAGCCACCACCTCCTGCCAGATCTACACAAACCACCAGAGCTATCAGAGCTCCTCGACCACAGATCACAGCTTCTATGGGTATCAGACGTTTTTTCCGAGATTGATATTTTATTCTTCCTTTTACTTTCATCAGCAGACCAGGCGGTTAAGCTCTAACACCTGTACCCTCTTCAGAGCTGGAGGTTAAGCTCTTGTATGCTTTTTATGATTCTATGCTCGATGTGTCTTCTGACTAGCTAGACAGATTCCTATATTGTTTTTCTTTTCCACTTAGACTAGTGCTTTTTTTTTTATGTTGTCCGACATGGACAGTGATCCTACGAGATATGTACTCATTTCTTCTGTCCTATGTGCCCTTGGGCACATAACAGACATTAAGACAATTTCTTCTTCTTCTTCTTCTTCTCTCTCTCTCTCTCTCTCTCTCTCTCTCTCTCTCTCTCTCTCTCTCTCTCTCTCTCTCTCTCTCTCTCTCTCTCTCCATCCAGGCTACTTTTTTCACCACCTCACTCCACTCAGCTGCATCACCAGCCTTCCCCACAAAACCCCATCCCAAAAAGACTCGACGCACACCTTGACCACCGCATCCCCCATGGTACGATACCGAGTGCCGTTCTCTTCATCAGTCAGTAACCTACTCATGTATCCATGCTCCACATCTACTTCGATCTTCCTGACGCTCCTACCATCGTGTTCTCCGCTGTAAGAAGCGTTCCTATGATGATTCTGAAGGGAAATGTCTTATTGACCTTCTTTTCAGTTCTTCCTCGGGCACTTTTTGGCATGAGTTCATTCCTCGCTCTCCACCACCTCTCCTAGAGGACCTTCACATTTGGACTGCTTATGCTACTAGTTTGTATACCGTCCCTACCGACTCACCTATATCTATATCTCCACGACCATCTGAGTTCTCTTTCTTCACATCTGACATGGTACTTGCAGCCATTAAGAAGATGAAGTCCCACAAGGCCAGAAATATTGAAGACCTTGAGTTTGAACTCCTTTCCCATGCCTCCGATTTACTCGCTCCCACCATATCCACCCTTCTTAATTCCGTAGTTGTTTTTGGTTTCCCATCTTCCTGGTGCACTAACATTATCCATCCTATCCATAAGAATGGTGACCCCATGATTCCAAGTAACTACCACACCATTATGATTGGGGATGTTTTGGCAAAGCTATATGGTACTATACTTAAGTCTGTTGTGAGCTCGGATGTGGAGACTAGGAGACTACATGCTATGGGTCAGGCGGGATTTCGAGCCCATCACTCTACTACAGTGTAGGAATTCGGTGGGCCTTCAACGGATACAACTTAACTTTTCTGGTTCAGAGGTTGCACCGTGATGCAACTTAACCTTTCTGGTTCAAAGGTTGCACCAAAATCATGGAGTCTTTTGCCCCTTCCATGAGCCGCGTTTCGGGATTCCATCCCCGGACGCCTAGCCGCCCACGAATCCAAGTGCTCCCCCTTACCCGCAAAGGGGCTGGTTCCAGGGGACATTAAACACTTGGACATTTACAACTTATATCCACCTTGAACAAAGTTCTACTTCTACTTATGGGATTTCTTTGAGCGTGGGCTGTGGCTCCACTTTGCCATTCCAACATACAGATCACATCTTCACACTACGGGCCTTGATTGAGGAGGCTAAGCACAGGAGAGAGAGGGTTTATTGTTGTTTTGTGGACTTCAGGAAAGTGTTTGATTCTGTCCAGAGATTCCGAGACCTCGGCTTCTCCACCGACATCATTCTTGCCGTGATGGCACTTTATGAGCGTGTCCTAGGATGTTTCCGGCATAGTAGTGGCCTATCCGATCACATTTGGAGCACTATTGGGGTGAAGCAGGGTTGCTCCTTCTCACCAGTCCTTTTTGGCTTGTATATTGATGAGTTGGAGAGAGTCATTACACAGTGCGGTGGTGCTGGTTGCAGGATGGGGGACATCTTGATTGCTATCCTCCTATATGCTGATGATGTGGTATTGGTCTCACTGACCAGAGAGGGTCTACAGCGACAGTTGGATTGCTTACATGAGTTCTGCACTAGATGGGGCCTAGGGGTGAACATTGGGAAGACCAAGGTCTCGAGCATTCATGCAGCGACAGGAGCTTACTCTTGATTGACAGGTTCTAGAGGTTGTCGCTTCATATACATACCTGGGGATCCTTTTCTCGGGTCCTACTTTTAGCATGAGACAGGCCGCTACCGCTCGACAGCTCCCTTGTTCAGCTAGAGAGTTTTTGTTTCAGGAAGTCCATTCATGATGCTCGCAGTAAGTGTCGTCTCTTTGATACCATTGTCACCCCAACGGCTCTATATGCAGCAGAGGCACGGTGAACAAGTCTCCCATCTTCACACTGAGCTAGTCTTTCACGATTACAGACCACCATGCTAGCTCGGCTGATCCGAGCGAAGCCTTTTGTCCAACATGAGATTCTCCTGGCCGAGTTTGTAGTTCCACCTATACAGATCGAGGCAGCTCTTCAGCTCATAACTTACATACAAAGAGTACAGGTGTTACCAGATATAGACAGACGATACATACAGATTGTGCTATCCTCCTCACAGAGTCTTCATGATCAGGGCTACAGATTATCATAATTCTCTCAAGCATCTCACCTCCTATTGGAGTCATTTGGTATCTCCATCACAGAGCTTCCCTCAGGCACCCATGAGTATATCAAATGATTCCTCTATCGTGCATATCCAGAGCGGACTTGGCGTAACCAGTTAGGGGTTAAGCCAGCTTTCTATCGGACTCATTTTTTGGAGTTGGATACATCAGGGACCCCAGTCATGCCACGCGACTTGGATTCGGGGCTATCGCATTGCCTCATACTCACTTTGGGACAGCTCAGGGTGTCGTCTCATCAGCTAGCCATTGAGACTGGGAGATTCCATGGTATTCCTAGAGAGGAGCGGATTTGCCAGTTATGCTCTCTAGGTGAGGTGGAGTCTGAGGAGCATTTTATTTTTAGATGCCCTGTATACAATGAGATCAGAGGGCGATATCACTGCTTGTTCCAAGACATGCCTACCACTCTACGCTCTCTCATAGCGCATGAGGACCCACGATGTGTCGCTCTGATGGTCGGCGAGATGTTCATATTACGGAGAGATCTATACGGGACATCTCAGCATTTTACCTTACAACCACTGATTACTTCCTTCTTTACTAGGCGGAGATCACATGATTTAGTGCATGAGGATGAGGATTATGACGACGATGAGGATGATAGCCGCTTACATGCCCACAAAGATTAGAGACAATGTACTTCCCACCATCACGTTATCGCCAGGATCACAAGACATTCTATACAGAGACGTACTACTACACATGCTCATGCTCATAGATGACGCCAACAAGCTCCAGTGCTTTCTCGTGTTGCGGCTCGCAATACATCTTTCTACAACATCAGTAGCTTCAGCATAGTCCTGACATCTTGACATGGATACAGAGGATTATTATGCACACATACTCTCGCATACGTGTCTATTTTTTAGTTCGTACTAGATGTTTTCTTGTTGCAGTTTTGGAGACGTTTTATACGCTCCCATGGTTACCACATACTTGACATGTACTTCATTAGTCTTATATGCCTTTTGGCATGGAAAAGACATTAATAAAGCTTTCTTTCTCTCTCTCTCTCTCTCTCTCTCTCTCTCTCTCTCTCTCTCTCTCTCTTTTTGTGAGAGCCTCTTTGCTGCCATCGGAGAGTATTACTGATTTTGGCCAGCATCTCATTACTAGCTTCTTTCAGAAGCGGGAGCGCGATGACCTATCAGATGATGAGATAGTCATACCGGTGAGGGCGAAGGCCCAGCGTGCTCAGCCACCACATCTTGCTAGATCTACACGCACCTCCAAAGCTACCAGAGCTCCTCGACCACAGATCACATCTTCTATGATTGCTATTTTTTCTTCCTCTGCAGAGCAGGCGGTTAAGCTCTTGCACCTGTACTCTCTACAGAGCTGGAGGTTAAGCTCTTGTATATTTGCTCTTATATGTTTTTTATGACGTTGGATGTGTCTTTAACTAGCTAGAGAGAGTTCTATATTGTCTTTTCCACTTGGACTAGCGATTTTTATGTTGTCCGACATGGACAATGATCCTACGAGATATGTACTTATTTATTCTGTCTTATGTGCCTTTGGGCACCCAACAGACATTAATACAATTTCTTCTTCTTCTTCTTCTCTCTCTCTCCAGCGATGGCTGCTCCTCCAGCTCCTCCAGCGATGGCTGCTGCCTTGTCTTAAGCCCTGCCCTGCCCTGGTCCGCCCTCTCTCAACACCATGGCCCCTCCTCCTCGTGCCCCTGCTCGTAGGTCCTCAAGATCCCCTGCCACCTCCTCACTCACCCCCCTCGCTCACCATTCACCTCCCCCCCTCGCTGCTCCTTCCCCTTTCCCCCTCGCCGCTCCTTCTCCTTCCCCCCCCCTCGATGCTCCTTCCCCCCCCCCCCCCGCTGATCCCTCTCCTATAGCTGCCACCCCCTCACCCCCCCCCCCCCCCGTTGACCCCTCCACCCACCCACCCTCCTCACCCCCTCTCGCTGCCACTCCAACCCCCCCTCTCGCTGCCCCCTCACCTCACCCCCTCGCTGATCCCTCACCCCCCCTCACTGATTCCTCACCTCCTCTCACAGTCATTGTAGCCCTCCCCCCTCGCTGCCACTTCACCTCACCCACTCGATGACCCATCTCCCTCTGCTGCTACAACTCCCACCCCCCTCTCTGATGGCTGCTCTCTCTCCCCCTTGATGCTGTTCACCGATATGACAATGCTACCTGCCACGCAGAGCTAAGCTACGTGGTACCACTATCTATATGGACGACGACCTCACATATATCTAGGTAGAGGAGAGGCGTCAGGCCTTTCAGGCAGCCCGTGAGTCTGGCAGACGAGTCATTTACCGAGATGGACGAGTGCGTTTTCTTGACAGCGCACCTAGCAGCTCCCAGTGCTAGGGATTTGGTGTCCCTGGGTTCGGGTGTGCCCCGGGGCCCCATCCACACCATCTCCGGATTGGAGTATGGAACTGTGATGGTTTACACTCATCTTCCATAGCTGGCGACTTGGTCGATTTCATCACTGACAGAGATTTACTGCTCTTTATGGAGATTCATGAGAGTCAGGAGAGGATTACCTATTTTTCCAGGATACAGATGGGATTCTGTGTACAGACTTGAGACTAGATCAGCTAGCGGTCGTGGATCCGGAGGTGTTGCATGTTTATACAGAGAGTCTCTTCATCCAAGCATCGAGTTCATCAGACATGACGAGCATGCACGGTATATATGGATTCGTATTGCTGGGCAGGATATTGGTCTGGACAGGGACCTCTTCGTGGCGGCATGTTATTTTCCTCCAAAGTCTTCGTCCTTTGCTGAGGCCCAGGTTCACCCTACCTTGATTTATCGCCTGATATTATCAGATTCGCAGAGCGGGGGCATATTCTCCTCATTGGGGATTTTAATGCCCGAACCTCTTCACGACAGTCAGAGTTTTATGACATCACCGACCAGCTCCGCGTTCATGCCCTTGACAGCGATGACATGGGAGTTACCAGGATTTTCAGAGGACAGCTTGGGACCTACTACCCCTTTACGGTGAGCATTTATTGTAGTTTGGAGAGGCCCATGAGTTAGCCATTTACAATGGCCTAACTTGTTGGCCAAAATGCCGCAGTTATACTTGTCACCCTCACAGTGGTGGACATAGTGTTGTGGATTATCTCATGGGATCACCATCTTCCATACCTCTCATCTCTGATTTTTATGTATCTCCCACCACTCTCTCTGATCATTCCTTTCTCTCCTTCGCTATTGGCCGCCTCCCACCTCCCCAGCCATCCTCACACCCCTTGCTTACACGGACACCCAGGTATTCATTCAGTTCTCTCTATACATCAGTCTACCAGGAGTTCCTAACCTCCTTACTCCATTCCTTCCCACACGATAGTACAGTCGAGACTCAAGCTGCCTTTCTTAGCACTTCCCTTGCTTTTCCATCTAAACCCCAGAAAAGCAAACGCACTCGTTCCTCATCGATACGACCCCCACACCCCCCGTGGTATGATGCTGAATGTCGCTCTCTTCATTAGCTTGTCACCCATGCTCGTACTCACGATCCTCATCTCCTCCACTCCGCCAGGTGCTTTTACCATCGCACACTCCGCCGAAAAAAGCGTATCTATGATGGCTCCGAAGGAGTGCGTCTTGTTGATCTTCTCTTCAGTTCCTCTTCAGGCACCTTTTGGTGTGAGTTTATCCCTCGTGCAACCCATCTCTATCTCCCCACGCCCCTCTGAGTTCACCTTCTTCACATCTGAAATGGTACTTACGGCCATCAAGAGAATGAAGTCCCATAAAAGCAAGAGATATCGAAGACCTTGAATCTGAACTCCTAACGCATGCTTCTGACCTCCTCGCTCCCACACTAGCCATTCTCCTCAATTCCGCCGTCGTCTCTGGTTTCCCCTCATCCTGGTGCACCAACATCATCCACCATATGGTACCATACTCCAGTTTGCAGTGAGTTCAGAGGCGGAAGCTCGGAGATTACATGCATTGGGACAGGCAGGTTTCCGATCTCATTATTCTACCACTGACCATATTTTTACACTTCGAGCTTTGATTGAGGAAGCTAAGTACAGGAAAGAGAGGGTTTACTGCTGTTTTGTGGATTTCAGGAAAGCCTTCGATTCTGTACCACGCTCCTGCTCATTCAGAGACTTCGTGACCTTGGTTTCTCCACAGATATTGTTCTAGCAGTGATGGCTCTTTATGAGAAGGTCTTGGGATGTTTCCGACATAGCAGTGACCTATCTGATCACATTTGGAGCACCATTGGGGTGAAACATGGGTGCTCTCTTTCACCGGTTCTCTTTGGATTGTATATTGATGAGTTAGAGCGAGTCATCTCACAGTGTGGCGGGGGTGGCTGTAGACTTAGCACCATTCTAATTGCTATTCTCCTTTATGCAGATGATGTAGTACTAGTATCCCCGACCAGAGAGGGTTTGCAGAGGCAGCTGGATTGTTTACAGGGATTTTGTACCAGGTGGGGGTTGGGGGTGAACACTGCGAGACCAAGGTTATGGTCTTCAACACTTCTCGAGCCTTCATGCAGCGCCAGGAGCTCATCCTAGATGGACAGGCCTTAGAGGTAGTTCCCTCTTACACCTATTTGGGGATACTTTTTTCTGGTCCTACCTTCAACATGCGACAGGCTGCCACCACCCGACTTGGGAAGGGGCATTCGTCTCTTGTTCATCTTGAGCGAATTAGCTTCAGGAAGCTCATCCGAGATGCTCGTAGTAAGTGTAGACTCTTTGATACTATTGTCACCCCCACAGCCTTATATGCAGCAGAGACATGGTGTACCTGCCTCCCTTCATTACATTGGGCCAACATTTCACAATTGCAGACCACCATGTTAGCTCGTATGATTCGGGCGAAGCCCTCGGTTCCACATGAGATCCTTCTTGCAGAGTTTGCCGTTCCACCCATTCAGATATATGCCGCGTTCCAGCTTATCGTATACATTCAGAGAATCCAGGCTCTGCCCGATGAGGATATGAGATATACACAGACAACACTTGTTTCCTCACACTTTCTTCATGACCAGGGTTATCACTATCGTGGTTCTCTCAGGCATCCCATTTCCTCCTTGAGTCATTTGGTATCTCCATTACAGAGCTCCGTTCAGGTACTCATCAGTATATCAGGCGCATCTTATATCGGGCATATCTCGACCGTACTTGGGGGCGACAGCTTGGGGTTAAACCCGGCTACTACTGGACTCATTTTATTGAGCTTGACATAGCAGGGTTCCCGGTCTTACCACATTATTTGGACTCGAGACTATCACATTGCCTCAGATTTACATTGGGACAGCTCCGCGTATCATCACATCAGTTGGTTATTGAGACTGGTAGATTCCAAGGTACCTCGAGAGAGGAGCGGATTTGCCAGTTATGCTCTTTAGATGAGGTGGAGTCAGAGGAGCACTTTATCTTTAGGTGCCCGGTATATTACGGGATCAGAGGGAGATACCACTGTTTGTTCCGTGACACACCTGTCACCTTACGATCGCTCATAGCTTATGAGGATTCCCGATGCGTGGCACTCATGATCCGAGAGATGTTTATACTACGACATGATTTGTATCAGACAACCCAACAGAGTCAGGTTTCTCAGCCTCAGATCACTTCTTTCTTCTTCAGGAGGAGAGGATGAGTATTTGGTGACGGTGACGATGACGATGATGATGACCTACTTGCCCACACTATCACAAGGAGACCTCTTGATCCTCCCAGATGACGTCAGAGACCACCAGTGGCCCTTCATGCCACAGGCCGTATTACATCCTTCTATAGCATCAGCGTCAGCAGGACAGGACTAGATGATAGCGTCATACCTCACTCATGACTTTTAGCAGTATACATGCTCCCACATGTTTCTTATAGCATCACATCTATTTCAGTTTATAGCTTTAGCTCTAGATTTGCTACTTTTGTTATTGTTTTGGAGACGTTTCATATGCTCCTATGGTTACCACATACTTGACATGTACATTTACTAGTCTTATATGCCTTTTGAAAAAGACATTAATAAAGCTTTCTTCTCTCTCTCTCTCTACTACTACTACTACTACTAGGATCACCAGACCTCCTTTTCAGAGACACACTACACATGCTCATGCTCATAGACAATGCCAGTGGGCTCCAGCGGTTCCTCATGTTGCAGCTCGCATTACATCTTTCTACAACATCAGCACAGACATGACATCATGACATGGATACATATTATTATGCACACACACTCTCATTTTCGCATTTATCTTAGTTTGTACTAGATGTTTCTTTCTTACAGCTTCGGAGACGTTTTATGCGCTCCCATTGTTGCCACATACTTGACATGTACTTCATTAGTCTTATATGCCTTTTGGCATGGAAAAGACATTAATAAAGCTTTCTTTCTTTCTCTCTCAAACAAAATTTTAAAAACCTTTTTGCATTTTAAACAACGATAATTATGTATACATATCATAGTTGCAGTGAATCGTGATTCGCCATAGTCGTTTTCTGGATTTATAATCTAATTAAAAAAAAATAAAAAAAAAATAAAAAAAAATAAAATTAATTATCTCATTCATAAGCATTATCTAGTTTGGTCATATAGTTGTCATTGAAATGTTATCTGCATAATTGTTGTTGAGAACTGAATCTGAGCATGGAATTGTTCTTCTACAAGAACCATATCACCACCTCAAAACAATTTGTTATGGTTGATTACAATTCAATATTGCTTTGTACTGCCCCTGCTTGATCTAGGTTTGGTTGGGAGGTTTGGCTCCTATTTGTCTCCTGTTGTGTTCTCCTATCCTCATCTTAGGGGTTTTCCCTAGTGGTCTTTACACCAAGAACTATTACAAAGAATCTGCAGAGAGAGAGAGAGAGAGAGAGAGAGAGAGAGAGAGAGAGAGAGAGAGAGAGAGAGAGAGATATTTGATACCAAAGACCTTATTTACTTTCTTTTCCTATTTCTACAAAAGATCAACATCTAATATTTTTATCTTCCCCTTTTATGATTGTTCAACTATCTTGACTTTACAGTTCTTGACTCAATGCTAACTCAAGCTGAGTCAATTTGAGATGACTATATTATCAAGTCTAGTTGAGGTGTAGGCTGGCAAACTAATCTTTTTTACCAAAAGACTATTCCAAGAAAACATCAGATTGGATACAATGCATTTGAAAAGAATAATGGGGCATCTTAACTGCTCGTAAAAGGTTACTCCAAAATTGTGGCACCTATGATAGTTTCATAGTATATTGTAGCTTTCAGTTCGGTTGAGTACTTCTTCAATCAACATTGTGATATTGGTATTTATCAATAAGATTTTCCAATTAATACATTGTTGTTCTTTTAGTTAGTTAGTGTTCTCTGTGTTCTTTTTAATCATGAATTTAAAGTTTATAGGCTACCTTTTAATGACAGAAATTACCGAGGTTCAATATCTTTAGACATAATATATGACATTCAAGGGAAATATTGAAAATATATGAAGTTGGAGCATTCTCTCTTCGATTGTAGTTAAATGATAGCTCAAAAAGGTTATTTTTTTGTTGAACTTTTAATCATTTGGTTCTACTTTGAGAGCAAAGAGGCTTATGATAGGCACAGTAACTACAATCTACATAGCTACGCTCACGTAAGGTTTTGAAGGGAGCAATTTTTTGAGAGATGTTATTTGGCCCCTGTGGCTTTCCACAATCACTTGTTCTTTTGATTATCAAGTTTATGATTGAAAGTTGTGCACAAGTGTGTAAGCTGTTGTAGTATCTAAAGTACATCAGAATAAAAAAAAAATCAACTGTTCTTTTGAAGAGAGAATGTCTTTTCATACTTTTGGGACTTGACATGCGACATGGGATTTCACAAGCACATAGAAAGTGCTTTAGGGACTCAAATTGAATTTTGAAATTGAATTGTTTCTCCTTGTGTTGAGATTTGCAGTAGGCTTCGTGGCCTTCCTGAAGTGGAGCCTTATATACCTTTCAACATCAATCCTACTGGCATGCAACCAATCTTGACAACGAGCTACCTTTTGGCATTTCCAGGCATTGTTGCAAGGTATCTTTCATAAGCATATTATTGAGAGAGAGAGAGAGAGAGAGAGAGAGAGAGAGAGAGAGAGAGAGAGAGAGAGAGAGAGAGAGAGAGAGAGAGAGAGAGAATTAGAATTAGAATTAGAATTATTATTATTAACGTCTTTTGGTGCCCAGGGGCACATAAGACAAAAGAGAGTACAAAATGTGAGAAGCATTGTCCGCATAAGGACTTATTTACCAATGAAAAGACAGTAAAACTAAAACTAAAATATCGATCTCTCTGTCTCTAAGAGAAAAAGTATCCAAGCTTGACCACCAGCTGGTGAGGGTACAAAGCAAGAGCTTAACCACCTGCTCCGCGGAGGAAACTAGCTACGAGCAAGCCGAAAGTAATGAGTGATGGTAGTAGTGGGTCGTGATGTAGGCTGGTGGGAGGCGTATGAAGATCTAGTAGCACTGGATCGAGCCGAAACTCTCTGTGTCTTCGATCTTCGGACGGGGACGTCAAAATCCGCAACCGAAATATCCACTCTGTCTCGCTTCTGGAAGAACTGAGTAATGTGAGCCTGACTGGAATCCATATCTGAGAGCGTAGGTAGAAGTGAAGCTCGTAAAATATACATCTCTCTCAAAAGAAGACCCACACATCTAGCATCTGGATACTCGAGGAAGGAGCTCAACGTGAGGGGAATATCTCGGTATAAACAATGGTATCGTCCTCTAATCTCATAGTATACTGGGCAGCGAAAGATGAAATGAAACTCATCTTCCACCTCCTGAAGAGAACAAAGCTGACATATCCGCTGCAATCTGGGAGTGTCTGTGTATCTACCTGTCTCGATAGCAAGCTGATGAGAAGAGACTCGAAGCTGTCCTATACGATATCTCAGACCAAAAGATAGCGTCTGTGTAAGATAAACTGGAAGAATAGGCAAGCCCGAAACGTCCAGCCGTAAAAGATGTGTGCCATAATAATGTAGCTTGACCCTATCTGGATCAGGATGTGACCATATAGTGCGTATGTAGCTCCGGTAGATCTGCTGTCTGATATAAGCATGGGTTCCATTCGGAAGATCAAGTGCGGATAAACCCCAAGTCTGAAGAAGGGCTGAGACACTGCGATACCAAGAGTGCTTGGCTCCCTGATCTGCAATGGTACAAGATGAAGTGAGAGCAGCAACAATGTATCTGGAGGTATCTAGATCTGATACCCTGTGAAGAAAGGTGATGATCTGAAACATAGCACCAACAACTAATGGAGGAGAAGCAAACTCGGCTAGTATGATATCATGTGGTACTGAGGGCTTAGCCCGGATTATCCTACTGAGCATGAGAATCTGGATACGAGTAAGATCTCTCCATGTATCGCGTGATAAATCAGGGCACCAAGTCTCAGCCGAATATAGCACAACTGGAGAGACAGTAGCAGAAAATAGTAGGCATCTGGTAGCAGGATCCTGCACATAATAAGTAGAGCAAAATCTCTCCATATGCACAAGAGCGGTATGCCCCTTGCGGAGCCTGGCGGTGGCTGCTGGTCGAAAAGTGAGTAGCGGACCAGAGAAAAGAACTCCCAAATAGGTGTAGGAGGTCACGATCTCAATCGGTAGCCCGTCATAATAGAAAATCACATCTCTCATATGCTGTCTGTTGGTGTTAAACACCATAATCTTAGTCTTCTTAAGGTTAACCGTCAATCCCCAACGCTGGCAAAAGTGATGTAAAGCAGAAAGGTGACTCTGTAAACCAGCTGCAGAGGATGAGAGGAGAACCACATCATCAGCGTACAAGAGAATGGGGATAATAATGTCTGCTAGGGGACAGCCCTCTCCACCTTCCTCGCGAATAATCCGCTCGAGGTCATCTATATATAGTGCAAAAAGAGTGGGTGATAAGGGGCAACCCTGCTTCACCCCAATGGTAGAATGTATCTGTGAGGACCAGCCACTACCATCTCTGAAACGTGCCAAGACTCGCTCATATAAAGTAATGATCGCAGCAATAGTATCCTCTGAAAAGCCAAGTGAAGACAGTCTCTGGAAAAGATGTCGTGGAACAGAGTCAAAAGCTTTGCGAAAATCCACAAAGCAACAATAAATTCTCTGTTTCCGATGTCGAGCCTCCTCAATAATGCATCTCAAAATGAAGATCTGGTCTGAAGTAGAATATCCCGGTCTGAAACCAGCTTGACCCATAGCGTGTAAACCCTCAGTTTCAGCAAAAGATCCAGTGACTGTCTGTAGTATAGAGCCATATATCTTAGCTAGAGTGTGGCCAATCATAATGGTGCGGTAGTTTCCTACATTCATGGGATCACCTGCCTTGAGGATGGGGTGAAGGATATTAGTACACCAAGCCGTAGGAAAACCAGAAGTAACAGCTGTGTTAAAAACATGAGCAATGTAAGGGGAGATGAGATGTGCTACGGGCTTTAGGAAGTCTACACTTAAGGAGTCATAGTCAGTGGCTTTATTTAGTTTGGCATGTTTAATGGCGTTTTCAACCATGTCAGGGGTGAAAAGTGAGCAGTGGTCAGGTCTCGGTGAGAGTGAGGTAGGAGGAGAGTCCGTGGTATATAACTCCGTGGCATACTCGATCCAGGATTCGATGGCTATGGGGGCCAATGTTGAAGAGTGTCTGGTGAAATGTTTCCAGAAAAAAGAGGAGGAGGGTGAATCTAAAGAGTTGATCATTTTTTGGCAGAGTGATTGTAGGTACTTGATCTTCTTTGTTCTGGTGGTTCTATGATATTCTTTCTGGCATTGTTTGAGTGTGGCAGGGGAGTGTGACCTGGCATATGTCACATGATTGTGAAGAGAGCGGCATTCTGCATCATACCATCTGTTGTGAACACTTCTGTGAGATGATGTCGTTTTGGTGGGGAAGGATGAGGAAGCAGCAGCTAAGAGGGATGTAGAGAGAAAAGTGGCTTGCTGGTCAATTGGTGCCATGAACGGGAAGTTAGCGAGTAGTTGGGATAAGATTGCGGTGTAATTAGTGAATCCAGATTGGGTGAAAGGAATACGTTTATGAGTGGGAAGAGAGCAAGAAATCTGCAAAGAAGAGGTTATGTGACCAAGTGAGATGTGTAAGAGTGAGTGATCGGAAATGGTAGGGGGTGTGATGGAGAAATCAGAAATGTGAGAGATCAAAGCAGGTGATCCAATGAAGTAGTCGACCACACTATGTCCTCCACCATGAGGATAGCATGTATATGCTGATGAGGAAGGCCACTGTGTGAGGCCATTCAAAATGGCAAGAGCGTGTGTCTCTGCTAGAGTGATCAACTGCTCCCCGAAAGATGTAGCTGGAGTGTCTGCATCCTGTGATACCCGGTCTAGCCCCATATCCAAAGGGTAAAGCCTGAGAAGATCCGTAGCTGCATGAAATTCGGTTTGTCTAGAGCTTGTGCGGGCGTTGAAATCACCTGCTAGTAAAATGGAACCCTGCTGAGAAAAGATAGCAATATCATCTGAGAGAGCCTGAAAAGGGTCCCCGCCAAACTCAGCAAACACTGAGGTCTGTGGAGCAAAATAGCATACAGCTATATAGATGTCCTGAGGTAATCCCAATAGTGAGCCAATAATGTGTAACCAAATATAGCGAGCGTATGGATCTTGTTTAACCATCTGAACTGTGGTGTCTCTGTATAAACAAGCTACTCCTCCAGATCCTCGACAAGTTTTTCCCCTAACAAATGGACGAAAAGCAGAATGCCAAGAGTACTCCTGTATATTTGGAAGAGGATGATATAAGGACTCATGAGTTTCAGCCAACAACAAAATGTCGCATTTTCTAATAAAATCAGCAAAGTCTCCGGCTGATGACGAAGATAAAAAACCATTACAATTCCAGAAGCCAAGTCTCAAATTGGTAGGGGATCTCGGGTAGCTTCTATATCCGGGGGCCCCTAGTTCCTATTGTGGAAGGTCGAAAAATCTCGGTTTCCCGTCAATAAAAACAACCCTTTGCCCTTTCTCTTTCGCTTCAAGGATAATCTTTTTTCTTGCCAACCATTGAGTATTTGTTAAGTCATCATCCATATAAATGAAAGTACCTTTAAGCTTTGCCCTAAGCCGAAGGGCAGCATTGCGTTGTGAAAGCGAGCGGAACTTGATAAACAAAACATTGTCATCAAATTTACTGCGCCAAGCAGTATCAAAACCGTCAGCCACATGAGATAACTTGGAAATGAGCAAATCCGTAGCTTCTTCCAACGGTTTTCCACCATTGGCAATGCCTCTTACTCTAATGTTAAAGGCTTTTTTGGCCCTTCTGGCTTGTTCACCCAAAACTGTCTCCAAATCGTTTTTCTTCGGAAAAGATGAAATCTGAGAGTGATTACCTTGCTTAAGGATCGATGTCGTTTCTTCAACCTGTTTTGCGAGTGATGAGAGTTTGCTGCCCATATCATCCGGTTTGAAGAGTGCTGCCCACGTTTTCGTCTCCTCGACTTGTTTCTCCAAGCTATTGATCTTGTTGGAAGTCTCCTCCAAGGCACTTTTTTCTGCAATTCGTTGCTTAAGATATATATTTTCTTGCTCAAGCTGCTCCACACGTTCCGTGACACCAAAAAGATCCTTAGCTAACTTGCTATTTTCAGCTTCAAAGAGGTGTAGTTGTTTCTTAAGTCCAAGAATTTCTTGCCGGATAAAACTAAGATCATAAGCAAAAAGACTTTCGGTAGGTTTGGAAGGAGTGTAGTCAATGGCAGCCATGTTGATAGTTTCTGTCACCGAAGACGGCTCCTCCATCACTACCGGTGATGGGGGGGTGTCCAACAGGGAGGGGGGTGTAAGAACACCCTCCTTTTTCTTAGGTGCCATAGGAGGCGGTAAGCAGATGGAGGACCAGCGCAGGGCAGCGTAGGGCAGGTGCGAAGGTCAGCACTGCAGCGCCAGCAGGGCGGACAGCAGCGCCAGCAGGGCGGGTGGGCGCGCAAGAGAGAGAGAGGGCAGCAGCGCACCAGCAGGCGGGCAGCGCACCAGCAAGCGGGCAGCGCACCAGCAGAGCGGCGAGAGAGAGAGAGAGAGAGAGAGAGAGAGAGAGAGAGAGAGAGAGAGAGAGAAAGAGAGGGTGGATAATGTTAGTACACTAAGAAGATGGGAAACCAGAGACAACAACACGGTTGAGTAGAGTGGCTAAGATGGGAGAGAGTGGGACAACGACGTGGATCAACAATTCAGATTCAAGGTCCCCAATATCTCTGGTACGATGAGTCTTCAGTCGCCCTCGTAGATCATGTCGGGAGTGAAGAAGGTGAATTCACATGAGAGAGAGAGAGAGAGAGAGAGAGAGAGAGAGAGAGAGAGAGAGAGAGAAGAAGAAAACTATACATGAGAAATAAAGTAATGTAAACAATAAAATGCCCACAACCCGGGCCAGGTAGGACAGATGACTAGGAGAAAGCAGGGATGCCCACAACCCGGGCTAGGTGAAGAAGAGAGATTAGGCCCGAAGTGTCCGGTGAACGGTTTGTCGAGATGAAGGCTGTACTGGCTGTCTGCAACCATGATGGATTTTCTTCCGTGGCGGGACAGATATGTCAATATTATCATCCGAATCCTCATCACGGGCTCGTGTTTGAAAGTATCCCGTAACTAGCAACTGCTGAGAGTCTATGCCCATATGATCGTGCGGAGGCAAAAGTGACTGACGAAGTAAAAGCATCTCACGGACAAGAAGCCCCAAACACCGAGGATCAGGATAAGAGAAAAAACTGGTAAATATATGCGGACCATCCCGATAAAGACAATAATATCGACCACGGATCTCATAATAAACTGGGCATCGAAGTAAGAAGTGTGCCTCATCATCAAGCTCGCGCATAGAACAGAGGCGACATAATCAATGCTCACGCGAGATATTCCAGCAGTGACCAGTCTCAACAGCAAGCTGATGGGAAGAGGTGCGTAGCTGTCCAATGTGGTAACGCAAGCCATATGAGAGAGAGAGAGAGAGAGAGAGAGAGAGAGAGAGAGAGAGAGAGAGAGAGAGAGAGAGAGAGAGAGAGAGAAAAGAAAGCTTTATTAACGTCTTTTGGGCACCCGTGGGTGCATAAGACCAAAAAGAAAATATGTACAAGCAACAGTGGGAGCATCACCCATAGGAGGACGTGGCCGTAAAATGCTATAAACTAGCTACGAATGAAAGTAGAACAAAGCATAAGTGAAATAAACCCACAACCCGGGCCAGGTATAACAGAAGAACTACAGAAAAAGTACCAATGCCCACAACCCGGGCGAGGTGGAGAATAAGTACATATCAGCGAAAGTAAGTGTGAAGTGTTCGCTGAGTGGACCGTACAGTGGGCCTCGATGGAGGCGAGTGCCGACTACATCTGGGCTTTTTCCGCGGTGGCATAGCGATAGGAATCTCATCATCGGAGTCATCAGCATGTGCTCCAGTCCGAAAGAAGCCAGTGAGAAGCAGGTGCCGGGAGTCTAACCCTAGGTGATCTGGTACAGGCAGATGAGACTGACGGAGAGTAAGCACCAACCCCGTATCTCATAATACAACGGACATCTGAGGAGGAAATGGGCTTCATCTTCCACCACCTGCAACGAGCACAAGCGACATAGACGACGTTCCCGGGGAATATCCCATGCACGACCGGCCTCAATAGCAAGTTGATGAGAGGAAATGCGCAACTGCCCAAGACAATAGCGCAGGCCGTGTGATAGGGGCTGTGAGAGATAAAGCGGCAACAATGGCAAACCAGAAGGATCCAGAGAGAGGAAGTGTGTCTGGTAATAGCTCAATCGAATACGGGAAGGTGGGAGGGAGCTCCAAGTCTGCTGCATATATCAACGGAATAAATAGCCTCGGATATATGAATGCGTACCACGAGGAAGATCCATGATAGAGATGCCCAGATGTCGTAAGAGATCAGACGCCTGTTGGTACCAGGACAGCTTGGCATGGGAATCAGCTAGGACACAGTTATGAACGTAGCCACGGTTGATCTAGATTTAGTCTATGAAAGCATCACATAAGCAAGACTTAACCCTAGAAAGCAGGAGAGAGAAAGCTTAAAGAGACTAAAGAAGGAGATCATATCATAAGCCAAGTAACAAATGACACAGAATCCCTACTTATAGCCAAGAGGAAGCCCTAAAAGGAAGCTTCCAGTGGCTAGGGCCAAACTGAGAGGGAAAATAGTGCGCCCTCCAAGAAGGCCCCCACTCTCAGTAATATGACCAAATAACCAATATAGTGAATCATAGGGCCCAAGGCCAATAATATGGTCTAAATGTCAATAATAGGGCCCAAGGCCAACCATATAGTCTAAATGTCAAATAATGAATAAAAAAGGGCCCAAAGCCTGCCTATGCATAAAGTAAAGTAAATGTAAATGGACATGGCGAATGTAATGAGCCGAGCCCATAACTGACACGTGAAGAAGTAATCGCAGCAACTATGTATCTATCCGGGTGAGAGAGAGAGAGAGAGAGAGAGAGAGAGAGAGAGAGAGAGAGAGAGAGAGAGAGAGAGAGAGAGAGAGAGAGAGAGAGAGAGAGAGAGAGAGAGAGAGAGAGAGAGAGAGAGAGAGAGAGAGAGAGAGAGAGAGAGAGAGAGAAAAGCTTTATTAATGTCTTTTCCATGCCAAAAGGCATATAAGACTAAGGAAATACATGTTAAGTATGTGGTAACCGTGGAGCGTATAAAACGACTCCAAAACTGTAAGAAAGAAAGAAAGAAACATCTAGTGCAAGTTAAGATAACTACATAAATGAGAGTGTCTGTGCATGGTAGTCAAATGTATCCATGTCAAGATGCCAGGTCTGTACTGGCGCTGTAGAAGGATGTAATGCGAGCTATAGCATGAGGAAGTGCAGGAGCCCGCTGACGTTGGTTGTGAACAGGAGCATGTATAGTGTGTCTGTGTAAGAGGTCTAGTGTGGCGTGTAACTCTCGTGACCGCCTGAGGCTGGGTGGTGCGTCGTCTCTGCATCCTAGGTCTGGGAATGTCGTCGCAATCGCTGTCAGTCATCTCTGCATCAGGACGTGATCTCCTGCGAGAGAAGAAGGATGTAATATGAGACTGTGTGTTTGGATAGGTGTGCTGAGCTGTCTGACATAGGTCCTGACGCAGGAGGGACATCTCACGTATCATAAGTGCCACACATCTAGGGTCCTCATATGAGATGAGGGATCGTAATGTAATTGGTGTCTGACGAAAAAGGCAATGATATCGCCCTCTGATCTCATAGTAAACTGGACATGTGAAAAGGAAATGCTCCTCTGTCTCGACCATAGATAATGAACATAACTGGCAAAGTCGCTCCTCTCGTGGGGTTCCCTGGAAGCGTCCAGTCTCAATCGCCAACTGGTGTGAGGATACTCGGAACTGGCCCAGAATAAACCGAAGCCCATGAGATAGTCCTGAGGTGAGATAGTGTGGCAAAACTAGAAATCCAACTGTGTCTAGCTCCAGAAAGTGTCCTGTAATAGTCGGGCTTGACCTCGAGCTGTCCCTGCCATGTCCGGCTCAGGTATGCTCTATATAGAAAGCGTCTGATATACTCATGGGTGCCCAATGGAAGGTCTGTGATAGAAATCCCAAGTGTATCTAGTATTCGGGAGGCCTGAGAGAACCATGATAGTCGATGTCCCTGATCATAAAGGTCTCGCGAGGAGGCAAGTGCCGTCTGTACGTATCTCTGCTCACCTGTGGGTAACGTCATAATACGCTGAATATATAGAATAAGCTGGAAGATGGCGGATAGCTGTATGGGAGGGACTGCGAACTCTGTTAGGATAATCTGATGTGGGACAGATGGCTTAGCCCATATCATCCGAGATAGCATGAGAACCTGCAATCGTGAAATACTGGCCCAATCCGATGATGTAAGACCCACACACCATACCTCTGCTGCATATAGGAATGTGGGAGTAACGAGAGTATCAAAAAGCTGATATTTACTCGGGGCATCTCGAATAAACCGTCTGAAACAGAAACGCTCTAATTGGACAAGGGAGGCGTGACCCTTCCCAAGTCTGGCGGAGGCTGCCTGTCGCATGCCAAAGATAGGGCCTGTAAAAAGCACGCCAAGGTAAGTGTAAGAAGATACAACCTCCAAGGGTTGCCCATCCAAGATGAGTTCCTGGCGCTGCATAAAAGCTCTCGATGTGTTGAAAACCATAACTTTGGTTTTCAATATGTTAACCCCCAATTCCCATCTACTGCAGAAGGCATGAAGACTGTCTAGCTATCACTGTAATCCCTCTCTGGAAGAAGATAGGAGGACCATGTCTTCCGCATATAAAAGTATAGCAATCAAGATGCTCCCAAGCCTGCAACCTGTGCCATCGCATCCCTCAATAACTCTCTCAAGCTCGTCAATGTATAGTCCAAACAGGGTTGGGGATAGAGAACAACCCTGTTTCACGCCAATTTGCTCCAGATGTGGTCTGAGATGCCGGTATCACTCCGAAAACAGCCAAGGACTCTCATATAGTGCCATCACTGCCAAGATCGTGTCAGTAGAAAAACCAAGATCACGTAGACGCTGAATGAGAAGGGATCGTGGAATAGAGTCGAAGGCTTTCCTGAAGTCAACAAAACAATAGTAGACCCGCTCTCTTCTGTGTCTAGCCTCCTCAATAATGGCCCGAAGGGTGAAGATATGATCTGTGGTGTAGTGTGCTCTGAAACCTGCCTGGCCCAATGCATGTAATCTCCTAGACTCTGCCTCAGAACTGATTGCTGACTGGAGGATGGTGCCATATAACTTAGCAATGATATGTCCAATCATAATGGTGCGATAATTACCAGGGTCCATGGGGTCACCAGTTTTATGAATGGGGTGGATGATGTTGGTACACCTGGAGGAAGGGAAGCCGGAGACAACTGCTCGAATAAGCAAAGTGGCTAGGGTCGGTGAAAGTGTATCTGCAGCGTGGATTAATAGTTCGGATTCAAGGTCGTCAATATCACGAGTGCGACGGGTTTTCAGTCTTTTGATGGCAGTCAGAACCATGTCCGGGGTGAAGAAAGTGAAAGTAGTCGGTCGGGGAGAAATGGAGATGGGTGTGTCCGTGGGTGCAGTATATAAGGTAGTGGCATATGTAGTCCAGGTACGAAGGTCAGTGAGGGGAGGAGGTGGGGTACGGGAGATGAATTCTCTCCAGAAGGCACCGGAAGAGGAATTGCAAAGGGAATCGACTAAGCTTTTTCCTTTTTGAGTTTCGTACGTCCGTTTCTTCCGTCGGAGGGCATAATGGAAAGATCGACGAGCTGCAGGAAGAAGGTGTGTATTATGCAATCGAGCTTGGGTGACTTGAAGATGGAGGATACGACACTCGGCGTCAAACCAGGGAGGTCGGATAGGGTGTGACGAAGTAGGTGGGCGTCGATGTGGTTTGGAGGGAAAGGAAAATGATGCAGCGGTATGTAGTGAAGTGGTAAGGAAGATAGCTTGTGTTTCCAACGACATGTGGTGGGGAAAATGACAAAGAAATGAACTGACGGCCTCCTGGTATGTCTTGATGTGAGAGCGATCAAAAGTGTATTTGGGTTCACGAGAGATGGATGGAATAATGGGTGGTTGGGAAGTCGGGATGGAGCCCATACTGAAAGAAAGGAAGGATTGATCGGAAAGGGTAGTGGGGGAAGAATGTGGAAATCAGACATAAGTGGGATAAAAGTTGGTGACCCCATGAGATAGTCGACAACACTGTGTCCTCCGCTATGTGGATAGCGAGTGAATCTGCTAGAATGTGGCCAGCAAGCCAGGCCATTGTAAATGGCGAACTCTTGAGCCTCACCCATCTGTAGAAGGTACTCTCCATAACTCGTGATAGGGCCCATCATATCCTCTGAGCTCCTGGTGATGCCAATGTCCTCCCAATCAATAGCTCGTGTACGTAATATGTCATCAGTGTCGTGGAAATCCACCTGTCTGGTAGCAGTCCTGGCATTAAAGTCGCCAGTGAGAAGGACATAACCCCGATCTGTAAATCTGACAATGTCTGCGGAGAGATCAGTGTAAGGAGAGCCTGATCCGTCTGCAAAGGAGGAGGACTCTGGAGGGAAGTAGCAGGCAACAATGAAGAGATCCCTATCCAAACCGATAGCTCGCCCAGTGATATGAGCCCATATGTATCGTGCTTGTGCATCATGTCGGAGAAACTCTATAGCTGGTTGTAGTGACTCTCGATAAAGACATGCAACTCCACCCGAACCTCTGCCACCCGCTGATCGAGTCTCTGTCCTATAAACTGAATCCCATCTGTAACCTGCAAATGTGGGTAGTCCTCTCTCTGGGCTCTCGTGTGTCTCCATAAAAAATAGTATATCTCTGTCTGTGATGAAGTCGGTAAGATCTCCAGCCGTGGATGATGAGTGTATGCCATTACAGTTCCATATTCCAAGATGTAGGTGGTGTGGAGGGGATCCTGGGATGCTCCCATGCCCGGGGACCCCAATTTCCTATAGGTTGTTTCCGGATGCAGTACCATCGAGGTACCAAACAACTCCATCACGATAGATCACTCGTCTTCCGGTCGCTTTGACGGTTTGGAGTGCTTGGCGTCTCTCTTCAACTTGGATATAGGTAAAGTCATCATCCATGAAGGTTTTGGTGTCTCTCAATTTGGTTCTTTTCCGCAAGGTTGCCTTACGATATGTATGTGACGTGAAGCGGAGGATCAAGGTAGCGGTGTCTTTTCTAGTACGCCATGCTGTATCCAAACCATCTGCATTGTGTCCTAGGGTAGTGCATAAAAATCTTTTTGCTTCGTCAATGGCATTTTGGGTGTCCACGATGCCTCGTACCCTAATATTGAGAGCCTTGGAATCTCGGAGTTTCTCTTCCGTAAGAGTAGTGGAAATGAATGATGAAAAGGGGGGAGACTTACTTCCGCCATAGGCTGTCCAAGGTGGGCTGGTAGCTTTGTTGTTGGTGATGATAGAAGCCCATGTTTTGGTCGATTCTTTGTGCTGGCTCAGTTGCTGTTCCAGATCTTGAATCTTCAGCTTTGTCTCTTCTTCTGGCTGGGAAGCATATTTATTTTCCATTTCTGTTTGGAGTTGTTGGTTCTCTGTGCGTAGGTGGATGATTTCCAGTTTCAGAGTTTGCACATCTGCCTTCAGTTCTTTCAGTTGGTAGGCTAGGAACTTCTCGAAGGATTTGGAGGTGGTGTAGTCGGCATGAGACAAGAAGGGGGTGTCTGGAGCAGCGTTGGTAGAGATGGGAGTCGAAGGGACAAGGGATGAGGGAGGGCTTGAGTGGGATTGCTGTTGCGCAGCAGGAGGGGCCTGTTGCTCAGGTGGAGCAGAGGAGGGTGGCTGGGCAACAGGTGGAGCGGAGGAAGAGGTCGAACCAGCAGATGGGTAGGGCAGGGTAGCGGGTGGAGCTGAGGAGGGGTGGTGGGCAGCAGGTGGAGCGGAGGGTGGCTGGTGGGCAGCAGATGGAGTGGAGGGAGGTGAAACGGAGGAGGGGGGCGGAGCAGCGGGTGGAGTGGAGGGAGGTGGAGCGGAGGAGGGGGGTGGAGCAGCAGGTGGAGCGGAGGGAGGGGGGCGGAGCAGTAGGTAGAGCGGAGGAAGGGAGTGGGGTAGAGGGTGATGGAGGGGGGTGGGGAGGAGTGGGGGAGCAAGGGCTCCCCCTGGTTTTGCGTGCCATGGAGGTGGGAGAGGACGGCGGGAGAGGGGGAGAGAGATCAGCGATGGACAGCCATCACCATCGCGGAGAGAGAGAGAGAGAGAGAGAGAGAGAGAGAGAGAGAGAGAGAGAGAAAGAAAGAAAGCTTTATTAATGTCTTTTCCATGCCAAAAGGCATATAAGACTAATGAAGTACATGTCAAGTATGTGGTAACCGTGGGAGCGTATAAAACGCCTCCAAAACTGTAATAAAACATCTAGTACAACTAAAAAGCTAAAATAGACATGTATGCGAGAGTATGTGTGCGCATAATAATCATCTGTATCTATGTCAAGATGTCAAGGCTATGATACTGCTGCTGCTGTTGCTATGCTGATGCTGTAAAAGCAACCAGTTTCCCTTGGTATATGATCCATATTGTATAGAAAATGAACCTACTATGTGTTTCAAGGTGTTTTCTAGATGATACAATGAAGGATCATATGTAACAAACACAATAAGAACATATGAATCACCTGAGTGGATATTCGCAATACAATCAACCAACCTTTTAAATGACTATGTCATCCATTCGACATCTTTCCCTTGTGAGGTTGTATCGTTGCCGTTACCACAAGTTGCAACCACTTTAGTAAAACGTGATATCATAGGTCCAACATTACATATTTTCTATGGGTTTTCAAGAGTGCATTGTTGTTTTCCAGACACTTTGGCATAGGCCAATCGTAATTATGTTTGCACCCTAGGTTGTCGCTTTTGATTAGCGTAAAACTAGGCTCTATCCTGAGCCGTTTTTACGTTCTCGCGAGCAACTAGCAACATTTCTTGCATATCATGCAAGAAATCTACTGCTGCTTTAACCTTGAGGCCTTTGAGGCCCACTGAAATGGGAGCCCTAGGCTGGAAACCGTACATCAGAGAAAATGGACTAAAACCCGTCGTTGAGTGCTTTGCGCTGTTATACGCAAACTCAATTATTGGAAGGTACCTTTCCCAATCCGACTGTCTTCTGGAAACATATGCCCGAAGCATATCTTCCATAGACTGGTTCGTCCTCTCTGTCTGACCATCCGATTCAGGATGATCTGATGACCCCAAACTTAGAGTGGTCTCTAATTTCTCAAAGACCGCTTGCCAGAATTTGCCAGTGAACTTTGGATCTCGATCACTGACAATGTCATTCGGCAAACCAAACAACCTGAACAACTTTTCGACGAAAAGCTGAGCAAGTTCAGAAGCCTTGACAATTTGCTTAGTTGTTATGAACTACGCCATTTTAGTTAACCTGTCAACTATTACCCAAATGGCATCATTTTGCCTTTTTGTCCGAGGTAGCCCAACCACAAAGTCCATGGAAATGCTTTCCCACTTTCTTTTGGGAATTTTCAAGGGCATTAGGAAACCAGCTGCCGTAAGTCTCTCAGCTTTATTAACTTGGCATTGTGCACACTTGCGAACATATGCCTCCACTTGACTTTTTAAGTTTGGCCAATAAAAGTTCCTTTTTACTAAGTCAAGGGTCCTTTGTGAGCCAGGGTGCCCTGCACACGGGCTGTCATGACATTCATGCAGGATTTGGGCCCTTATATCATCATTTTGTGGCACACAAACTTTTCCATTCCAGAAAAGCAATCCATCCCTATGGAATAGTCTCTCTGTATCTTGTCCTGATTAGGAGAAATCTTGGAATCCTGCATTCCAAGCTCATCACTAGATCTAGAAGAACCTGCCAGGACGTCTAGCCAAATACGACCGAAGTACATCGGTCTTACACAAATCTCTTAAGGACAGATACAACTTAGATTGGATCTCAGAAAAGCTTAACTGATTAACCTCTCCAATCCGGCTTAAGGCATCCGCGACACTATTAGAAGTATTCTTCCGGTACTCAATGTCATAATGAAATTCTTGGAGCATCTCTGACCATCTGGCCTTACGGCCCCTAAGGTCGACCGCATCGTTAATATACTTTAACGGTTGATGGTCAGTAACTATGGTAAACTGGGAGCCATACAAATAATGTCTCCAAACTTTCAAGGCATGAATCACAGCAAAAAGCTCCTTGTCGTAGGGGCAATACTGCCTTTGAGCAGGATCTAACTTCTTGCTTTCAAAAGCAACCGGTCTACCATCCTGATATAGGACTGCACCTATAGCATAATCACTGGCATCCGTTTCAAGCACATATGGCTTGTTAGGATCCACTATGTGTAGAATAGGTGCTGTAGTTACACAGTATTTGAGGTTCTCAAAACTCTGATTCAACTCTTTAGTCCAAGTAACTGGAGGATTGAACTTACTGTGCCGGCTAACTCTTTTAGCCCCTCTGAGGACATTCGTCAAGGTTAATGCAATTAAAGCATAGTTCAAGATGAATCTATGAAAAAACCCCGTAAAGCCCAAAATGGACTTAACCTCTCGGATGGTTTTAGGAATAGGCCATTCACGTACTTGTCGGACTTTATTTGGGTCAATTTCTAACCCATGGTCCGAAATAATGTGACCAAGGTATAACAACCTTTTCTGGAAGAACACGCATTTGGACTCCTTGGCAAAAAGCTTCTCCTGTCTAAGTAACTTTAAGACAGTTCTGAGATGCTCCTCATGCCCCTCCAAGGTCTTACTATAGATGAGAATATCATCTGAGTAGACTATTACGAACTTTCCCATATATGGACGAAGAAAATCGTTCATCATCTGCTGGAAAGTCGCTGGAGCATTTGTCAAGCCAAATGGTAAAACCAGAAACTCATAATGGCCGTACCTAGTTCTAAACCCAGTTTTTTCAACATTCTTAGTCTTTGTGCGAATCTGATGATACCCTGATCTCAAATTGATTTTGGTGAAGTACTTTGCACCATGCATTCGATCAACTAGTTCATCCATTTGCGGCAAAGGATAACAGTTTTTAATCGTTAATTTATTCAACTTTTTAAAGTCCACACAATTCAGGAAGCTGTTCAGGAAACACATCGTTAAATTCTTGCCTAAGTTTCCTAAAAATTTCACCTTCTGGTGAGTTTTCTTGCTCTAGGTTATTAGACATTAGTTCCATTTGGAGATTGTAAAATTGCAAGCTATGTTCTTCATGGTAAGTAAAATTTTTTAACCAACATAAATAAGAACTGGAATCAACAACATCCATACATTTAATTGTTTCCAAAGCAGAAAGCATATACGGAGTAGAAATATCAACACTTCCATTTAATTCTATGAGTGAGCCGTTATGCAAGAACGACAAACTGTGTGTTACATAGTTTTTTCTCATAGACTCGTTCCTCTCATAGAACCACTCCTTTCCAAGTATTACATCTACCCTAACTAGATTCATTATGTGAAAGTCTAATTTATCCTTATAGGCTTGAATCTCTATTGGTAGACGTGGGACTATCCGGTCCAAAATTTGGCTTTCTACTCCCGTTGCCAGCTTCACTGTGTATCGGTGGTCACTTTGCCTTGTTTCCACCTTTAGCTTCTGCAACAAATTAGCGTGAACCATCGTCAAATAAAACAGTTACGGCTTGGCCACCTACAATCCCCTTCATCCGAATGAAGTCATGAGGGCCAAAAACAGCCGTATTAAAACAACAATGCTCACACACAGAATTACCAGCAAAGGAAAGATCTACAATGGATATGCTAGAGTTACCTGGCGTCTTAAAAGATGCCCCTTTAGCTTTCTGTTTCTTTGGACATTCCTTCGCGACATGACCTGGTTCCATGCAGTTGAAGCATAGATTGTCGCTTCTGGCTTTGATAAAGGTTTCTTGGTCCAAGGTAGATTTTTTCTTCGACTTACCTGAACCCGAAGACCAATCCTTTGCCTTGTCTTTCGATTTCTTTGGAAAGAAAGGCTTCTTACCCCTTACGTCGGGCAAGACAGTAGTCTCAGGCTTGGCCATTGTACGAGTATCATCGTAGATTTTGGCGAAGTGAACAACATTCTCGAGGGTAAGAGGCTGGTTCCTCCTGACCTCTAGCTGATAGTCTCTTGGCAACCCAAGTATAAAATGCAACTTTACTAGCAAAGGATCTATTCTAGTTGCAAAACGAGAATAGACCTCCTGAAAATCTTGTAAATATTGATCTAGGGGCCGGTTCCCCATATGGATCGTTGCATACTGACGAAATTCAAAATCATCAAGAATAGGAAGGAAGGCCGCCTTAAAGGCCTTACAGAAATCCTCCCAATTCCTAGGAACCTCAGGCTTACCCCTTATATCTTGCCACCAGGTTAATGCTTTACCTCGCAGGTACACGACGGCGAGATTGATCTTGTTATCCTCGGATGAATCGTGCATGGAAAAGTGCGAATTCCACTGATCCAGCCATTGCAAGACCGCCTTTGGGGTTCTATCCTTCTTTTCCCCAGCAAAAACTTCAGGAGTGAACAAGGGTTGATGCACCAATTGCCTTAGCTGACATACTTTCAAGGTACGATTAAAAAGCTATGGCAAGTCAAAGGTATTAGCTGAAAATAGTGTATAAATATACAAAAGTGCATTTCTACCCAAAAAAGGTAGTTTCCTTGAAAGTCCATGTTGTACCACCAAACCATGCGTTTAGCCTGAGGTTAAGTGCTAACCTTGATAAGCCATTTTGGGATCAAGCTTTGTTGTGTGCTAATTTCTTGTGCAATAGGTGGCCGAGTGCTATTTTGGATGGGAGGACACCTTTTGAGATGCTAATCAAGAGGAGGCCGAGTGTCAACTTTCTTAGAACTTTTGGATGCACATGCTATGTTTTTTTTTTTGGCGGGTCCGCAAAGCTGCTTACCATTTCATTGATTTTGCTGACAGGTGGTGGCGCAAGTTGTTGAAGTCTAATCAGGCTCCATCCACCTGGCTTGAGTTTAAGCGAGCTTTCAGAGCTCAGTTTATTCCTCCACATGAGCATGTGCGTGCGACAGATGCTTGGCTTTTGCATCGTTAGAAGCAGTACATGGTGCAGGAATATGCTGACAGGTATCGTGAGATACTTATCAAGATTCCGGAAGAGATTCCCGAGTGGCTGATAGTCCACAAGTTCATATTTGGCCTTCGTGAAGAGTTGAGGCCTTCAGTGCTTAATGAAGGGTGCAAGACCTTAGAAGAGGCAGTTGCTACAGCTCTCAACTTTGAAGGTAATGTGCGCACCAAGGCTGAATTTGGAGCGCCAACCTGGCCTCAAAAGAAGGGTTCGCGAAAGTATGGCCAAGCTGGTCAGAAAGGCTTTTCGCAGAAGGATCCTATCCGGATGTAGCAGACTTTGGAGCGCAAGGCGGGATCTCCTATGGCTCGTCGTGCTTACGACAAGTCTCCCCTCAGTCCTGAGCAAAAGGAAAAGGCCAAGAAAGACGGATTATGCTTTTTCTGTCTTGGCAAGCATCTTTCCAAAGATTGTCCTCGTCGTACGGGCAAGAAGCTCCATACTATGCAACGTCAAGATGAGGGCAAGGATGAGAAAATTTTGGATGACTTGTTGGTAAGTGATGACGAGGACACTCGTCATGTCATGACTATTTCGGTGCGGAAGCTTGTTCCAGAGGCACCAGTTTGTTACTTGTCCACCAAGGCGCGGGAAGCTTATCAATTTCCATATAGTGAAGTGATACGCATGAGGGGAAAACTAGAAGGTCATGACGTGCTCATCTTGTTTGACACTGGTTCCTCGCATAATATTATCAATTCTCGTGTGGTGAGGAAATTTCACTTGGCTACTGTTCCATCTGATTACCGGTATACTGTTGAGATGCCAGATGGTAAGGAAACAGAGGTTTGGGATGAAAGAATCTCTCGGGCGTCTTTGTCTATTCAGATGTATACCGAGAAGTTAGTGAAATTACTAAACTAGCTAAGTTTGATATTGTACTTGGTAAGCGGTGGCATGCAAGTAAGCAGCCCGCTATAGATTTTAAGTCACATGTGTATAAGTTCGGGCATGAGGGTATGTCTCATGTCTTAAAGGGGGAGAGACCATCTGTTGAGGGTCCTCTTGTTACCTATATGCAAATAAAGAGAATGGAGATTCAGTATTTGTGGTTGTGTTATGTGAATGTTGATTCCAGTTTTGATTCTTATGTTGGTAATAATCAGATAAGCACACTCACTAATAAACCACAAGAAGCTTCATTTACTTTTGCATCCCCTAGTGCACATGCATTTGCATTACAGCCTAGATGTGACCCAGCAAGTGAGTTGGAGAAGTCCATCCGCACGCAGTTTAAACACGTGCTAATTACTAATATGCCAGAGGGATTGCCGCCTAGTCGGAACGTTGATCATCGTATTGAGCTCGTTCCAGGGGCAAGTCCGGTATGTAGGCCTCCTTATAGGATGTGCCTAAAAGAGGAAGAGGAAGTCAGAAAGATGTTGAAGGAGTATCTCAAGCTGGGGTACATCCGTCCGAGTTATTCACCTTTCGCCTCTCCTATTTTACTTGTTAAGAAAAAGGATGGTAGTTTCCGGATGTGTGTAGATTACATGGGATTGAATAAGATCACTGTAAAGCACAGGTATCCGATGCCCAGGATTGATGATCTACTGGATGCGTTGCAAGGTGCAACCATTTTCAATAAGATAGATCTCAAAAGTAGATACCATCAAATACAGATTCGAGATGAAGACGTCCAAAAGACGGCCTTCCGAACCCGTTTCGGTCATTATGAATTTTTGGTTATGCCATTTGGGTTAATAATTGCCCCAGCCACGTTCATGATGCTCATGAACGATGTCTTTCGAGACTATATGGGCAAGTTTGTCGTCAATTTTATTGACGATATATTGGATTTTAGTAAAGCGGTTGAGGAGCATGAGATTCATCTCAAGACCGTCTTGGGCAAGTTACAAGCTTCTGTCTTGTATGTCAATGCTCAGAAGACAGAGTTGTGTAAAACTCGTGTCGAGTATTTGGGTCACGTAGTG
Organism: Diphasiastrum complanatum; assembly: GCA_029204225.1. Lineage (NCBI taxonomy): Eukaryota > Viridiplantae > Streptophyta > Lycopodiopsida > Lycopodiales > Lycopodiaceae > Diphasiastrum > Diphasiastrum complanatum. The sequence continues at coordinate 45,801,073 of CM055095.1, read as the reverse complement.
ACAGCTGAGGGTATTTCGGTTGACCCAGCCAAGGTGGCTGTGGTTAAGAAATGGCCGAGGCCTGCCGATATACGCCAATTACAGTCTTTCTTAGGCTTTTGTAAGTTCTACCGGCGGTTTGTTAGGAATTATTCCTGGATAGCTGCTCCTTTAACGGACCAGTTAAGGAAAAACAACACTGTGGTTCGATGGGATGCTGAAGTTCAGCAACGTTTTGAGAACTTGAAGGAGTCTGTGGCCACGGCTCCAGTTCTCAAGATTTTGGATACCCAGAAACCTTTTGACCTAGAGACGGATGCTAGTGGCATTGCCGTAGGTGCAGTGTTGAACAATCTGAAAATTTTTCGAATAGATTGGAGCGCTGGAAATCTCTAATAAGAGATGTAAATTTAGAAGTCTGAAGCTCTGAGAAAATCCGAGATCAGAAATCCGCTCCATTGCTCAAAAATCTGCTCCATCGCTCCAATCAGAGAGAGAGTTCAGAGAGAAAGAAAGAAAAGAAAGCTTTATTAATGTCTTTTCCATGCCAAAAGGCATATAAGACCAAATGGAGTACATGTCAAGTATGTGAAAACCGTGGGAGCGTATATAAACGTCTCCAAGAAAAAAAAAACTATGCATAAAAGAGAAATGAACAACATAACTATAAACTACAAATTGCCAACTGTCCATATAGCTGCCAGGAGTAGAGTAATATCATGTAGTGCTGTTGCTGAAGAAAGATGTGATACGAGCTGCAACCTGAGGTAACATGGACCGTCGCTGACGTCGTCTAGGAGGGTGAAAACTGTGTGCTCTCGTAACATGGCGTGAAGTGCGAACTGCAGCATGACTATGAGTGATACACTGTCTCTGACATCGGTGAGGTGGTATGTCCTCGTCATCGTCATCAGACCGTTCATGAAGGGGACATAGTAGGCATAGTCTATCCTCTCGTGGTGTACCCTGGAATCTACCTGTCTCAATAGCCAGCTGATGGGAGGAGACTCTAAACTGTCCCAAAGTGAAACGGAGACCGTGTGATAGCCCAGAGGACAAATAGCGAGGTAAAACTGGAAGACCAGTGGCATCCTGCTCCAGAAAGTGAGTCCGGTAGTAGTCAGGCTTAACCCCCAGCTGATGTCGCCAAGTACGGTCAAGATATGCTCTGTATAAAAAGCGTCTAATGTACGATCTCATCTGGAACCGAGGACTTCGCTCGAATCATGCGAGCTAACATGGTGGTCTGTAGGCGTGAAATGCTGCACCAATGTGAAGATGATAGTCATGTACACCATATCTCTGCTGCATACAATGCTGAGGGGGTGACGATGGTGTCAAACAGTCTGCACTTACTTGGGGCATCTCGAATAGACTTTAGGAAGCAGAATCTCTCCAGCTGGACTAGGGAAGAGTGGCCCTTCCCAAGTCTAGAAGTAGCTGTCTGTCTCATACTGAAGGTAGGACCAAAGAAGAGCACACCCAGGTAAGTGTATGAAGAGACCACCTCTAGGGGCTGCCTGTCAAAGGTAAGCTCCTGGCGCTGCATGAAGTCCCGAGAGGTATTGAAGACCATAACTTTGGCCTTCGAGAGGTTCACCCCTAAGCCCCACTGAGTACAAAAGGTGTGTACACAGTCTAACTGTCTCTGTAATCCCTCTCTGGTACGGGAGACTAGTACCACATCATCCGCATAGAGAAGGATGGCAATCAGAATGTCCCCAAGCCGACAACCGTCCCCACCACACTGAGAGATGACCTGCTCTAGCTCGTCAATGTATAATCCAAAGAGAACTGGTGAGAGAGAGCATCCCTGCTTAACCCCAATAGTACTCCAGATCTGCTCAGAGATGCCACTACCATGACGGAAGCAACCCAAAACCCTCTCATAGAGAGCCATGACAGCTAGGATAATATCTTTAGAGAAACCCAGGTCTCGGAGTCTCTGGATGAGTAAGGAGCATGGGACAGAATCAAAGGCTTTCGTGAAGTCCACAAAACAACAATAAACCTTTTCTCTCCTGTGTCTAGCTTCCTCAATGAGGGCTCGAAGTGTGAATATGTGATCTGTAGTGGAATAATGAGTGCGGAACCCTGCCTGACCCAAAGCATGTAATCTCCTGGACCTTTGTTAATACGAAACAGGTTCATGGTGGGAATTTTAGGGCGATGATGCAAAAACTCCAGAGAATGTCAGTTGAGAGAGAGAGAGAGAGAGAGAGAGAGAGAGAGAGAGAGAGAGAGAGCAGAAGAAGAAAGAAGAAATCTTTAGTGTCCTTGAATGCTAAAAAGCATATAAGACCAAATAGTACATGTCAAGTGTGATAGTCTATGTAGGAGCATGGAATAAACATGTCTCCAAAAAAACAAAAACTCAAAAGAAACTAGTCTCTGAAAACATCTAATTGTGTTTTGATAGAAACTCAATGAAATCTAAGTGAAACCTTAAAACTGGAAAGGCTCTCTGCATAAATGAGCAGATATCGTGATAAAATGATATACTAGTCAGAGTCATGAACTATACAAAGTCAAATATAGGTCCTGGTAGAGTTGGAGCTCTACTGAAGTAGGACATGATAGATGCTCCTGGTACTGTGGATGATGCTGAAGATGATGGAGAAGGTCGTCGTCTCCGAGGTCTCTGAACAACTCTCGTGCGTATGGGTAAACATTGCCTCTGATCACGCTGTCGATCATGGAAAGGGATATCAAACTCATCCTTAGATAGTGTATGATTCTCAATGTATGCTCTGGAACGTCTCCTTGAGGAAAAGGAGGTAATCTAGGGCTAGGGGCTGATATCACCCAACAGGTCCTGCTGGCGAGAAAGAAAGAAAGCTTGTTTTATGTCTTTTCCATGCCATAGGCATATATCACGTATGTTTCACCAAGACGGGTCAGTGCCGTCATCATAAAACCAAACTATTAACTAGGAAAATACTATTTAAATCCTATGAGGCAAGATAGTTCAGGAAACATGGCATAAATCAACTGAACCCTCCTCATTTCTCTGACTCTACTTCTACTTTCTCGATTTCTTTTTTAATTTCCACGAAGCGCATTCTCCCGTCTCTATAGATGAGACGTTTGCCCATGTCTTTTGCTCGCTAGCGGGCCTTCTTCTGTTCTTCCACCTGTACGTAAGTTAGGTCTTCATCCAGGAAGATTTGAGTACCCTTTAACGTGGCCCGCTGACGGATTGCATCTCGCCTATGTTTTGTTGATGAGAGGCGGATAACTAGGGTTTCCACATCCTTTTTGGCACACCAACAAGTTGGTATCATGATGGTGGAGCATATCCGTCAGAAATTTCCTGGCTTCCCCTATAGCATCTTGCATTTAAGGCAGTCCATGTACACGAACATTTAAGGCTTTTTGTTCCCGTAATTGATTCTCGTTGAAAGTAGCTGATATAAATGAAATGGGAGCTATGTTACCTTGATGTTTGAGAACATCGGCCCTTGTTTTCGTGTGCGGTTGGGGCTGATCTTGGTCGTTCTGGTCCTCAACATCCTGGATGGATGCAACGGTGGCAGCTTGGCTGTTGATTTGACTTTGAATATCCGCCAAAATTTTGTCCATGTTTTGAATATGCGGTACGTCGGTGGAGTCGCGATATTGAATAATGTAGTCGATCTGCTGCTCCTGTTTATCCACTTTCGCTTGAAGTTTCCCAATGTGTTCCTGAAGTCGAGCCACCGTACTTAGAAGAAATTGTATTTCCTGGAAAAATGTCAAGCCGTTTTGCCATCCAGGCGTTCCCGATGCAGGTGTTTGGGCTGTTAGAGCTGTGTGAACATTGGGCTGGAGGGTTAGGGAAAAGGGATCTAGATGCGAAGGAGTGACTACAGGATTAGAGCCACAGCACTGAGCAGAAGCAGGCGCAAATGCATCAAGCTGCGCATCAGGTTGCGCAAGCTGCGCATCAGGTTGCGCAACCTGCTGTGGTGTAGGTTGCTGTCCCGGGTGAGGGGTGCTAGACAAGGAGGATGGAACATCGGGGAGGGAGGGGGAGCGTGCACTGCCCCCATGCTTAGCTTTGCGCATAGAGGTAGCAGCGCGGGAGAGATGGCACGAGAGAGAGAGAATTAGAATTATATGGATGTCTCTCTCTCTCTCTCTATATATATATATATATATATATATATATATAGAGAGAGAGAGAGAGAGAGAGAGAGAGAGAGAGAGAGAGAGAGAGAGAGAGAGAGAGAGAGAGAGAAAGCTTTATTAATGTCTTTTCCATGCCAAAAGGCATATAAGACAAAATAAGTACATATCAAGTATGTGTACCATCTGGGAGCGTATGAAAAACGTCTACTGCTGCTGCTACTACTGAAAAAAGATGTAATACAAGTTGCAGTGGGTAGTGAGACTGAGATATGGTGCCGATGTCGAATGTAAGAGGGTCGTCTCCTCATGGTAGGACGAAGAGGTCTAGCTGCTGGGTAATTCTGGGAAGTGCGCTGTCTCTGATCTCTGTGGGAAGTCGTGTCCTCATCCTCGTCATCATCATCTAAATCTGGGACTGGTCGTGAACGTCGTCTAGAGAAAAAGGAGGTAATCTGAAGCTGTGTGTCAGGAGCAATCTGACGCCGAGGTTGTAGATCCCGTCGTAATAGAAACATTTCTCGGAGCATAAGTGCAACACAACGTGGATCCTCATAGGTAACAATTGAACACAGTGTAAATGGTGTATCCTTGAACAAGCAATAGTATCTCCCACGAATCTCATAATAAGCTTGGCAAATAAAAATAAAATGCTCCTCAGTCTCTACTGCACCTAGGGAACACTGCTGGCAGATCCTGTCCTCTCGTGGAGTACCCTGAAACCGACCAATCTCAATCTCAAGCTGGTGTGAAGAGACACGGAGCTGACCCAATATGAATCTTAGACCGTGTGATAATCCACAACGTAGGTAAAGTGGTAGAAGTGGGGACCCTGATACATCTGTCTCCAAAAAATGGAGTCGATAAAAGTCGGGTTTGACACCCAACTGGCCATGCCAGGCTCGCTCAAGGTAAGCTCTATAAATGAACCGTCTGATGTAGTCGTGGGTACCAGAAGGAAGAGCGGTGATAGAGATACCGAGTGTGCTAAGAAGTCTGGAGGTCTGAGAGAACCAAGCCACATGGTAGCCCTGACTGTGAAGACGCTGAGATGAAATGAGAGCAGCCCGAGTATATCTCTGCCCAGAGGACTGGAACGCCTTGACGCGCTGAATATATGTGATGAGCTGGAGTAAGGCATCAAGGTACATGGGCGGAACCGCAAACTCAGCAAGGATGATCTGGTGTGGTACTGAAGGCTTAGCCCGAATCATGCGTGAAAGCATAGCAATCTGTAGTCTCGAGATACTGGCCCAGTCAGATGAAGTGAGGCCCGTACACCATGCAGTTGATGCATATAGCGCTGTAGGAGAAACGATGGTGTAAAAACGCGGACACTTACTCGAGGCATCTCGAATAGACTTACGGAAGCAAAATCTCTCCATCTGGGCAAGGGAAGCATGGCCTTTCCCAAGTCTACCAGAAGCTACCTGTCTCATACTAAATATGGGACTAGCAAAAAGTGTGCCCAGGTAAGTGTAGGATGGAACAATCTCTAACGGCCGACTGTCAAAAAGGAACTCCTATCTCAACATAAAGCTCCTGGAAGTGTTGAAGACCATCACTTTGGTCTTCAAAATGTTCACCTCTAGGCCCCATTTGGAACAAAAATCATGAAGACAATCAATCTGTCTCTGTAACCCCTCTCGAGTAGGTGAAAGTAGAACCACATCATCTGCATAAAGAAGAATAGCGATCAAGATGTCACCAAGTCTGCAACCAGAACCACCGCACTGCTCAATAACTCTCTCCAACTCATCAATATATAATTCAAAAAGTGTAGGGGAGAGGTAACATCCCTGCTTCACCCCAATAGTGCTCATGATCTGCTCTGAGATACCTCTGTCACTCTGGAAATATCCCATTACTCTCTCGTAAAGTGCCATCACTTCTAGGACTGTGTCATCAGAAAAACCAAGGTCTCGTATCCACTGGATGAGTAAGGAGCGTGGGACAGAGTCAAAGGCTTTCTTGAAGTCAACGAAGCAGCAATAGACTCACTCTCGCCGGTGCCGAGCTTCCTCGATAATGGCTCTGAGAGTAAAGATATGATCTGTGTTAGAATAGTGAGCTCTAAATCCAGCCTGGCCCATAGCATGCAATCTCCTGGTCTCTGACTCGGTATTGATAGTTGACTGAAGAATAATGCCATACAGCTTCGTGATAACGTGCCCAATCATAAGAGTCCGATAGTTACTAGGATTCTTGGGATCACCATTTTTGTTTATGGGATGGATGATGTTGGTGCACCAAGAAGAAGGAAAACCGGAGACAACGACTTGATTGAGTAGAGTGGCTAGGAGAGGTGATAGTAAATCCGTAGCATGGATTAAAAGCTCGGAATCAAGGTCATCAATACCCTTGGCTTTATTGGTGTTCATTTTCTTGATGGCGTTGTGGACCATATCAGAGGTGAAGAAGGTAAACTCAGGAGGTCTAGGGGAAATGGAAATAGGTGTATCGGTATCGATGGTATATAAAGCAGTGGCATACTCAGTCCAAATGCGCAAGTCATCAAGGAGCAGAGGTGGAGCACGGGGAATGAACTCATGCTAGAATGCCCCTGTGGAAGAACTATAGGGAAGACCAATAAGTCGTCGCTCTTCCAGGCTATCATTAGCCCGTTTCTTACGACGAAGTAAGCGGGGTAAAGAAACGACGAGTGGGTTGCAAGAGATGAGGGGTGTGTATGTGAGCATGTGCGACAAGGTGATGCTGGGAACGACACTCATCGTCATACCAAGGTGGGCGCACCGGTCTAGGATTGTTGTTCTTTTTGTTATGATGGGGTCTAGAAGGGAAGGAGGCAGCGGCAGCCGTATGGAGTGCTGTGGTAAGGAAGTAAGCTTGCTCTTCAAGCGGGCTATGATGTGGGAAAATGTGGAGCAGAGGGGAGAGTGAGTGCTGATAGGTAGGTGCAAGTGAATGGTCAAAGATGTATTTGGGTGCACGAGATAAAGGTGGAGGTGAGAACTGTCGAGGCAAAGAAGTAGTACCAAGACTAAAGGAAAGGAAGGAATGATCAGAAAGAGTGGTAGGAGATATACAAAAATCATGGATGAGTGAGATGGTTGATGGTGATCCCATAAGGTAATCAACAACACTATGGCCGCCACTGTGGGTATGGTAGGTATATTTGCCCGAGTCGGGCCAACAAGTTAAACCATTAAGAATGGCCAACTTGTGAGCTTCACCTAATTGCAGCAAGTATTCTCCATAAGTGGTAATGGGGCCCAAAATGTCGTAACACACAAGTCATCTCCATCAAGGGCACGTATACGAAGCTGGTCCATAGAATCATAAAAATCAGTCTGCCGTGAAACTGTCCTGACATTAAAGTCACCAATGAGAAAAATGTAGCCTCGCTCTGCATATCTGATAATATCTGTAGAAAGATCAATGTAGGGTGAACCCATACCCTCTACAAAGGAAAGAGATACTGGAGGGAAATAACAAGCTGCAACAAAGATGTCTCTGTCAGAACCAACGCTATAACCGTCAATGCGGAACCAAATGTACCGTGAGTGTTCATCATGGCTGATGAACTCAAAAACAGGATGCAGTGACTCTCTATATAGGCAAGCGACCCCACTAGAACCTCTCCCACTAGCAGATCTCATCTCCTGTCGATAGTCCCATCTGTATCCTGGAAAAGTCGGTAAATCTCCCTCCTGACTCTCATGAGTCTCCATGAAAAGTAATAAATCTCTCTCACCAATGAAGTCAAGTAGATCACCAGCAATGGACGATGAGTGTATGCTGTTACAATTCCAAACTCCAATCTGCAAGCGGCGTAGATGGGGCCCCAGTATGCTCCCAATACCGGGCGCCCCAATTCCCTATTTCTCAGCATCCTTGGACGTATTATCAATGTATCGGATTCGACCATCCCTGTAGATAACATGTCTGCCAATCGCTCTAGCTTCTTGGAAGGCCTTACGCCTTTCCTCAACCTGTATGTACGTAAGATCATCTTCCATATATATTTGAGAACCACGTAGCTTGGCTCTACAGTGCAAAGCATCGCGACGGCCCTCCAAGGATGTAAAACGGATGATGAGGGTAGCATTATCTCAGGTTGTTCTCCATGCCGAATCTAAATCTCTATTGTGATGCCCAAGTGTACTTTCAAGGAAACCTTTTGCTTCTTCAAGAGCATTTTGAGTGTTTGCGATGCCCCTTACTCGAGTATTGTATGCTTTTTGCTCCCGATCTCTCTTCCGAAAGAGTAGCTGAAATAACTGAGGGAATAGGGGCACTTGGTGTGTTACCTTTTTGATAATGGCTGCCCACGAAAGAGTTTCCTCTTTCTGCTTCTCAATTTTGTCTTCCAATTAAGTTTGTGCGATGGTTCAGGTGTAGCAAGAAGAGGCTGAGATTTGAGTTCTTTTCTCAGAAGATCCATTTCTTGATGCAGCTTGGCGTTGGCTTCTTTGAGAGTAGACATCTCCGTTTTAACCATGTGTAATTCTGTCTTCAAGCCCTGAAAGTCCTGTAATAGCACGCTCAGGCTAGAGGCAAGATATGTTAGAAATCCATAAATCATAATATGGATGGACAGACTAGGATTCGAACCTAGGACCTCCCTCATATCGAATGGGATGCTTTACCGCTGAGCTATCTGCCCTGTTTGATAGTTCTCTCTAGAGTGTGGATTGATATTCCAACACCCCCCCTCAAGCCCTCAAGCCACACTTGGTTGGGGTCCTAGTTGTCACCTGTCCCACAACTTGGGCCACCTAACCATGGCTTTGACACCATGAACTGTTAGGTCTAACTTGGCTCTGATACCATGTAGGAAAGCAAGAGTCAAGTCACCAAGATCTAGTTATCAATCAATCTCCACAAGAAACAAGAGAGAAGAGGCTGGGCGCCCAACTGTAAGAGAGAGAGAGAGAAAACAACAACAAGAGCAATGGAGAGCAATGCTTAGCCAAACTGTAAAAATGGAATACACAATGAGCATCTAAGTACTCTACATGGATGTGAACAAATGCCACCAAACCCTAAGGTTAACCACTTACTAAATGTAGGGCATCCCCAAAAGTCAAGATAGGGGGCCCTAAACAAAATTAGACCCCTAAGGACCCACGAGTCAGTACATGACCAAAATTGGGTCCAACTGAACTTAAGACACACTTAAGATGGCCTAAATAACTAAATACCCATGGTTACACAAATCTCGACCTTTTGGGTCAAAGTAACCTATGGATTAACTTTAGCATAGTCATTTATTTCTAACACCCTCCTTAAATGACAATGCAAAAACTGAAATCTTCACTATGTAACAAAACCAACACGTGGTATCAAATTTAAAGCTTTGCATAAAGCTTCAAATCTGACTCTAGGCAACGCCTTAGTGAAGAGGTCTGCAATATTCAAGTAAAATGTCGCCATCATGAAGTCTCTCCCGAACAAAGTGATAATGGATCTCAATTTGCTTCGTCCTCACATGAAAAACAAGATTCCGTGCAATGGCAATAGCACTTTGACTATCACTCAAGATAAGAGTGGCTGAGGGCTCGCCAAACTTCATGTCAACAAGTAGTCTTCTCAGCCATAAACACTCTGTTGTGACTGAAAATATCGCTCTATATTCTGCCTCACTAGAAGAAGTAGCAACAGTGGGCTGCTTTTTAATTGACCACGACATTGCAGAATTTCCATAGAAAAAGCAATGTCCACTTGTAGAGCGTCTAGTGTCTTGATCTCCACCCCAATCCGAGTCACTAAAACCAACCAAACATGCATCATCACAAGCAGGAAAAACCAGTCCATGACTTCTTGTTCCTTGAAGTATCGAAAGATCCTCTTCAACGCTTTCCAATGTGATGTCATCAGGGCATGCATGAATTGACTCATGAGTGAGACACTATAAGAAATGTCCGGTCTTGAATTACATAGGTAAATGAGACAGCCAATAGCTTGACAATATAAAGCAGTGTCAAATGATTCACTATCACCTTGACTACTTAATTTCAGACCTGTCTCCATAGGTGTAGCAACCGGCTTGCAATCTTCCATCTTGAACCGCTTCAAAATCTGCCCAATGTAGCGTTTTTGAGAGATGAAAATTCCAACCCCTTCTTTTACAAATTCAAGACCAAGATAAAAGTGCAATAGGCCTAAATCTGAGGTTTTAAAAACCATACCAAGATCAAGTATTACGGCATCAATCTGCTGCTCATTACTTCCCGTAATAATAATATCATCAACATAAAGCAAAATAATGATGATATAATCTGAAGTATACTTGATATAAAGAGTGAATTCGCTAGGACTATTAGTAAACCCTCGATCACAAAAGTAGGCATGTATCTTTTGATACCACATCCTCGGGGCTTGCTTCAGTCCATAAAGTGCCTTCTTGAGAAGACAAACTTTATCTTCTTGGCCTTCAACCAAAAAACCAGCAGGTTGTTGAAGGTACACTTCCTCATCGAGATCACCATTGAGGAATGCTGTCTTTATGTCAAGTTGCCGCAAACGCCAACCAAAGTGGGCAGTCAAAGAGGTTACTACCCTCACGGTAGAGCAGTAGGAGAAAAAGTCTCCTCATAATCAATCCCCTTTTGCTGAGCATAGCCTTTGGCAACGAGCCTTGCCTTATACCTTTCAATGTTACCATCTGCCTTATACTTGATTTTGTATACCCATTTAGAACCAATTGCCTTCTTCCCATGAGGAAGATCAACAAGAACCCAAATCTGGTTCTTCATAAGTGAGTCATACTCATCTTGCATCGCATCCTCCCAACATTTTACTCCCTTGGCCTGCTCATAGAAAACAGGTTCTTCTGCAACATCTCCATGGGATGTAAGAGCAAAATCTGAAAAATCAGCATAGTCCACTGATTTTGTAGAGGCAAGTGTCTTTCCATCATAAAATGAACTTACTTTGCTGTCCCGCAAAGTCGACAACAGCCACCGTGGGACTGTTTTGGGCTGTCAACAGCCATGTCTCTTCTTACAATTTGCTGTCCAAGATCCTCCGACACCGCACTTGGCTGTCCAAGATCTTCCAAAATTGGTCCTTGCTGTCCAACAGTTCCTGCAGGCTGATTATGAGCAACAATGGGCGGTTCTTGATGAACATTAGGCTCTAAACTTGATGAGGTGTTGGGCAGGTCAAAACTGGTTGATTGCTGCCCCTTATCTCCAGCAATAGAAGATGGTACCAAATCTGGAAAAACTTCAACATTCACACTATGTGGGCTGTCCCCCTTCAAGATATGAGTTGGGGACACATCCAATGAATTCTTTTCATCAAAATGCACATCACGACTAACAATAATCTTATTAGTGCTCAAATTGAACAGCCTATAGCCTTTGCTTTCACTACTATAGCCAACAAAAACGCATTTAACTCCTTCATCCTCAAGCTTTGTACGAAGTTTATTTGAAACAAAAGCATAAGCCGTACAACCAAAAATGCGAAAGTGAGAGATTGTAGGCTTCTTTCCATACCAAACTTCATAAGGAGTTAATACTTTCAATGCTTTAGTAGGACAACGATTGCTTATGTATGCTGCCGTTATAAGCGCTTCAGCCCAAAACTTGTGAGGCAGCCCCTTTGCTTTGAGCATGCAACGGGCCATCTCCATCAGTGTGCGATTCTTTCACTCGGCAACACCATTTTGTTGAGGCGTATAGGGAGTTGTCATTTGATGTAGAATTCCCTTTTCTCGAAGAAATGCACCGAACGTATTCTTAATGTATTCCCCTCCTCGATCGGTGCGTAGGGTCTTCAAAGAATGCCCAAACTGATTTTCCACCATTGCTAGAAAATCTTTGAAACGTTGAAAAACTTTCGATTTAGCCTTCATAGGCTAGATCCATGTAAAACGAAAAGTCATCAATAAAAGTCACAAAATAGATGCACTTTCCAATGGATTCGGTCCTCATTGGACCACAAACATCACTATGAACCAAATCAAATTTATCAAGAACCCTTATAGTTCCATCAATTGGAAAAGGTTTCCTTTGAAACTTTCCAAGTATGCACCCCTCGCATACATGCCCTTCCGGCTGCTCAATAGTAGGAATGTCTTCTACCATATTAAATGTCTTCAGCTTCTTCAAACTTGCAAAGTTGAGATGCCCAAACCTTGCGTGCAACAATTCAGCCAACTCCAATGATTGTGATGTAGAAGCAACAAGACATGTAGAGGGAATTCGTCGCTCATAGGTATCCATAATGAATAAGCCAACATGCATTGTTCCCGAAACAATAATCAAGAGTGCCCCTCTTGAAGAAGCAGCCCAACAAGTTCATCAAAGGAGAGTTGTTGTCCCCTAAGAGAGATACTCAAAGATGAAACAAATGGAAGATGAGATGAAAGTAATGAGTTGAGAGTAATGGAAACAAATTGAGCATCCTCGAAGAAAGCTGATTTCTAAGATACACCACTCTTGCTGAATTTTTTACTCTATACATAGTATAAAGTGTATCCCACGCACTTTTAGATGTCTTACAAGACCTAATATGAGGTAAGATAGATCTTTTCACTACAAGAGCAACCATAGAATGTGCTTGTGCATCCCTTCTATCCCACTTCTTTTGTTCTTCCGAAGATGTAGAAGATGATGATCCACGAGGTGTAGGAGGTGCCAAAGACGGAGGCCTTTCCTCATCACCATTGACCAAATCCCACAGCCCTTTCGCTATGAGAAGATTCAACAAAATTGCAGCTTGTAGTAGATAGGAAAGAGAACCTTTCCACAACCAAATCTACTCAAAAATTTGCAGCAAACAAAGAGCTGAAAGTAGGAACACAAGATGTCTTTCAATTTGCAACCAAAGTGCCCAAAAGATAATGGATAGATGGCTGTCTTCTTGCACAAAAAAAACCAGCTTCTTGAAAATTAGGTTAGCTTCAATTGAAACCTACACCGAAACCCAATTAGGAAGCCAAATAGTGTGATCAACACACACTCCAATAGGGCTGTTGAAACCGCCCTACTACTTGCTAAGAATCTGCAAATTTCCAGCCACAAGTTGACCTAACCCTGAATAGGGTTTGCTGAATTTTGGGCGCCCTCCTACACAAATGCAAACCTGAAAACAAAAACAGCAAGATACGGAGACACCACAACCAAAAATCAGTAGCAGATGTTTGGGCGCACCCGCAGCCTCCATTCGCTTCCCTCCTCCAAACAAAACTTGCTGAAAACTGGTTGCATAAAAATCAGATTTGAGATTCTGATTTTTGGGTGCCAAAAATTGCTCCTTCAAGATCTCTGATGGCCGCCCTCCTTCAACCTGAAAAGAGACAAAAAAGCAGATCCAAACTCCAGTTGAAAAGATCAGCAAGATGCTGAAATTTCACAACAAAAAGCAGAGAAGCTCCTCTTCTGGTAGGGCGCCAACAAACAAGCTTGCTGCAAATCCGGTAGCTCTGATACCATGTTAGAAATCCATAAATCATAATATGGATGGACAAACTAGGATTCGAACCCAGGACCTCCCTCATACTGGATGGGATGCTCTACCACTGAGCTATCCGCCCTGTTTGATAGTTCTCTCTAGAGTGTGGATTGATATTCCAAGAAGATAGGACTCCACTGCCTTTGCAAGAGTGGTTCTTGAGAGTAGGAGATAAGAGGAGTTGGATTGATAGGCAATGAAGAAGAGGAGACAACGAATGAAGAAGAGGATGGGGAGATAGGAACTGAGGAAGATAAATCAGATGGGGAAGAAGAAGGGCACGGGTAAGAAGAAGAGGAGGAGGGCTGCTCAGCAGGAGGGACAGTGAAGGGGGCAGGGACAGAGGGGGATGCATCAGTGAGGGGGGCAGAATAAGCGAGGAGGGGAGTATTTGGAAATGAGCCAGCATGAGGGTCAGCGAGGGGGACATGTAGATCAGGAGTGGAGTCAGCAGGGGGGACAGCGAAGGGGGCAGGAGACAGGTCAATAGCAGAGACAGCAGGAGGCCCATTAGGCCGTGGAGGGTTGGCCCGTGGAGAGATGGAGCGAGGGCTGGCCTTCTTCCTCAAGGGCGCCATTTCCAGAGAGAGCACTCCAGCTCAGCGCCAGGTCAGCAGCAGCCCGGTGCCACGCTCCAGTGACCTCCACAACCAATAGTTCGATGCAGTTGGGTCGCTGACCTTTTGTAATCTTCCCAATGATTCTACCTGAACTCCTGGAGATTTAGGATGGTCCTTTGCCCTTTCGACCCGCCGAGAAATCTAAGACCCAGGAATTTGTTGCTCTCTTTCACACTTCGACCTTTGACTCTACAAACTCATTGAAAATGGCATCTTAGCTCATCGATAGACAGCTTCAAGGGCGGCAAATAGAATCTTCTCAAGCTTTGGCAATGACTCAAAATGACGACTGCTGGCTGGAGGAATCCCTTCAAAAGTGTAATGGCTCCAAGGAAGTCTCAGAGCCAAATTGCTCATTCACAGTGATTGCCTGCCAACAGCGCTTGAATGTGATGTTAGCATTCAGAGATAGCGATGGAGTACTGGCAGTGATAGAGGTTCCTTCACATAGGTGACTAGTAATCCAAGGACAAATCTAGCTCAGATGACAATGAAGGAGGAGACATCATTTTCTGCTCAGGTACGCTCTCAACTGCAGTTGTAGCATAAGTAGTAGAGAATGCGAGCTGCATGAAAATGATTGGTGACTAATGACTCAAAATGTCAGAGCCCAACAACCAGTGAGTCTGCTCAAAGAAAGATCTGGCTTAGCAATGGCACAATTGGAACAGTGATTGAGTAAGCTCTTATAGCTAAAAGCATGCTCAAAACGAGAGAGAGAGAGAGAGAGAGAGAGAGAGAGAGAGAGAGAGAGAGAGAGAGAGAGAGAGAAAGAAAGAAAGAAAGAAAGCTTTATTAATGTCTTTTCCATGCCAAAAGGCATATAAGACTAGTAAATGTACATGTCAAGTATGTGGTAACAATGGGAGTGTATGAAATGTCTCCAAAACGGTGACATAAATAACAAATCTAAAGCTATGAACTGAAATAGATGTGATGATATATGAAACATGTGGGAGCATGTATACTGCTAAAAGTCATGAGTGGGGTATGACACTATCATCCAATCCTGTCTTGCTGATGCTGTAAAAGGATGTAATACGGGCCGCATGGAGGGCCACTGGTGGTCGCTGACGTCGTCTAGGAGGGTGAAGAGGTCTCCTCGTGGTAAGTTGAGTAGCTCGTGCTGCAACATGGGTATGTGTGGGGCACTGTCTCCGATCTCTATGGGTAGGTAAGTCATCATCACCATCATCATCATCATCATCATCAAATACTAGGTCTCGTCCTCTCCTCCTGGAGAAGAAAGAAGTGATCTGAGGTTGAGAAACATGACTCTGCTGGGCTGTCTGACACAGCCCCTGTCGTAGTATAAACATCTCCCGTATCATGAGTGCAGCGCATCTGGAGTCCTCATAGGCTAGGAGGGATCGTAGGGTGACGGGTGTGTCACGGAACAAACAGTGGTATCTCCCTCTCATCTCGTAATATACTGGGCACCTAAAGATAAAGTGCTCCTCTGACTCCACCTCATCTAAGCAGCATAACTGACAAATCTGCTCCGCTCTCGGGATACCCTGGAATCTCCCAGTCTCAATAGCCAACTGATGTGATGATACGTGAAGCTGGCCCAATGTAAATCTGAAGCAGTGTGATAACCCTGAGTCCAAATAGTGTGGCAAAATTGGGAACCCTGCTATGTCAAGCTCAATAAAGTGAGTCCAGTAATAGTCGGGTTTAACCCCACGCTGTCGTCTCCAAGTATGATCGAGGTATGCCCGATATAAGATGCGCCTGATATACTGATGAGTACCTGAGGGGAGCTCTGTAATGTGGATACCAAATGACTCAAGGAGGAAGTGGGATGCCTGGGAGAACCACGACAGTCGATAGCCCTGGTCATGAAGTGAGTGTGAGGAAACAAGTGCTATCTGTGTATATCTCATATCTGCATCGGGTAGAGCCTAGACTCTCTGAATATATGTGATAAAATGTAAAGCGGCATCTATCTGAATGGGTGGAACGGCAAACTCTGCAAGAAGGATCTCGTGCGGAACCGAGGGCTTCGCCCGAATTATACGAGCTAACATAGTGGTCTGTAATCGTGAAATGCTGGCCCAGTGTGATGACGAGAGACCAATACACCATGTCTCTGCTGCATACATGGCAGTGGGGGTGACAATAGTATCAAAAAGTCTACACTTACTACGAGCATCTCTGATGAGCTTCCTGAAGCAGAACCGCTCAAGCTGAACAAGAGAGGAGTGCCCCTTCCCAAGTCGGGTGGTGGCCGCCTGTTGCATGCTAAAGGTAGGACCAGAAAAGAGTATTCCCAAATAAGTATAAGAGAAAACTACCGCTAAGGCCTGCCCATCTAGGGTGAACTCCTGGCGCTGCATGAAAGCTCGAGAAGTGTTGAAGACCATAACTTTGGTCTTCGTAGTGTCCACCCCCAATCCCCATCTGGTACAAAATCCCTGTAAACAATCCAACTGCCTCTGTGAGATGACTCGCTCTAACTCATCAATGTATAATCCAAAGAGAACCGGTGAAAGAGAACATCCCTGTTTCACCCCAATGGTGCTCCAAATGTGATCAGATAGGCCACTATCATGTCAGAAATATCCCAAGACCTTCTCATAAAGAGCCATCACTGCTAGAACAATATCTGTGGAGAAACCAAGGTCACGAAGTCTTTGAATGAGTAGGGAGCGTGGTACAAAATCAAAGGCTTTCTTGAAGTCCACAAAACAACAGTAAACCCTCTCTTTCCTGTACTTAGCTTCCTCAATCAAAGCTCGGAGTGTGAAGATATGGTCAGTGGTAGAATAATGAGATCTAAAACCTGCCTGCCCCAATGCATGTAATCTCCGGTTTTCCGCCTCTGAACTCATTGCAGACTGGAGTATGGTGCCATAGAGCTTCGTGAGAACATGCCCAATCATGATAGTGTGGTAATTACCAGGAATCATGGGATCACCATTTTTATGAATAAGATGGATGATGTTGGTGCATCAGGATGAAGGGAAACCAGAAACAACGGCGGAATTGAGGAGAGTGGCTAGTGTGGGAGCAAGGAGGTCGGAAGCATGGGTTAGGAGTTCAGATTTGAGGTCTTCAATATCTCTTGCCTTATGGGACTTCATTCTCTTGATGGCCGTGAGTACCATGTCAGAGGTGAAGAAGGTGAACTCAGAAGGGCGTGGAGAGATAGAGGTGGGTGTGTCTGTGGGTATGGTATATAGGCTGGTAGCGTAGTCGGTCCATATGCGGAGGTCATCCAGGAGATGTGGTGGAGCACGGGGGATAAATTCATGCCAAAAGGCACCTGAAATGTTTTATTATAGTCCATGCAGGGCCAATTATGGGACTATAAGATGTACAAACACAATCCTTTCATTGTAGCTCTAGATTTACTTTATCTGTATGTCATTTATTTGATATGTCATCAAATACATGAAAATGTATAAAAGAAAGATCAAAGAATCAAAGCTTGATTCAGCTCTAAGTTTCGTACAAAAACTTTTCGGTGCAGGTCCTAAGAAATCTTCCACCCTATGAACATGAAAGTGAAGATTTGCACGTGAAAGGATACAAAAAAACTTCGCATGAAAAAAGCTATCCATCTCATGACTAGACGAATTCCTTTCAGATAGAGTAACTAAATCTATTCAAACACTTGACTAGAAAGGAAACTTTTATTAGTATAGAGATAAACAAGGGCTACCCACTTTTCGCAACACTCATTGGCCTTTTCATTGTTGAATTGGAAGAACGGATTACGAAATTTTGTACAAAGAGCAGCCTATACAATTCTGCTACTCATTTATGCACATGATGATCTATAGAGCTGGTAGTTTGAGAAGGCACCCTAAACCCTAATCCATGAACTCAAACTGAGAACCCCCTAACAGGAAACTGTTCATTCAAATGCCAGATGTCCTGCACTGGTCCCCATTGGGTATTGCCTTTACCCACATGGACATTAGTTAAGGGACATGCCCAGTACTAGACATACCTTCCTCAGTTCCCATACCCCTCATCTTTCCTTTGTAAAAACTCTCAGCTTTTAGAAGGGATGTAACATAACGTGACATGTCATACAAACTGTAGCAATTGGAGCTCTACTAGTGTTTCAATTCTGTGTTATTACTGTCTGATATAGCTCAGGGCAAGACCTTACCTTTTTACTGTCATAAGTAACAGAGATGAGCTAGTGTGACACCTTTGAAGCTGGCTTTCAGTATCACTGGAGCTCAATTGTGGGTGAGGCTAAAGGACATGTTGAACCCTGCTTTACCAGGAGCTCCCGGTGCAAAGCCATGGCTTTATCATTCATTGAACATGATCTTTGTGTTCATGTTCAACGTGTTGGACATTGTAAGGACAACTCATTTTCTGCTTTTCGGCTTTGTTCACATTCCTGTAATGGGTTGTGTTATTATATCTGGAGTCCACAAGATAAGACTCATCTCAATGAGAGGTCCAAATTGCATGTGCAAATGTCATTTATTCGATTGAATTCAATGCTATACCTTGATTAATCATGCTAAAATGCAGGGCGATACACCAAAGGAGCTTTCCAATTACATGATGAAGATTGGCACTAGAATACCTAATGTCAAACCGGGGCGTCAGACTATCGAATACCTGGGAAAAGTTCAGGCTTCTACGCGTTTCTGGGGTCTGTTTTGTTGTTCTTGCTAGTGTGTTCTTCTAGGCGGATCTGACTCACGAGGCTTGTTGATAAACCCTTCTTTGCTTTTTATCATCTAGTTTCAGGGTAAATGCACACGTGTGATCCTTTATTTCTTTTTTACTTAGTAGAATAATCACTTTCCTCCTGTGTCCATTGTGGTTTGAAGAATCAATTTAATGCGCATCACCTTTTCTGACACTTGTTGACTCTCACAGGAGGTATTCTTCTTGGTATGCTTGCAACCGTGTCAACGCTAGTCGACTACAAGCTTCGGGCTATTAATCAGGATATAAGCATCGGATTTACATCAATGCTGATCATTGTACGCATGCCGGTTTTAGCATGTTTAATATAAATTATGTAACACGTTTCTTCTCATATAGCATGTTCAAAGACATCCTTCATATAAGAATCGGTATTTATTTTCCTTCAATGCATTTTTTTGTATTTCACTTTCTCAGTTTCCAACACCTGCCAATCTAGAAGGAATTTCAGCCTAATATCGCTCCTTGCTGGATTTTGTGTCTGTGTTCTTTTCGGATGTAAACCAAGTCCTGAGAGCAAAGGTAGTTTGGCCACATCTTCGCTGGTCTTTTAGCTCAATACTCCACTGGTACCTTGGCTACATAGCCATTGGAAATGCAAACTCGACCCTAATCACTATGAGAAACATCGTGGTAACTGACAGATTCCAGAGTACGTAGTAATCGCAAAGATCATTGTGAAATTTGAACTGATGGACTCACTGCTCATTCAAGGGATTAATGTTTCGAAATTGAGCTTGCAGATTATGGGAGTCAGAAAAGGAAAAGAGAAGGTTTTTTTAGTTTTTACTAAAATAAAATTTCAAGACATTTTGGGCAGTACGTTCTGGAACGTACTGTATGGAACTTGCAGTACATTCTGACCCCAAAACCTCGGAATTGGTTTCTGGGGTTTTAGGAAATTAGAATATCATGTTGGAAGAAAGAAGTAGACTTAAGCGAGTCTTGGGGAAACTGCTCAAGTCCAGTGCCTGCCTTTTGAGGCACTGATACAACACAGCCACTCGCTAACTTGGCTCATGCTCCTCTCCAGGTTCAAGGATTGGAAAGTGGGACATTGCCTCTTAAGGAGGGGAGGAATTTCTCGTATGTTTAGTTGTGGTTTAGGTTTAACTAGGGCTTTTGACCAACAAAGTTCAATTAATGGAGGTGAAGAAAATCATGTTAAAAACATAAATCCTAATGGAAGCCCAGTCGGGGGGGTCATCTTTGGAACCGTCAACTTTTTTGCATCAGCATATTGCTCCTAGGCTTGAGTTAGTTCGGAGATCCCTGTTAGTGTGTTCTTCATAAATAATTCTTGGTTTCCCTTACCAAGGATTTGCTAATTGGTCATTTGATCTGCAGTTTACGGAACGCTGTTCCACACGCATAAATTTTTCTTGATAAATTTTCTTGAAATTTACTGTATTATACTGAGCAGAATGTACACTCTGAAAATGTACGGAACAGGTATCTATGCTTTATATCAACTTTCAAACCAACTAATAAAATTCACTGTCTTACTGAATAGTCTGAAAGTAGCTCGGTTCATTTTTTAGAGTCTCTAAGATGCTGCTCTTGAATTGGATGTGTCAATAAGCTTCAATGGGTTGTTGAGGAGGTAGCAACGAGACATTTTACTTTAACTAGTGCTTTTTTTTGTCAAAAGTCTCCCAAAAAAATTAGGCATACTTTTAATGAGTCTGTACTCATGTAATGTCATTTCATTTGATTTGCAGGTAGGTTCTGTGGCCGAGTTGAGGAGATCGTTTAAAGCTTACAATGTTATGCCATCTTTGAGTAAAGTCCTAAAGCGATATGGTGTGTGAAGGGAAAAAAGCACAAGCTTGGGCTACTCCTGTATTGGGCTACCTTGCAGAAAGGTCTCGACTGGTACCCACAGAGCATTCTCATAGCAAGTACAACAACTTTCCCCTTACTTTGTCTCTGTCTTTTATTTGTTTGATGTGTTTGATTTATTTATTTTGATGCTTCTGGTAAGATTGTCTATCAGACTCCATGTGTCACATGTCTAGTTGCTGGTGTTGCCAATGTTTTAAATGAAGAGAGAAACCCATTGCTTCTGCAGCAAATAGTATTCATCAACAGCTATTAATGGAACCCATCACAATATACTGCTGGAGACTAACCAATAAAATGACTTTTTCCCAAATGTTATGTTACAGATTAGTTTCCTACTGTATGCACAATTTTGCTGTTTAGAGGAAGCTTTTAAGCTTTTATGTTGCCTCACTTGTGTGCTCCACTGAAGATAAGGTTGTGTTGCCTTGTCTACTCTTATCATCTCTCTCTATATTCTCGTTCTGTTAATAAATTGGTGTGTCCTATGGTGGGGCTCTATGGATTTTGATGCGCAAAACCCCTCCTGCAGTAGGGTGTTGGGTTCTCAAAACTGTTTCTTTCATTATTCAGTGACTGTTTATTGGATTTGTGGATGTAGCTCTTTTGCATATTCTCATCAGTTTCAAGCATCGATGACAGCCAATGGCAATAGCTAAGCATCAGGCCCAAGTGTTGGTCAAGTGTGTTGCAAATAGTGACCCAATCAGACAACGTCATAAGTTCTTAGACATGCAGGATTGAAACTTACCATCATGGGCCTAGCCATCCGTGTTGGAGTTAGACAATGTGTGATCAGAGGATAGTTGGCAAGTTGTTGAGGTGACAAAGTAGGCCAGCTTGTCATGTTGAGGCATAAGGGTGACCATTATTTGGCCACACTAGTTTGGAAGGAGAAGAGACTCAGAGAGTCATTTAAGGCCTAGTCAACCTTGACAGGACCATAGAAACCCATTCCTGTGGTTTCTTCTGTTCCTAAGGAACAGCTTCGAGGAATGGTAGTCAAGTTTTCCGGAGCAGTCTTGTTGACCTCTTTCGAAGAAAATGCCCAATTTGAGCTAGAAGAAAGCAAGAGATGATGGAAGTGTGAGGAAAGTGAAATGGGCTTATAGCGCCTATTTTTATTAATTTTTTGTTTTTTAATGTTTGAATTAGTTTATAGTGTTTGTAAATTTTTTAACGTTTGCAAGAAATCAGTTTTTGTTGATTTTTTTTCAGTTTCTAGTTAAAATAATATATAAACGAATAAATATATTTTGGAACACTCATTGTGGAACGCAGTTACAGCTGATGTACATAACTGCTGCAACTATGTTCTATTTAAACAAATATATTAAAAATAACCAATAAATTTCAACATTAAACTGATTAAAGTATCAAGGAAAAAAAACTCGATGCATTGTTTTTTGTTACTGAGTTGTCCAGTTTTATTTTAATTACAAACCTTAATCTAGGTGCATACGATTATATGTCTAAGGTTCTCAACTGCGAGATCTCCGGGGTGGACCATGGAAAATATGGAGTGGCCCGAGGTAGAAAATTAGCCTTAATAAGGTACTAAGAAAAAGTTGAGATGCTCAATAAATTCAAAATGTTTTTCACAATTAATGGAGAATGTGGTTGCACGATAACAACAGAGTACGTTAGATTCCAGAGAATCCCCCAGATGCCGAGCCAAGCTGAAGTAGAGAGCACCTCTCACCCAAGACTGAGGAGGTCTCAGAAGGAGGAGAGCAAAAAGAGGATGAGAGCCGAGCATGAGAGCCGAGGAATGCTAGCTAGGAATACAGATTTATCTTTATGTGAGCTTACATGGTGAATCCCAAGAAGGAATGACCATGTAGGAGCTAGTGTTATTCCTAGGCAAAGTAATAAATGTAGACCCCTCTTAAATAAATTAGAGTGAGCCACCTTTTGATGGTGACCTCTAGTTACGGACTACAGGATACAGGCCTACTGGGCTACTCTGCATATATTCCGCAGGCCTCTTTACATTTACTGTTGGTTATGTATATTTTTGGTTACGCATTTTATATTAGTCATGTACAGGCCCCAGAGCCTTTTTATATGCTTATGACCTGCACTGGGTCCTTTTTTATGACATTGACTGGCCTTGGGCCCTTATTATATGGTTATATGTGGAGTGGGGGCCCGTAGGAGGGCGCACTATTTTCCCTCCACCTTTTTGCCTCCCTTTACTTTTGAATTTCTATTTTAGGGTTCATTGGTAGGGTATTTATAGGGGGCATTTGTACACTCATTTTTCAGATTATTGATTGGTATTGCTTGGGCTCTTCGTGGGAGAACCTATTGTCTTGTCTATTGCTTGTAGGGCTTTAGTCTATTGCTGTCTTTTATGCTTCATTGATTCAACACCTGAGATTTTGATCATAACTTGGTATCAGAGCACTTTCCTGATTGCTGAATTTCAGATCTGATTTTCTGATTGGGTGCCCATTTTTCTTGCTGATTTTTCTCTCTTTGCTGAGGGCTTTCGTCTCTTTGCTTCAACAACATTCAGCATAGTTTGGAGGAGGACCAACTCCCATCAAAGCATTTTCCTTGGCGGAGCTTTAGCAGAGAGTTAGCGGAAGTACTTCCGCTAAATTTGGAGGCCGGAATTTTTTTTTTTTTTTTTTTGGGCAGATTATTTCCGGCGCACGAGTTCCAAATCCTTTTCCCTCTCTTTTTTTTTTTTTTTTGAATCCTCCATTTGATTCAGGGAGAGGATTCCCAGCCATCTTTTCAGCATTGATTGGAGGCTGTCCAGCGCCCTACTTCATCACATTTTTCAGCCATTGTTCCAGCAGAGTTTCAGCCATATTTCAGTTTTGATTGGAGGCTGTCCATCGCCCTATTTCATCACGTTTTCCACAGATTTCCAGCATTGATTGGAGGCTGTCCAGCGCCCACTTTCATTCTCCTTGTGGTCACATTTTCCAGCCAGCTCTTCGCACACGCTGGGAGCTCTATCGAGAGGTATCTTTGCTGGTTTTTCCTTGCTTTCCACACCTTTTCTTGACATTTGTCATTTCCTTTCTTGCTCTTAGTGTCGTTTGTGTACCTAAAGCGTATTTGGGGTGACGACAAAAGTCCGCTCTCTCCGATATTAAGCTTTTCTTACACTCTCTTCAGTTCCTGCATTCCTTGACCATGGATACTTCCCCTACATCTTCTGAGCCTCGCATACCGTCGTCCACTTACCTTGACGAAGTACGACATGAATTCCGAGATCATCTTAGGGAAGCCATGAGTGATGTATGCACTGATTTATGCCATGAGTTATGAGAGATGTTCACTGCTCTTTCTGCCCAGATTGCTACACTATCATTACAGTCCAGTGTTTCTCCACTATCTCCACCTGTTCCCCCACAGCGTACATTTCCACCTTCCGAGACTCCATCTTCTGGTCCTTTGCCACGAGACTTTAAGGATAAGGTTCAACTTACTATGTATTCTGGGTCATCCGATGGGAATGAACTCAAGAATTGGTATTCTAAGCTTGAGACCTACTTCCTTATGTTTCCTAAGACTGACATTCAGCGGATACATTTGGCTGCTTTACATTTGGAGGGCCGTGCTGCTACTTGGTGGCGCATGTTTCTAGTTGGACAGAGTTTATGACAGCACTCCGCCTAGCGATGATTGATCCTCAGTGGCTTATTCGACAACACGACATCTTTCGCAGTTTATCTCACACTGGTAACTTGGCTGCTTATACGACATGGTTTACAGAGCTTTCCTATCTATTCCCAGATATTTCTACATTGGAGCTTATCTCTCGCTACGTTGCTGGTCTACGAGGCGCACTCAGGTATGATGTTTCTTCTTTTTTTCCACTCACTCTTTCTCACGCCATCTCCCTTGCTACCGCACTGCAGCACAAGTACTCTCCCATCTCTTCCTGTGTTTCTCGTCCTTCGCGTCCTTTCAAACGTCCTATTTTTCCCTCTCCATCCTCTGCTAGTCCCACATCTGTCAGTTCACCTTCGTCCACTCTTCCTTCTGCACCACGTCCTCCTTTTTCTCCTCGTCCTGTTTTTGTTCGTCGCTACTCACAGCCTGAGATGTCTGAGATCCGTGAAAAGCGCTTATGTTTCAACTATAAGAGTCTTGATCATATCGCCCGTGATTGCCGACAGCCTTCCACTGCTACTACCGTCTATTCTCATGATGCTGACACACCTGATGATAGTCCTAATTCTACCATATGCCTTCATATTCTTGATGATGACCCACCTGTTGATCAGTTTGCCACACCTACTGAGTGGCAAACTGATCCCCCTGGTCCTGATCCCCCTGATCTAGCTGTACGCCATGCTCAACTTGCTTATGCTACTTGGGCCGGTAAGCCAGGTCCACACCATATCCGTCTTCGCGTACGTATCACTGGTCGTGAGTTTATTGCCCTTGTTGACACGGGTAGCACTCACTCGTTTCTGAGCAGTCATATTACTACACGCATTCGTGCTATGCCAGTCACTACGCCTCATCCCCTGCATGTTGAGGTTGCCAGCGCACACTCTTTTCCTAGCACGGAGATGTATCAGCAACTTTCATATCGGATTGGAGACTTCCTTGGTCAGGCAGATTTTCATATTATTCCACTTACACGGTACGATCTTATCCTCGGTGCTGATTGGTTTGCATCCCTTGGTGCGGTTACAGTAGACCTCCAGCAGCAGACATTGACATTCTCTCATGATGGTACTCAACATATATTTTCCGGTATTGATTCTCGGCAGGACTATCAGCTTATTTCCGGGAAGCATTCCATAGGGAGCCTCCTGAAGGCCCACTGTGCGGCTATTCTTTCTGTCCAGCCAGTTCAGCCTATTGCGGATGCACCACCTTTGCCACAGGTATTTTCTGAACTGTTGCATGAATTTGAGCATGTTTTTAGAGAGCCGACTCAGTTACCACCTTTACGAGATGTCAACCACCATATAGACCTTGTTTCCTCTGCATCACCTCCTTCTTGTCCTCCTTTTTGTATGTCTATTGTTGAGCGCGAGGAAGTCCAGCATCATGTGTCTGATTTATTATGTCAAGGCCTTATTGTTCCTAGCCAGAGTCCTTTTGGTGCTCCTATTTTACTTGTTGATAAGAAGGATGGTACTAAACGTCTATGTATTGATTATCGTGCTTTAAATAAACTTACTATCCGTAATCAGTACCCTATCCCTCATATGGATGACTTGTTTGACCAGTTAGGCCAAGCCAAGATCTTTTCTAAACTTGACCTCCGTTCCGGTTATCACTAGATTCGTATGCATCCTCATGATGAGCACAAGACAACTTTCCGTACCCACTTTGGTCTGTATGAGATTTGTGTCCTTCCTTTTGGTGTTACCAATGGCCCGCCCACTTTTCAAAATGTCATGAATAACATTTTTCGTCCTCTACTTGGAAAGTGTGTCATTGTTTATTTTGATGATATCCTCATTTATAGCACCACTCTCTCTCTTCATGTTCAGCACGTTCGTTCTGTTTTTGTTTTGTCAGTTACTCATCATCTGTGTGCTAAACGTTCTAAATGTTCTTTTGCTGTTGTACAAATCGAGTTTTTGGGCTTCTTTGTTACTAATGGTACTGTTCGTCTCGACCCTCGTAAGGTCCGTTCTATTCTTTCATGGCCTGTGCCTGCTGATGTTCATGATGTTCGTATGTTTCTTGGTCTTGCTATCCATCTTCGTAAACCAGTTGCTCATTTTGCCACTCTTGCATCTCCTTTGCATGCTCTGTTGAAAAAGGAAACTTCGTTTGCTTGGACTCCCGCATGTCAGTCAGCTTTTGATACTTTGAAGGTTAAGCTTACCACTGCCCCTGTTTTATGTCTTCCAGATTTTTCCCAGCGTTTTGCTGTTGAGACTGATGCTAGTTCCACAGGATTAGGTGCTTTGTTACGTCAGCGTCAGTGTGTTATTGCATATGAATCCCGTCGTCTTCGTTCGTATGAGCAGCGCTATTCCACTCATGAAAAAGAGTTGCTTGCTATCATTTTTGCTTTCAAGAAGTGGCGTCATTATCTGTATCGTGTTCCGTTTGATGTTTTTACTGATCACCAGTCACTTCATTATTTGTATACGCAAAAGGATCTTAGTGATCGTCAGTACCGTTGGCTTCAGTTTTTACAGTCCTTTCATTTTAATATTCATTATAAGCCTGGTAAAAGTAACGCTGCTGCTTGTCTGAGGTTATTAACCGGGTATTGGAGGATTATTTACGACATTATGTTTCTCCTTTTGGTCGTGATTGGGATCAGCATTTAGGTTTGGCTGAGTATAGTTATAACAGTTCTGTTAGTTCCAGCACAGGTGTTTCTCCTTTCCTGCTTGCTCATGGATACTCACCAGTTCTACCCGGTATACCTGCTCCTCTAGATGATGCACCTGTTACTATTTCATCTTATCTTTCGAGTGCTCGGGAGATTATTACTAGAGCTGCTACTCATTTACAGCATATTCAGCAGCGGTACAGGACCATTGTTGATCGTCATCGGCGCCATGTTGAGTTTGCAGAGGGAGATACTATTTTTCTCCGGTTACGCTTTGCTCGCCATCGTTTTGTACAGGGGGTCTTGCTTCTACTGAGAAGCTTGCGCCGTGCTATTATGGGCCTTTTCAGATTCTTGAGCGCCTCAGTCTAGTTACATATCGTCTTGAGTTACCTGCTGCTACTTGGGCTTGTGATATCTTTCATGTCAGTTTATTATGTGCTGCTATTGAGGATGATGCTCCTCGAGATTCCTCATTTCCTACATATCCAGAGCTTTTTCCATTCCTGCCAGCTGCTATTTTACAGGTGCGCTTATTGCATAGTCGTCGCCATCGGCAGGTTCAGTTTTTGGTCTAGTGGGATGGTCGTCCTATTGAGGAGGCTACTTGGGAGCCCATTGATGTTTTTTATCATACCCCTATCCTGGCTGATCAGGCTCGCTCACTTGCAGCTACCATTGCTTCTCGGGATGCTCCGGCTTCTCTTGATGTTCCTTTCTCAGATGGGATATCTTGATGCAGTATTTTTCTCTGGCACTGGTTCTTATCTTATTTTGCCTACATTGGGGGCAATGTTCTTTATAGCCAGGGAGAGTTACGGACTACAGGATACAGGCCTACTGGGCTACTCTGCATATATTCCGCAGGCCTCTTTACATTTATTGTTGGTTATGTATATTTTTGGTTACGCATTTTATATTAGTCATGTACAGGCCCCAGAGCCTTTTTATATGCTTATGACCCGCACTGGGTCCTTTTTTATGACATTGACTGGCCTTGGGCCCTTATTATATGGTTATATGTGGAGTGGGGGCCCGTAGGAGGGCGCACTATTTTCCCTCCACATTTTGCCTCCCTTTACTTTTGAATTCCTATTTTAGGGTTCATTGGTAGGGTATTTATAGGGGCATTTGTACACTCATTTTTCAGATTATTGATTGGTATCGCTTGGGCTCTTCGTGGGAGAACCTATTGTCTTGTCTATTGCTTGTAGGGCTTTAGTCTATTGCTGTCTTTTATGCTTCATTGATTCAACACCTGAGATTTTGATCATAACTCCTCTTGTGGATATGCTAATTCCACTTGGAATTTCTAAATTAGTGGAATTGCCGCTTGGGCTCCACATGGGCTGCCTTCTTGTCTATTTAAGAGCCCCCCTCTCTTGTGAGGGAGCTTTACTTGTATTTGTCATTACTCTTGTTGAATAAAGATATTCTTCCACGAGTTATTGGCAATCTTGGAGCTCCTTGTTCATGGCTGTTATCTTGAGTGAATCTCCTATTAACATGCTTTGCTTTCTCTTGTTTGTGGATGTGGAGTAGGGTAGATTTCCTGCTTTCTTTCCTTATGCAATGTGGATTGTAGTCGTGGAATAGTATTCTTGTTCTTGCTTAAGTAATTTTCAGCATCCAAGTAAACTAGATAGGCTGGAATTGTGATTCAGATCTTGCATATCTTCTAACAATTCTTGATTGTTCTTGGGTTATCCAAGAGTCAAGAGATGGGTGTTTCTTGATTCTTGGATTACTAGTATGTTGTTAGAAGGTTAGTTTCTTGTTTCGGCTGGGAAACGTGTCTGAGTAAATAGCAAAACCCTTCTGCCTGAACCGGCTTAGATAAATCCTAACGTGCCAACTACCTGGAACGGGCAGAAACACCCGGTTTCCAGAGGTTTGGAAATCAAGATAAGAGAAGAACCATTGTGTTCACAGATTCTCTGTAGGAATCTGTGAACATTTGGCGCCATTTCCACCACTACACAGACACACATATTCACAAAACCATCCGATCCGTGTTGGCAAACAAAATCTTGAAGTCTCACGACCGCCATCTCGACCGAGTTCGTTACTCTGGTCTCGACTGCGTGTTTCCTCTGGTCTCGACCGCGTGTCTCACTCTGGTCTCGACCGTGTGTCTTACTCTGTTCTCAACCGCGACTTCCTGCTCATCCCCTGGCCGAGTCCCACGACTCTTGTCTGGACCGCGCCGAGGTCCATTTCACTTCGTCCTGAAACCACTTGTAAAATCTCGACCGAGTTCCAAGTTCAATTCTCGACCAAAGCAATCAGTTAACATCTCAACCGAGACTTGTCGCTCAGATCTCCACCGAGTGTTTTCCTTGAGATCTTGACCGGGTCTTTTCATTACGATCTCGACCAAAGCCATAACTCAGCTCTCGACCGAGTCTCTCCGTTATGGTCTCGACCGAGCCTCTTCGTGGAATCTCGACCGAGCCTCTTCGTAAAAATCTC
Source organism: Diphasiastrum complanatum (assembly GCA_029204225.1). Lineage (NCBI taxonomy): Eukaryota > Viridiplantae > Streptophyta > Lycopodiopsida > Lycopodiales > Lycopodiaceae > Diphasiastrum > Diphasiastrum complanatum. The sequence goes on along the minus strand of CM055095.1, from coordinate 45,771,667 downwards.
GACTGAGCCCTCTAGTTGAGATCTCAACCGCACCCTTTCTGTCAGCTCTCAATCGAGCCTCACGCTCAGATCTCAACCGCGTCATTTCTGCCAGGTCTTGACTGAGCCTCCACTTCAAATCTCAGCCGCGACTTTTCCTTCAGATCTCGACCGCGTTTCTCCGTCAAGATCTTGACCGCGTCTCTCCGTCAGGATCTCGACCGAGCCTCTCCATTGACATCTCAACCGAGTCTATCTTTCAAATCTCAACCGAGCCAAGTCAATTGGAAAGTCAACTCTATATTTGAAGAGACCCTACCCCTAGCCAATTGCCAAAGTTGCCAGCTAAGTCCTTTTACAATACCACTCCCTTGAGTACTGTGCCATTTGGATACATATACACCAACTCTACTTTGCATAATATAACCTGATATATTTCAAATACGGAGTGGCAAAACAAAAAAAAAAAAGAAAAAAAAACAAAACAAAATCACAAAAAGCGTCCAAGAGGCCTAAATACCCAATCCTCAGATACTCTAGATTTTTAGTATGGATCGTCCTTACGATCCTAATTCCACAGAGGATTATCCACCGGAGATGGTGTCTCCCTCCACAGAACAGGCTAGATACAATAGGTACTCTCGAATGAAATCACAAATCCATGAGCCATCTACCAACCCATTTGAGAGATGGGAACCTAGAGCTGAAGTTGCATACGACCGACCACAATTTCACGCTGCTGAATCCTCACACGCAAGAGCTCACTTAAAGGTGGCCTTTGCTAACCACGGACCACGTACTGAAAAACGAACACCAAAGCTAGATCTTCCTAAGTACAACGGCAATTCGGACCCTCAGAGATATCTTCAAGTCTTTGAGAATGCATGTGATGTCTATGGCGAAACATCTCCAGAAGCCATGGTACAACTCTTCTCGATGACCATGATTGATCGAGCACGAGAATGGTTTTTCAACCTAGATCGTGAAGATAAACGAGATTGGTCACTCTTGAAGAAAGCCTTCATCAAGCGATTCAAACCGTTTCGTTTGATTGAGAGTCCTTTTGTCAAATTAAGCAATATCAAAATGACAAAAGACAAAAAAGTACGTGACTATATCGAAAGATTCAAAAGATTAAAAAGTCAGGTACAAGAACAACCCACAGAGTCCATGCTCATCATCTGGTTCCTAGTTGGACTTCCAAGATGGATCAAACGTGAACTTCGATCTAATGATGAATACACGTCATTAAAACAAGCCATGTCTGATGCCATCCGCGAAGAAGACGAGGGATCAGATGTTGATGAACCTCGAGAAAGGAGAGCACACCGTCTTGTCCATGACTCAAAACCAAATGAAGAAACTCAGGAACAATTATGGAAAACACAAATGGAGTTGCTTAACCAGCAACACCACCAACATATGGAGAAACTCACGAAATAGTTTCAAAATACCCTAAAGTCTATTCAGAGCTCCATGCCAGGTCAGTTACCCCCTGGCCAGATCCATCATAGACGGAATAATACCTGGTGCCCTTATTGTAAGGGTGCACACACTGGCAATGAGTGCCCATCATACCAACCGGTCCCTGATACTTCCTTGATTAAATGTGACATCTGTGACTTTATGGGCCATACCTCATTCTACTGCTATTATAGTCCGAGGAACCAGCATCATGATCAACCAGGAGGCCAATACCAGCCCCCTAGAAATCCATTTGTTTCACGAAATCCACCATATCAATACCCTCCACGAAACAATCCCAAATTCATATCCAAGAATTGCTTAGACAACCCAAGCATGAACCTCAACCTCAGCTGGCACTCTTAGGTCCACCTCCAAGAGGACAACCTGATGTAGGAGCACAAAAACATCGAACCATAGAGAACCGGCACAAACACATCTTGTCGACCAATCAACAACAGTACCAAGACATAGCAAAACCAGCTAACAATCTGGGAAACTCCTTGACAGCTTCCACTTTACCAAGAGATTACCCAGACCCAGGCATGGAACAAAGGCAATACAAAGATTTTCGAGATGAGTTTTTGCAGGAGGAACAGAAAACGGACGGTCCATTACCTGCCTCGATCCTCAAAAAAGAGCAACCCCTACATGGACTCGAGGTATTCTCCAAACTTTTGCAGGCTCAAATCACAATGCCCTTCCATAGCGCAATGAAATCTTTTCACTGGTCTCGAAAGTTATATCCATCGCAGTTTTCAGTTGCCCACTTGTGACGAGCTCGTGACGATTTTCAGCCACGCTCACCCACAGCTGTAGGGTTCAAACAAGAAGAAGTTGAAGCAGCCAGAAACTTTTTAGAGGACCTAAACCATATGATAGAACATGCTAAGTGTAGCATTAGGCAGTCCCAGGATCGAGCCAGGCATTATGCAGATCCACACAGACGGGATGTGCAGTTCTCCGCTGGTGAGAAAGTCTACTTGAGAGTTCCAGTTGACTCTAAAACACTCAAATCAGGAGTGTGTGCTAAGTTGTCTCCAAGGTATTGTGGTCGCTTTACCATCAGTAGGAGACTAGGCGAGGTCACCTATGAACTAGAATTCCCACACAGTAGTAAGGTTTTTCCAGTCTTTCATGTAAGTCAGTTACAAAAAGCCTTAACCAGATCAGAAAATCTGGTAGGGGACAATGTTCTAGTTCTCCCATTGGATCCTCAACAACCTCCACATGAACCAGAAGAGATTCTTGATAGTAGAGAGACGCAGACTCGTCATACTCTATACCGAGAATATCTGGTCTAGTGGAATGATCAGCCTTTTGAGAATGCCACTTGGGAAAGAGGCAACGTCCTTCGCAAGATTTTTCCAGACTTTGTCTTAGAGGACCAAGACGGTTCTTAAGGGGGAGGGAGTGTGACGAGCTCGTGACCAGTGCCGAACCCTAGAGAACACAGATAGGTAAGATACCACAGTCAGGGTTGTGTCCAGCGTACACGACCAATAGGGCAAGACAGTGAGTAGTGTGCCCCAGCACGGTCCATAGCCATGGCGGGCCTAACACAGTCTAGGGACCCTGTCAGCAGGACAGGGCCCCCAGTTGTGTCCCGACGTGCAGTCGGCCACGTGGCCGACACTTGGCAGTTGCATGCTACCAGTTCTCACATTGGGCTAGGAGGGGCTTACTCTATATCAGGGAGTAGGCAAGGTTGGGTGGATCAGTTAGTGTTTACCCTATTGTGGTGTTAGGATCTATTACACTGGTATCGGAGCCATCTCCATCTTTGGGAGCTTAGTAGCAGCAGTAGAGAAAGCTATCAGAGGATAGGAAAAATCTCTCAGTTTCTCAGAAAGAATTAGAGGAGGAGAATCGCTGTAGGTGCAGCCTTCAAACTTCTGAATTTCACTGAGAATTTACAGTTGTAGGAAGTAGAATTTCTTGTGGAGGAAACTCGCTGGAAAGGCAGATGTTTAACCCTGATTTCAGAGAGTTTTGTATAGATTTCCCAGCGGAATTAGAGTAGGAATTAGTAAGCACCTCCATCGCTGTAAATTCAGAGACTTGCATTTGGTTTCCAGTTGAAATTTCAGTAGTTCTCAGCGATTTTGAAGCCATAAGAGAAGAGCAGGATCAACGCTGCCAGTACTGCTGAAAATCCAGATTTAACACAAAGTTTTGGGCCCCAACTTGGAAGATTTGGAGCAATAATACTTCTGCCAGATCAGCGAGCAGGGGGTTTCTGAAATTTCAGAATTCAGAAGTGCCTTTGGACTTCAAATTTGGCTTTTTGTGGACAAATTGGGGTACTGTCAGACCAGCGAGGGGGGATAGCAAAAAATTTCAGATCTATTTGCATTTTTTCCGCCTTCTATTCAAATTTCTCAGAGCCACAGGTCTGTTATCAAGCCAGCGAGCTATTTATTTCAAGCAACCGGAAAATTTGACGCCGTTTTGGAGCTCAAAACTAGGATTTTCCGGGACAGCAGGTCTGAAAATTTGGGTAAAAGAGCTGAGAGGGTTCCTCTTCATATTTTCTTTGGAAGTACAGTCCTCAGAAACAGCTAAGTCATCTTTCCGTTCCCTTCTACAGTTGTAAATTAGTCTTTCTGAATTTTTTTTCAGAAGTTGTCTCTTTTAGTTCTGAAAATGACCACTCCTCAGGGACCTGATCAACCCCCGGAGAGAGGCATCGACGAGCTTGAAAGAGAAGCCTTGGCTTACAGTAAAGGGAAAGAACCTATGGAAATGGAAGAACAGGAACAGTTCGCCAATGAACTCGACGAACTAGTTACCAAGGAGCAGTTTCTCCACTTGGTAACATAGGTGGATGAACTGAAGTTGGCATTAGCCAATTTCAAGTCGAGTGTGGATGACTTGTTCGCTGATCTCAAAGGCTTGATTTTGAGTTCCGCGAAAGGAAGCCTTCCCTCCACTTCTCAGTTATCCCCTTCTCCACTTCCATCAGTTTCGGGTGAGACTTTGCGGTCTCACCCCCAGTGTCTTTAAGGATTTAGCAAATGGAAGAACATTCATGCTCTTAAACAGACCCCTGACCATTTGCAAACAATTGAGGCCAGTCTTTCCTTAGAGCCCATGGCCTATAAGTGGTGGTTAAATCTTCAGGAGACTGGGTAGACTCCCCGGTCATGGAAGGCTTTTGAAGAAGCCTTCCTAAGAGAATTCCTACCAGGAAATGAATTTGATAGAGCCTGGGAAGCCTGGGAAAGAACAGTAATGGAGAAGTCCCTAATCCAATATATCTCGCAGTACCGAGAAGCAATTTTAAAAATTAAAAATATGGATGATTATCAGAAAATCAGAGGGTTTGTCCGAGGCCTCAAAGATGAATATAAAGTAGAGGTCCAGAGAAACTCGCCTGCTACCCTTGAGCAAGCTCTCAGATATGCTCAAATCTATCATGATTCTGTGGGTAGGAAGAAGTCGAGACAACAGCCCCTTTATGAGTAGCCTCCTCAGAAAGACTTTCAATTTAAAAAGAAATTTTTAAAAAGAAAGAAAGAAGATAAATTTAAAGGTGAAGCTCCTCAGAAACGCCCTTCACTCATATAACCCTTAAAACCAAAAGATTTTGAGAAAGCCAAACAAGAACGTTTGTGCTTTGTGTGTATGGGCAAGGGACACACAGTCAGATAGTGTCCCAAGGGGCCTTTCACTAAAAAAGATAAAAAAGATACGAAACAAGTTCATCTTGTTCAGACTGTAAGTTTCCCTTGTGACTCGGCAGCTTCCGAGATCAAAGTGTATCATGAAGGTCATGAACATTGTTGCCAGCTGACCTCTGCAATGCTAACGAGACCCTTCAGCTTTGGGCCACATGACCTAGTACGTATGCACGGGAAAGTTGGTAACCAGTCAGTAAGAGTTATGGTTGATGATGGGGCAACCCATAATTTCTTCAACTACACCCTAGTTAAAAAACTTAAACTTCCAGAAGTACCTAGTCAGCATAGGTACATAGTTTCACTAGCTAAGGGTGAAGATAAGAAAATTTGGGAAACTATGGTAAGTAACTTGAATCTTGGTATTCAGGGGTACCAAGATGAAATAAACTTTCGGATAATGCACTTGGATCGTACAGACATTGTTCTCGAGAGAGATTGGCTCTACCGTTTAGGACCTTCCCTCCACAGAAACTATCAGGAGAACACCCTCAGCTTTCAGCATAAAGGCCGAGAGATCCAGTTGCATGGGGAGCATGATGTTCCCAACAGCCCTATGGTCTGCAGTTCAGAGCTCTGTCAGCTAATCGGAGACGACGACGATCAGGTATTCTTATGTGACTTTCAGTTTATTCTTGAAGTTTCTATTTCCAGTTCTTTATAGTAGAAAATCAGTAAATTAGAAACTTTATTGTCTAAATTTAAAGATGTTTTTCCTGAAGATTTGCCACATGGTTTGCCACCTGGCAGAGAGGTAGATCATGTAATAAACCTAGTACCAGGTACAACACCTGTTTCTAAACCTCCGTATCGGGTCAGTCGAACAAAGGATGAAGAAATAACTAGGCAGTTAACAGATTATCTTGGGAAAGGCCAAATTCAGACTAGTAGTTCACCATGGGCCTCACCAGTCCTTTTGGTGAAAAAGAAAGAGGGGTCTATGCGTCTTTGCGTAGATTACAGAGCCCTCAATAAAGTCAAAATAAAGAACCTATGCCTCGGGCAGACGAGTTGTTTGATCAACTCGACGGGGCTAAAATTTTCAGTAAAATAGACCTCAGATCGGGATACCATCAGGTCCATATAAAATCGGATGATGTTCCGAAAACAGCTTTAAGGACTCGTCACGGTCATTATGAGTTTAAGGTGATGCCATTTGGGCTCACAAATGCTCCAGCTACCTTTATGACCTTGATGAACAGTGTCCTCAGACCATACTTGGGTAAATTTGTAGTCGTATTTTTAGATGACATCCTCGTCTACAGCAAAACGAGGAAGGAGCATCTAAAATACCTCAGAAAGGTGTTTCGACTGTTCAGAAAGCATAAGCTTTATGCTAAACAATCCAAGTGTGAATTCTTCGTAGAAGAAGTAGCATATTTGGGTCACATTATCTCGTCAGATGGGATTAAAATGGACCCGAATAAGGTTAAAGCCATACTCAGTTGGCTGAGACCTCAAAATATTTTAGAACTTCAAATCTTTCTTGGTTTGGCGGGATATTACAAACGATTTGTCAAGGAATATGCTCAGATAGCAGTCCCTATGACAAATCTTCTTAAGGGGAAGGGAAAGGAGTTCATTTGGGAGCCCGCACAGCAGGAGAGCTTTGATGCTCTCAAAACAGCCTTAGCTTCAGCACCAGCTTTAAAAGTCGTCGACCCCAATCAGCCATTTGTGGTCGAAACAGATGCTAGCGACTTTGTAATAGGTGTTGTACTAACTCAGAGTGGACGACCAATTGCGTTCGAGAGTAAAAAACTCGAGCCAGCTCAGACTAGGTACAATGCTTATGAAAAGGAACTCTTTTCTATAGTCCATGCCCTTAAGACTTGGAGGCATTATTTGTATGGTGCCAACTTTGAGGTCCTGACAGACCATGAAAGCCTCAGATACCTTTGCAATCAACCTGAGCTTAGAGGTCGGAAAGCTCGTTGGGCAGAGTTGATGCAAGAGTTTGATATGTCTATCAGATATAGATGGGGGAAATTCAATACAGTAGCAGATGCCCTTAGCACAATGCCTATGATAAACGAGTTGAGTTTTACTCAGATTCGTAATGCGTTACTCGAGTCCTTGAGAGGGAAGTGCCAGCATGATGCATTCTTCTCTACGATTTGGAACTCAGTCCAGAGCTGACAGTTACAGACTCCAGAACCAGTTCCCGGGGCTGGTGCCAGTTCATCCAAGAATACGGCAGCTTCCGTTGAGGATGATGATGAGTCCGAGTATACGTCAGATGACGTTGAGGATTTTGAGCCTGTATTACCCAAGCAAACCCCAGTGGTTGAGGATCAGTTGACTCAAGGATTCAAATGGAAACAATATTGCATTCAGAATGAGTACTTGCTCTATAGAGATAGAGTATCTGTCCCCAATTCAGAGGATTATAGGCAGTAGGTCCTATATGAACGTCATGACAATCCTAGTGTGGGACACCCAGGCATACAGAAGACCTATGAACTTCTTCGTAGGCAATTTTTCTGGCCTAGTATGAAAAAGGATGTCCAACAATATGTAACTAGTTGCCAAAAATGTCAAGTAAATAAAGCAGAGCGTTTAAAGGCAGGAGGGTTGTTGCAGCCCTTAGAAATACCAGCTGGTAAATGGGAGAGTATCTCCATGGATTTTATAGTAGGCCTGCCTAAAACCCAAAAGGGTAATGACGCAATATGGGTCACATTTGACCGTTTGACCAAAATGGCTCATTTTATTCTGACCAAAACAACAGTTAGAGCTCCAGAGTTAGCGAGGTTGTTTGTAGACAGGCTATTTAAATTGTACGGTCTACCTTTCGGCATAGTCAGCGACCGGGACAATAAGTTTAAGGGTAAATAAGGTGTTGGAGGATATGCTTTGTGCATACGTCAGCAAGAAGCAAACTAATTGGGAGGAGTATCTCTCGATATTAGAGTTTGCTTATAACAGTACCAAACATTCAGCTACGGGATACAGCCCATTTATGCTGATGTATGGTTTTCAACCACGCTCACCCACAGCTGTAGGGTTCAAACAAGAAAAAGTTGAAGCAGCCAGAAACTTTTTAGAGGACCTAAACCATATGATAGAACATGTTAAGCGTAGCATTAGGCAGTCCCAGGATCGAGCCAGGCATTATGCAGATCCACACAGACGGGATGTGCAGTTCTCCGCTGGTGAGAAAGTCTACTTGAGAGTTCCAGTTGACTCTAAAACACTCAAATCAGGAGTGTGTGCTAAGTTGTCTCCAAGGTATTGTGGTCACTTTACCATCAGTAGGAGACTAGGCGAGGTCACCTATGAACTAGAACTCCCACACAATAGTAAGGTATTTCCAGTCTTTCATGTAAGTCAGTTACGAAAAGCCTTAACCAGATCAGAAAATCTGGTAGGGGACAGTGTTCTAGTTCTCCCATTGGATCCTCAGCAACCTCCACATGAACTAGAAGAGATTCTTGATAGTAGAGAGACGCAGACTCGTCATACTCTATACCGAGAATATCTGGTCTAGTGGAATGATCAGCCTTTTGAGAATGCCACTTGGGAAAGAGGCAGCGTCCTTCGCAAGATTTTTCCAGACTTTGTCTTAGAGGACCAAGACGGTTCTTAAGGGGGAGGGAGTGTGACGAGCTCGTGACCAGTGCCGAACCCTAGAGAACACAGATAGGTCAGATACCACAGTCAGGGTTGTGTCCAGCGTACACGACCAATAGGGCAAGACAGTGAGTAGTGTGCCCCAGCACGGTCCATAGCCATGGCGGGCCTAACACAGTCTAGGGACCCTGTCAGCAGGACAGGGCCCCCAGTTGTGTCCCGACGTGTAGTCGGCCACGTCAGTGCCACGTGGACGACACTTGGCAGTTGCATGCTACCAGTTCTCACACTGGGCTAGGAGGGGCTTACTCTATATCAGGGAGTAGGCAAGGTTGGGTGGATCAGTTAGTGTTTACCCTACTGTGGTGTTAGGATCTATTACACCACTATTCTAGATGAACAACGAAAACCAGACAAGATTCCAGAAATTCCTCAGATTCCTATGAATCTAATGAACATCGGTGTTGCTAAGGGGACTAGCATCACCTTAAATATGACCTATAAAGATTATCCTGCAGTATCCGCTATCCTTGATAGTGGATCCGGCGTAAACATAATGGCTTTGTCACTAGCAAAGTCATGGGGATTCCATAAATTAGATCAGCCATGTTACAATCTTCGTATGGCCGATCAGCGAGTCCCAGACCCTGCAGGTCACTTATCGAATATACCAGTCCGTATTGCAGGAGTCAAATTTACTATAGATTGCATAATTCTCGATTTACCAGATGATGCAAATACATATCAGCTCCTTCTTGGTACACCCTGGCTCCAGATGGCAGGTGTTGTTCAGGATTGGAAGAGAAGCAAGATAACCTTCGGCAATAATGAAAAAGAAGTCACTGTTGACTCGACTGGCCATATAAAGCCCGCCAAGGATATGATGATTGGTCGTCAACAACTTATGACGAATCAGATAGCGTCCCGATCCAACCCAAAGGACACTATATGAGATCAACCGACATTATAAATTGGGGTCAAGCACTAGCCACTGTGGACTGTGCTAATTCCAATAGATGTCGTATCGAAACAGCTGCAGAAGAAGTGTATATTCTACCATTTTCTACGGACATTGACACACCCATCATTCCCCTTATGATGATCGACCCCATTCCCATAGCTTGGTGCCTAGGAGAACCTAGTGTCACCGCCACACAAGTTTCGGAAGAAGGTATTCTTTCCACGAATGATGTTGAAATGACGGATGAACATGTGCTCTTTTATCTAGATAACAAACATTATCCGCCGAAATCCATTCCACAGGAGATAAAGTCGTGAGGGCCTTTGACTCATGTGCAACTGACCTCCAAAGTACCCAACACCCCCCAACATATAGGCCCAAACCCAAAGTATACACATGGGACATGTATCCAGACGAAGTCTGGGATACAATAGATGCAGACATGATTCGAGAGGCAACAACACCGCCTCCTCAACAAATTAGAAAACCTCGGTTCCAAACAAAATCATCGACACAAATTTAACCGAGAGACAAAAACAAATGCGAGAGAAGCTTAAAAAACCTATCAAGCCATTGTCTGAACAGACAAAGGACAAACCATCCGATCAAGCATCCGCATCTGATAGCGCATCCACACAAGTGATTCCCAAAGTTCCGAAGTACTTTGTGGAACCACCTTTTGATCTACCATGCAAGTTTAAGGACTTCACACTTGATGATGTGGTCATCCAGTTGCCACAACCAAACGGGAACCTACAAAAGTTTCCCAATCCTTTGAAGGACTAGCAAAAACCATAGAGCTAAATCCTAAAGATCCTGATGAGGATGTAGATCACACTGTTCACGTTGGAGTCCACCTCACGCCAGGTCAAGTTTTTGATCTGGAGACCTTACTCCGCAAATACAGGGATGTATTTGCATGGAATTGTACTGAAATGAAAGGGGTCCCGCCTGAAATAGCGGTCCATGCTATTCCTTTAGAGGAGAACGCTAAGCCTATTCGGGCTAAGCCCTACAGAAGTAACCCTGTTTATCGCGAGCGGATCGATGAAGATATTAAGAAATTGCTGGATGCTGGCTTCGTCTACGAAGTCCAACATACTGATTGGGTATCACCCATTGTGATAGTACCCAAGAAGAACGGCAAACTTCGTATCTGCGTCGACCTAAATAATCTTAACGCGGTTACGAAAAAAGACCATTTTCCCTTACCCTTAACTACACAAATCCTCGAGGAAATGGCAAGAGTTGAAGCTTTCAGCTTCTTAGATGGGTTTAGTGGCTATTTTTGGTCCAAATTGCTCCAGAAGATAGACACAAAACTGCGTTTGCCACAGAAAACGACGTTTATGCTTATAATGTCATGCCTTTTGGCTTATGTAACGCCCCTTCAACATTTCAGTGGGTCATGCAAATGGCCTTCCAAGACTTGCTACACAGGATTGTTGAGATCTATCTTGATGACCTTGGTGTACATTCCTCCGCGGACAAGCACCTTGATGCTCTAGAAAAGATCTTCATTCGCCGTCGTAGGTTTGGAATCTCACTAAACCCTGAGAAATGTCAAATCTGGGTACCCCATGGGGTTGTCCTTGGACATATCATTTCGAAGGATGGTATTTCTACAGATCCTTCGAAAATCAAGGTTATAGTTGAGATGCCTATCCCCACCATGGTGAAAGAAGTTTACGTGTTCCTAGGCCACACTAACTATTACCGCATCTTCATAATTGATTACGCTGTTAAGGTGCGACTCGTTTATTTAGTTCTGGTAGACCCTAGATGGACCGAGGAGCGCATCAAAGCTTTTGAGGAGTTAAAAAAAGCGCTCACCACAGCTACCATACTTCGTTCCCTAGACTACACGAAGGAGTTCCACGTACATACAGACGCAAGTAAGTATGCCATCGGGGGTCTCCTAGCACAACCGGGCGAGTATGAAGGATTCTCGAATACGTTTCTTTGAGCAGGCAACTGGTGCCTGCTGAAGTAAACTACACAACAACATAGAGAGAAGGATTGGCCATGGTCTACGCTGTACAACAACTCAAACATTATTTACTAGGCCAAACCTTTGCCTTCTATACATACCATCAAGCCTTGTTATATATTGTTAATAAATCCTGTAAAATGGGACGTATAGCTCGATGGCTGTTAATACTTGAGGAATTCAATTTCCGAGTAGTCGTCAGGAAAGGAACACAACATTTCATGCCGATCACCTTTCCCGACTTCCTAATGCTGAAAAGGCAGATGCACCAGTAAACGACGATCTTCCTGATGCATGTCTGTTTCAGATTGATGCCACACCCTTATGGGTTGAGGAAATCACTCAGTTCCTAACCACAGGCCGACTCAAAGAGGGCCTAAATACGGTAGCAAAAAGAGAATTTTTGCATTTCTGCTAAAGGCAGCACCCTTTCAACTCATCGCAGGACGATTATATAAAAGGGGCGCTGACGATATTATACGCAAATGTGTTTATGAATCTGAGATACGTCCTATCATATCTCAGGCACATGAGGGCATTGGTGGCGGTCACTTTTCGGCTGACGCGACTGCTAAAGTCATACTTCGAGTGGGCTTATGGTGGCCATCACTGTTTGAGGATACCTTTGCTATAATTAAAACATGTGATGCTTGCCAACGAGCCAAGAAAAATACAAAAGCCAACTTCACACCGTTGACACCCATTATAGAAGGCGAAGCCTTCCATAAGTGGGGTATCGACTTTGTTGGGCCCATCAGTCCAGCATACCCAAGCACGATATATCTTGATCGCCACATATTATGCAACTAAGTGGGTAGAAGCTCGTGCAACAAAGGACGCTAATGCGAAGACGGTAGTGCGTTTTTTGTATGAAAACATTATTACGCGTTTTGTTAGTGACCGCGACACACACTTCTTAAACGAAGTGATCGATAATCTCCTCCGCCATTACCTTGTTGTTCATCGCAAAAGTACTCCGGTACTATCCTAGATGTAATGGCCAAGCCGAGTCCACCAACAAGACGATTTGTAAGATCTTGACCAAGATAGTAGAAACAAGCCGATTAGATTGGGAAACCAAACTGTTCTCCGCTATTTGGGCGTATCGCACAACTCCCAAGAAGGCGACTGGATGGGTTACCCCATTCCACCTCGTATATGGTCAAGAGGTAGTAATGCCTGTTGAATTCCTAGTACCTTCCTTGCGAGTCATGCAAGCTTTCTCCACAGATCTCTGTGAGGATGTTGCAATTGAACAAGAAGTCAAAAACAGGCTATTTACGTTAGCCCAATTGTGTGAGACTCGACTCATATCGTATCACACACAATTGGTTAACAAACGTCGCCAAAAAGCCTGCCATGATCGTCACCTGCACAATAAAGATTTACACTTAGGTGATCAGGTGCTTCTTTACACGTCTTAGAAGCATTTAGGAAAACTGAAATTCAGAAGCGAATCACCTTATGTTATCAATAAAATCTTTCCTAATGGAGCAGTCCAACTGCAAGCACTTCACGGAGCACTCCTAGACATTGTCGTCAATGGTGGTCGTCTACGACGGTATTACGAAGAGTTGTTTTTTGTTGACCCAATATAACTCCATACCTCTTGTATATATTTATGTTACACTTTTTTTCTTTTTTTTTCTGATCTTCATTAGTGTTATTTTTTATTGTTATTGTTTGTATCTTATTTTGTTTATGCTTTTTGACTGCCTCTATTAGTCTTTATTGCATCTTATTCCAAATAATGTTTTAATCTCATCCATGTCTATTCACAGAGAGTGTTATAGGCCAACCACTGATGGTCTAGCTCACATGGATAGGTTCTATACCATTTTAGATCGAGTTCACTGCTACAGTTATGTTATCTCAGATCTTCCACATCTAGCATAGATCTGATCACTGAGATAGTTCAGTCTACTGAGAACTTCTATTTCTAGACACTGTCAAAATCTACTTCATAAAGTTCTACAACACCATTACTGAGATGAAGTACTCAAAGACATTGGTCACCATCTCGACCGCGTCATTTGGTCACCATCTCGACCGCGTCATTTGGTCACCATCGCGACCGCGCCATATGTCACCATCTCGACCGCATCATTTGCTCAACATCTCGACCGCGCCGGTTCGTCAACACCTCAACCGGGCCATCACGTCAACACCTCAACCGAGCCATCACTTCAACATCTCAACTGAGTCACCTGCTTACCGTCTTGACCGAGTCTCCACCTTCAAATCTCGACCGGGCCGCGACAACGCAGTTCCTCAAGATTTTTTGAAACCTCGACCGCGTCTTCCCGTTACGATGTCGACCGCGTTGGGCGCTTTTAGAAATCTCGACCGAGGAGAATTGAAGAATGACCATAAATACATCAACAACAAACACATTCTTACCTCAGCGACGTGCGAATATTAAAGCCTTCATGCGACTACTTTCTGCCGATCTTCTTGCAAACATACTCAATCCTGGCGCTCTTACACTCCATCGATCAGTCATCCTTCATACACTCCGTCCATTGACCATCACCAGTTATCATCCTACAACAAGTCTGAGCGCCATCACCAAAGATACAAAAAACCTAATATCGCCATAAGGTAAACCTTTTGCACATCGAAGCACTGAGGGGTAGTGCAGTTGGAGCACGCATCATGCTCTAGTTTCACTATTGTGAAACACCATTTTTCGAACCATCACCATCACAAACTTATCACCATCTCACCTACTCTCCTATAACCATAACCTATCCATTCCGTCTATCCAAACTTCCATTTACTGCCAACAGCCTACACACATATTTCAGTCTTTCAACCATCCTACTTCATCCACTCTTTTTTCCATTCCGACCTAACTCCATCCACCTTCTTCCTCATAACCGTGCCGTTCTACACCTCGGCTTCTCACCGAACCATCACTTCCATTTCAACCGCGTCCTTTCTTTAACATCTCGACCGTGGCCATCTGTCACCATCTCAACCGCGTCCTCTTCAGCATCTCGACCGTGGCCATCTGTCACCATCTCAACCGCGGCCATCTGTCACCATCTCAACCGTGTCCTCCGTCAGCACCTCGACCTCGCCCACCCGTCACAGTCTCGACCGAGCCAAGCCTCTCTTAACTCTGTCTCAAATCTCAACCGCGCCATTTTTTCCAGAGTCTCATTTTTCTCCAGTTTCCAACATGTCTTCCAACCAGTCCTCCAGTTCAGATGACCCAGATGCAAATAAGATAGATATCCAGATGGGGCACCTGGATATTCAATAAATGACAACCTGGTACCAGCAGGCACAGCAGTTTTTCAAAGAGATTGAATTTCAAGTTCTTGTCCTGACAGGTTATCAGAGCCCATATCTGTTACACATGGCGTACGCCAATTACAATGCTACTGCCAGTCATGCTAGATCATGCCAGATCATAGTTCCTCCCAACAAAAACTATGTCTACAACATACTTCTTTTTGGTGTAGATCTCCACAATTTTGGTTTTCCTCGAGGACCAAATGTAGTCACCAGAACATTGCAGAAGATCTAGACCATAGCATACTTCAAATTCATCGATCCATCTGTTGACAAGTGGAAGACCAAGGATGGGTATCGGTTTGATGCCATTAATGATCCGGCTCTAGCTGCTGCTTGTGCTTACTTAACCAAATACACCCAGCGTTATAAGTCCAAGATCATGCGGATCCCGATGTCCCTGTTCCACATGATGGCAGATTCACGACTGCATGGCCAAAATCTATATGATTGGGCCCAGTTTGCCTCGAACTGCCTCCATGAATGCATCAAAAACAAGCAGCCAACCACCATGCTTGGTTATCTCATGACAGATCTCACTTTGAAGCAGGTGATGAACGGCAACCAACTACATGGGTTACTACAAATAGCAGACAAAGCTTGGGACATACCGATTGCGTCCAAGAAGTCCAAGAGATCCAGAACATAGACGTCATCACCACAAGGGCCAGCACCAAAAAGGCCAAATCCAAGTATAATCAAGCTGGTGACAAAGCAGCCTACACCACCAGCCTCCCAACAAGATCCAGCAGCAGGAGGATCTTCAGCAACACACGAGATAGATACCTCCAAGGCGAAGCTGCTTGAAACACGCCAGCAGAGGACGAGAATAAAACTCATGGCAAAGAAGAGATCTACACATGCCACAGACTCAGAAGAGTCAGAATCTGAGGGAGAGCCACTCAGAGGAAACCACGAGCTACGAGCCAAGCCACTCCATCGCATTCGGCGTCGTTGAGCTCGACAAATGGCAGCTCAACCTCATCCACAACATCCAAGCAGCACTTCTCACCCTCACACACACTCGACGGGGGTGATGGAGCAGCCACATCTACGGCAGCAAACACGGGCACAAATACACAAGGCGTGCCACCAGATTAAGGATTACCATGCCAACGCCGCCAACCTCACCAAAGGCACCACTTTTGGGGAAGGGAGGAGAGGGGAATATCATTCCCCAAGACATGGGAGCAGCTCAGCAAGAACAGGCCCAACAAGTCCACGTTCTCACGGACACTTCAACACACTTTGATGCTGCGGACCTGATGGATATTAGGGATGACGAAGAGGGCAAAGCGGATCAGTCAGGAGGAAGTCTGACTCCACCACTAATCACCACCACCACTGTTCCAATAACCACCACTACCGTCTCTACTAATGTCATCTCTCCACTTCCTCCATTGTCACCTTCACTTCCTCAGCAACGTATATTTTTTGGACTAACATCACCCACTCATGCCCGCGATCAGTATCCAACTATCTCTAACCCCGAAGAGCTCTCCGAAGCAGCGAAGCGTTCGATGATTAGGCTGTCCGAAACCAGTTACCACATGCACTGGTTGGTGAGCCAACAGAAGGTTCTGGAAAATAAGGTCAAACATCAGGACCAAACAATCGCCCAACAAAAAAAGAAAATAAAAGAAAAAGAAAAAGAAAAAGAGACAGAGGAAATAAAATCCGCGATGGCAGGGCAGATAACAGAGTCACGAGATGGATCGTCTAGCGCGACGATAGTTGATGCCCCTCTGGTCAAGCTTGAAGACATACAATTTCAAGCTCCACAAGCTCCAGCCATCCGGATGGAAAAGTACGTGCGGCCGATTCAAGAAAGAGAAGCCGAAAAGAAGAATTATGAGAACGCTGCGGCCAAACAGGCAAAGATCATCCTCGAGTCCCAGAAGCAGTTAGAAGAAATGACGAAGCTGTAGCAAGTCTTGGACAAAGTGAACCAGCTTTGGAACACGGCGTGCAAGGCCAAGCGGGAATTTCTGACAATAAACCAAGGGACGATGACAGAGATGATGGAGCGGGCAACAATGATGGGCGAACCCAGCAATTTGGTGGTAGTTCGGGTTCGGACGACCGGAACTAAGGCTGCTTCTGGAGTTTTTCCCCTTCCCCCTCCCACCTTCAAACCCTCTTCCTACTCTGCATTTAATCTCTCTGAAACATTCATTCCAACTTACCCAATTGTCCACCTTGTTCCTCCTCTCAATCTCCTCCTAGCAGTTTTTTGAAACCTTCTCAAGGACCTGCTGAGACGTACCTGGCCCGACGGGATGAGTTCTTAAAATGGCTCAGTTCCCCCGGTGTGGCCTACAATTTGTTAAATCCAGCTCCTCCTAAACCTGTCGTTCCTATGCCTCTCTCTCCTGATCACTCCATCCCTGACCTTCCAGAGACTAACACCGACATTGGTGGCGATGATGACTTCCTGGCTGATCCGCCAAAAACACGCAGATTCTCGCCCAAACCTACGGATGCGAGCGAAGCAGAGCCTTCCACAAGCGAGCGGGCAAAAGAGAGCGATACGGGCACCAAGGCCCTGGACGACTATCTGGCAAAGCCAGCACAACAACGTAGGGCAGCCTTACCTACCATGCCAAAAAATAACTTGGCGGACACCAAAGAGTCCGAAAGGTTCGAAAGGAGATACCCTCGCAACATGAGGGGTGGCAGAGAAGAAATCGATCAAAGCCAATACTCCACAAGGGCTGAGATCATTGCGGCGCTGCAACCACAACCTGAGTGGCGGAACAAGGTCCTAAAGGATAGCAGACAGCTGCAAGATACCTGAAGGCGCCGGCATGGAAGAGAATCGATCCTTTTTATATGCCACTCAAACGAAGAAATCCCTAGCCAACAGAGCGACCACGAGTCGAAGTGGTAAACTGGCAGGTAATTCCAGGAATCTCGAAAATACCTCCATGGACGACCTGAGATTACAACTATTAGATTCTGGGCACAAGTACAAGTCTAACGCCGGTCTGTGCGTACAAGAAAGTGCCGAGTATTGCAGATCAATGGCCTTCTTGATGAATCAAGAATATTTTTGGGATCGTGGCTTAGATCCAATACGGATCAATCCCAACGTAGCCCTCCAGGACTGAAGACGATCATGAAATGATGGCCTGACTTTACTACAGAGCGGCCTTTATGTTGTCCCGGTACGTCACCATGATAGAAGACTGGCAAGAAATGGGCTTCATCGAGAAAGTGCGAGTACCTGGGGCTGTTAAAATACGGAAGCAAGCTCCGCTTCCAAGTATTTGAAGCCTTAGGGAGAAAAACGAGCGAGCGCAAACAGACAACAAGACGACGAGGCGAGCAGGACTCGCAGGAGGTTCTCAAGAGGGCCGGGATGTAGAGGCCATTGAGGAATCTCAAAATTTTGCGAAACAATTTTGCGGCAAATAAGCACTTGGTTTTACGAAGCGACTGAGAATCCACGCTTTTCCAGGTGCCAAGCAGAATAACGTCATGTGTTGCAGTGGGTCCCAAATTAGGGGTGGATATTGTTAGCAGATTCCAGAGAATCCCCTAGATGCCGAGCCAAGCTGAAGTAGAGAGCACCTCTCACCCAAGACCGAGGAGGTCTCAAAAGGAGGAGAGCAGAAAGAGGATGAGAGCCGAGCATGAGAGCCGAGGAATGCTAGCTAGGAATACATATTTATCTTTATGTGAGCCTACATGGTGAATCCCAAGAAGGAATGACCATGTAGGAGCTAGTGTTATTCCTAGGCAAAGTAATAAATGTAGACCCCTCTTAAATAAATTAGAGTGAGCCACCTTTTGATGGTGACCTCTAGTGGAAGAGCTAATTTCACTTGGAATTTCTAAATTAGTGGAATTGCCACTTGGGCTCCACATGGGCAGCCTTCTTGTTTATTTAAGAGCCCCCCTCTCTTGTGAGGGAGCTTTACTTGTATTTATCATTACTCTTGTTGAATAAAGAAGATCTTTCACGAGTTATTGGCAATCTTGGAGCTCCTTGTTCATGGCTGTTTTCTTGAGTGAATCTCCTTTGAACATGCTTTGCTTTCTCTTGTTTGTGGATGTGGGGAAGGGTAGATTTCTAGCTTTCTTTCCTTATGCAATTTGGATTGTAGTTGTGGAATAGTTTTCTTGTTCTTGCTTAAGTAATTTTCAGCATCCAGATAAACTAGATAGGCTGGAATTGTGATTCAGATCTTGCATATATTCTAACAATCCAGTTCTTGATTGTTCTTGGGTTATCCAAGAATCAAGAGATGGGTGTTTCTTGATTCTTGGATTACTAGTATGCTGTTAGAAGGTTAGTTTCTTGTTTCTTGTTCTTGATCGGTAGATTAATCTTTTGTATTACTGTTCCCTGAATTTCTAGAGTTAATTAGAAGCAAGAATCGCTGATTGTTCACTTGTTTGAAACGCGAATATGTCTGTGAACGAGTCTTGGTTGCATGTGAATGTGTATGCATGTAGCTGGAGTGTTCAAATCCTAATCATCCCATTGACAGGCTGGGAACCGTGTCTGAGTAAATAGCAAAACCATTCTGCCTGAACCGGCTTAATCCAAGAAGATAAATCCTAACGTGCCAGCTACCTGGAACGGGCAGAAACACCCGGTTTCCAGAGGTTTGGAAATCAAGATAAGAGAAGAACCATTGTGTTCATAGATTCTTTGTAGGAATCTGTGAACATAACTTGCCTAATTAGCGTAAGAGGGGTGTACTATGTACATAAATGTTTTACCCCCATGTCTCATGCACAACTTACAAGTTACAAGTTTACAAACCAAAAGGGCAAAATAGGCATTATATTTCAACAGGATGTACCAAGTCTTTGTTATCATGGAACGGACCTAGTCAGGGACATGACATGACCTCGGACCAATCGGTTTGTAAGTAGCGGTGATACTTGGTACTAGTAGTTGGGCATTGGGCCCAAGCAAGGTTAGGTGCATCACAAGCAACAACCTGAAGAGACCACCTAATAAGCTATCAGAGATGTGGGATTTAAACTTACAATCATCAACTAAGCCATGAGTGCTGTAGTTAGATAGGTATGACGAGAAACCAACTAGCAATGGTCAAGGTTACCGAGTGGATCGTGCCATGTCGGGGCATGAGGGTGACCGTTATCAGGTCACATTCTGATCAATCTTGATGGAATTGGATACCAGAATAAAACGAAGTGCCCTGAAAAACTTGTCTATTTTCTAAAACATGAATTTGAAGCATTATCTTTCTTTGTTGAATTTAAAAACCTTGTGGAAAGTCAAACGGGAAAGAGAATCAAAACCCTGAGGACAAATGGTGGAGGTGAATTCAAGTCTAGTGAGCTCAATGTCTTTTGTAAAGAACATGGAATTAGTCTTTAGCTCACACTCTCATGTACCACAACAAAATGGAGTAGCGGATGAAAGGTCTGCAGTCTTGTGGAGCGTGCTTGAAGCATGTTAAAGCTGTGTGGCTTGATCAACTTTCTATCAAGTGAAGCAGTTCAAATAACGTCATTACTACAAAATGGTCTCCAACCAAACCTTATAACTCTTGAATAGGCTTACAGTGGACATAAACCAAATTATGCACATTTAAGAGTTATTGGTTGTATTGCAACGATTCTGGGTTACGAATCGCGTTTCTGAGAAACGCGGTTTCAGAAACGTGTTTGCCCAGAAACGCGTTTCGGTGCAACTATGGTTGGAACCTTCCTGTAGAGGTGATAAAACATATTAGAAACATTCTTGGGACAAATATTGTAATGGAAGCCCAATAGGGCATCTTTTAGGCTGTCAAGTCCTATGTTTGCTCTTACAGTTGGTCAGAGAAGCCTAATTCACAGACGAACCTTGTTCCAAACGCCATTACGGAACTTGAGAAAAATATAACATGTAAAAAGTCAAGACAATATACTGGATCTTAGAAAGAGCATGCACACTTCCAGATATTTTAGGTTGATATCTTGACGTTGATTGGAAACATGCACGTAAGCAACAAGGATATTTACAGATATCCATAGATGAGATACAGACTTACAGCTAAGAGGAAGAGACTTGCAGTCAAGAAATGAAGACTAGAGAAAGTGCCATGAGTTGATGGTTCGTTACAGGCCACAATGAGGTGAATCTCTAGGGCACACTTATTTGAGTACGCTGCAGTGAGTAATCATTCAGTATACTTGCACTCTTTTGTGATAAGTATGTGCTATTTTGGGTTTACCTTGGTATCAACGCACTGATTATGTAGGAGACAATGGGTGCAGCATTCTTCAAGGATTCAATCTGCATCTGTATTGGGCCTATCAAAAGTTAGAAGACAAACCATTTTTCAACCTTGGCCATAATTTTTTGGAAAAAGATCCAGGCTTTACTTTTGGCAGTTTCAATGGATTCTCTCATCAAATTGTCACAGTGAATGGCCAATTGTTTCAAAGCTGCCTATACGAAGGGGTAATCGCAAACCCAATTTTTGAAGTTATATGTGTTGTCAAGGCATACTGTTTCAAGATCAAATTTGGAAAAGATCACGTCTCTCAGATCACTGGCAGCGTGCCCCCCCTGCTGCACTAACAAGCACAAACATCATGACAAAGTCAATTTTCGGTAAAAGAAGTTTTTTGGTTGATGCTCTGGAATTCCTATGCAAATGTTATGAATACACCTTACACTTTGGTTCATTGTTCATCAATCAAAGCTGTGTAGCTCAAGTTGCTAGAAAGTCAAAAAATTGGTCCGATTTGGAAGGGTTTTTTTTGCTATCAAACATTGTATTCCAAGTTTGCAATGATTTTATTCTCCTCTACAGTAACATGATTGTACCTTTTGAAAAAAACATTTAGAGAGATGTGTTATGCTTGTCAAGTGAACATCATATTTATACTTCAACTTATAAATCAACTTAATCCAATAGACTTTTTACCTCAAGGAAGCCCCACAAGATCTCAACTATCATTCTTCAAAATGAATTCTACTCGTCTTGCATAGCCTTTCTCCAAGGATCATGCTTAGATGTTTCTTCATAAGTACGAGATTTAGTACTATTTAGAATGGTGGTCATTAATGCAATAGCATACTTATTTGGATGTCGTAGTTGAATTGTGTTCACTTGTTTCAGGTTGCCTCCAAGCACTTACTAACTTTAACAGTCTTTAAGTACCATTTCCAACTTTTTGAATTGATTCATGAGGTTACATGTTCACTTGATTGACTTCCTGGAGGCAAATCGGCATCCTTTCTTTTACCAAAAATGACTCACAACTTGTAATGACTTTCTTGTCTAGGGTTCAAATAGCGTGTATGCTTGGAACGTTAGAGAATATCCAACAAGCATGCATTTACGAGACTTCGGATCAAGTTTCTTTTGTGTCTCATCATAAAATATGCACAATTTTTATTTTTTTTATTTTTTTTGGAAAAAATAGCTTATGGCTGAAATTTTTTTAGGGGATCAATGGTCAAACCAACGTTTTGCCTCTTAGAAGTGCAGTAGATGGGGCACAAACAAATCTTATTTTCAATACCTATTTGGTTGTTATTTGCTCTGGTTTTCAATAAATGCTTAGGGGGTTCGGGGGGCGGTAGCCCCCCGAGAAACGGGGGGTCCAGGGGGCGGTAGACCCCCGGTGGGGGGTTTGGGGGCAACGCCCCCCAGCGGCTACTCAGTCATCCAGAGTCTATTCTAGATCGCCATTGAAGCCCTTCTCCAAGGTGCATGCTTGGATAGCACCATCATATGTACTTGCTTTATTATAATCAGAATTTGAGATTCATGGTCTACACTAAATTTCGTTGTCAATTATAATAGGATTAATGCACCTAAATTGGACCATCTTGCACCCGAAACAGTCGGAAAACTACATAGTAAAAATGCCCTTAATCAAAGCTTTCATCTGATACCCATATTGCCCAAAAAAAACCAAAAAGAAAAAATATTCCCGAAACGCGTTTTTGAACCGCGATTCTGAACCGCATTTCAGAAACGCTCTGCATCTATGGTTCCAACAGATATTTTTTGAGCCAATTAAACTGCACAATTCAATTGTAACTACAATATAGGCCTAAGTACAAATGCAACCTTTTGTCGAAGCAGTTTTCTGCTAAGAAGATAACCCTTTTGTGTAAAGATTGAACATAATTGGCTTTAAAGCTTGCCTTGTCATCTATTGCAATTGCATTCTCTCGTCATGTGCTGGTTTTGTGCTTATTGCTTAGTTCACAAATGAAAATTTTCGCTAAGTATTAGTTTGCTCACAAAATTACCCTTTAAGTAAAGACTCTGCCTTATTGGAGAATTCAACTGGCAATACCATCCATTGCAATGGTAGTCTCTCTTTATGAGCTGGTTTTTCTCACGTTGCTTAGGTAAATCTAATCTTTGGACGAAGTTCTTGTTCATGCTAAGAAATATTCCTTTTCAGTAATGTCTTGCGCTGATTGGTTTCTTTCTAAAACTTGCATTGCCATCTATTGCATCCGCAGTCTTCCGGCAGGTCTATGCTCCAATGACAGAAGTCCATCTACAACATGTAACTGGTTGATTCCTGCTGAAACTAATGATGAAGTCTTTTCCACAATCCTTGGTATAGTGATTGATATGGATTGTTTCTTGAGTCCTCGATTCTGAAGAATGAGGAAGCTGTTAAAAAAGCAGGATTGGGTTGCTGAATAAACTTGTTTAAAAAATCAGCATTCTAATTGATGCAAGTACACCAGTTTTTTTTTCAAGATTTCAATGTAAAAGTTTCTTTCTTCCCTGATAAGATCCTTCAAGTTTAACTTACTTGGGTTCAATCGCAATGTCTGTCTGTCACAGTACTTAACATTGATCTTCTTTTGCCATCCCAATCTGTTATGATTGATAAATGGAATCAGAATGATCTGAAGTTTGTGTGTTTCCAATGTAGATAAAATACATTAAATTGTTAAAAGGTTTTACACTGAGTGCTGTAGCGAAAGTGCACCAAAAATTTTCTCATGCTACATATTTCCTAATCCTAATGTATGATCCATGGATTATACATTTTGTGCTTCATATATATGATCCTTGGATTTTTAGCCTATGAAAATTGAGTTATGATCTGTCAAAAACATGGAGCTGCTAAAGAGAATTTGTGATTTTCAATGGTGGGTGCTCATTACCATGCATCCAACTTCCAACTTTTCAGAAATATCTAGTTTTAAAAATTCTTGTGACTATAGCAACGTGTGCACCATAGTGTCCCTTGGTACCGCTGGTATGGTACCGCCGGTACCATATCAGTGGTACCGCCCTGGGATCCACGGTACCAGGGCGGTACCATTTTTAATATATATTTTTTTAATTTTTTTAATATTTAATTGTTGCCTATTACCTACCAAAACAGATCAAAAAAATGGAAAAAAAGGGGTTTTGGGTATAAAAAGAGAGGGTACAGTACATGGTGCAGGGGATTGGTGCAACAACACATGGGCATTGTGGGTGAGCAGACCATGGGGCCAATGGGAGAGCAACACAGGGGGGGAGCATCACTTGGGGGCAGGGTACAGAGGCACATGGAGGGGGCATTTTCAGAGGCTGTGAGAGAGCTAGTGATAGACAGTGAGAGAGCAAGCGAGAGCCGGTGAGAGGCTGTGAGAGGCTGTTTGAGAGCCAGGGTGCCGTGAGAGGGTGTTCGAGGAGCAGGGTGCTGTGAGGAGAAGGTCGATCGAGATGGCAGAGCGCATACCACTGAAGCCCGAGGGAGGAGCCAGGAGGAAGCTCGAGAAAGATATCTGAAGGCACAACGAAAGACATCGGAAGCAAGAGGCAGACATTGCAGAGATGCTGCGACAGACTCGGAAGAGTCACCCAGAGCTGCAGATCCCCGCCCCCGCTGTGGCCCCTGCCCCCCTTGTCAAGCTGGATTTGGATGAGCAGTTCGAAATGAACTTCACACGGCGGCAGCTCATCATGGTCAGGGAAAGGGCGGCCAGACGTCGGGCTAACCAGGAGGCAGAGCGAGAGCGACAGAACAATGCACCTGACGAGGGCGAGGAGTCGGTGGAGGATCAGTAGGCATGTTTAGAATAGATAAGGTCCAGCTGTATGTGGCGGATTGTTGCTATGTAATTTTTGGCAGTTTAGAGTGCGACAAAGAACTAGATAACTGCTTAAAAAAAGGACGGGATATGTGATGTTATCTTGATACAATGGTAGAATGAATACATAGTTGTTTTTTGTACAACGCGAGCCTGGTCATGTGAAATGCAATCTCTGTATTTTCTTAAATGCAAATGTGATACATGTGTTGTGAAATGCAGTTTGGGGTGTAGGTGTAATTGTTGTGCTCATTATGTAGGTGCATTTATGTGAAGCTATCATTCACTTCAATCAAAATTAGTTGAAAATAAGATTCACACACGCACATAGAATTTGACATAAAATTGAAAATATAGCATCACATGTATAGAGCGACATACGCACAATGTGCAGCAGATAAAGTGCGCGAAGGCAGGGCGAAGCAAATCAGATGCAGGGCAGGGCGTTGCGTGGGCGAAGGGCGACGCAAGGGATCGAAGGTAAACAGGCAAAACAACACCGATGTCAGGGTGGAGGGCGCATATTTAGGTTAAAAAATAATTAAAAAAAATATTAAATATTAAAAATACTATTATATTGTGGTACTGTACCGCGGTACCCAGTACCACGGGACCTATGGTGTGCACAAACATGTGTTTCAATTTGGAGCTTATAGATAGACACAATTGTATGGATTTGCCTATGTTTATTGAGTGTGAAAAGTCTTGTTTGAGTAAGCTACTGAGATTATTCCAATACATCTATGGTGATGAAAGAATCATACTACAAAATTTGAAAATTTTTACTTTAAAACATAATTGTAATTAATGCAGTAAAATAAGCTAGAATATCCCACCATATGAAATCATCCAAATTAATTGATTGTGGGATTGGTTACGTCACAATACCTTATTACACCAATTCATCAAAAGCATGGCATAGTCCTCTATATCATTACTAATATTAAACATACAACATGACATAGACGGCTTCCTAACAAGCTAGAGAAAAGGGCATTAGTATTGCAATACATTTTTGCACAAACAAGAAATTTTAAGATTTTTGTTATCAATCTTTTTCATTGATTTGTTGGATTGTTTTGCAGATCCCCTTGGCGACTAGTAAGAACTTTAATCAGCTTCCATGTTGAAATGATAGGACTGAAACTAATTAGGCACGGTCTTACATATGGCTCGTGCAGCCAACAAACTTGCAAAACATTGTTTTTCAGCCAAAATATTTTGTTTCTCACTCAAATCTTCACCAAAATCAACGATTTTTTATGGAATGAGCTACTAATCCAACTCTCCTTGCACTTGGCCACTTCCCAACACTACTCTCACTACAAATGATGGAGAATACTGAGTTTTTCAGAGCTATCCTACTTGCTTGCACAAGTTATAGGCTAAAACTCAACGAAATCACAATTTTTTAATTCCTAAATGCTCATAATTGTGAATGGCAATACTAGACACAATCTAGTGTGATTTGCAGTTCCTCACAAGTTGATTGAACAAGGTTTTGATTGAAACTTTTTGAAAACTAAAAATCTCCCCACTCGATAGATTTTCAATTTATTTAATGCTACCCTGGCCTTTCTGATGCCTCTGGGACTGATGATTCTGAACTCCAAAACCAATCAGGATCACTCAAATTAACAAAATATAACTCTAAACCCACCAAAAATGCAAATTTAATCCTATTACGCCAAAACAAAGATGCATAAATGCAAGATAGCATCCATCCAAGCATCATAAATATTCTAAAAAAATAAAAATAATGGTGTTATTCCTTGGCAACGACACCAAAATTGTAGGGATTTTTGCTGTCCAACCACTCTCAAATCAGTAACTCTAAGCATATGCAAAGCAATCAAGATATGAAGAGGATTCTAACATGTCACACGAAAGTTTGTTTCCATGAGAATAAAGCTTAAGTTCATAAGATTATGCATGCTTCAATGAGGACCTAGCACTAACATCCGTTAACCCAAATATCCTTGATCAAGCTTATTTTTTCTCTCTCTCTCTCTCTCTCTCTCTCTCTCTCTCTCTCTCTCTCTCTCTCTCTCACACACACACACTCACACTCACACTCTCTCACACACACACACACACACACACACACACACACACACACACACACACACACACACACACACACACACACAAACAATAATAAAATCCAACAAATATGAAAACAACAAAAACATATGAGATATGGAGGAAGAGGAAAAGCAAGGACATCCATGTTAAAAGTACAATATTAAGGACCATAAATGGATCTTTGAATGATCCACAAGGTTGATTGTGTGCTTGTTGAACAATCTATCAGATACTAGTCAACAGAAAACAAGATCTAGTTTAGCAGCTTGATAAAAAACAAGTAGAGACAATCAGATCATTGATCATAAACTGAAATCCGAGTTTTCACGTGTGAAAATCAGGTTGTAGTATGGCCTGTGGACAGAGTTTAAAGTGTGCCAAAGCTTAGTTAAATTGGAATCAATCACAATCACCATACATATAGAGAAAATCCGAGATTCTCCTTGAGGCTTCAAAAAGTTTCTATCTCCTCACTATGGAGAATGGAAATACATAGTAAAAGACACTTCCTTTGCAAAGTTAGGTGAAAATCCAGCATGTAATAAGGAAGTAGACTCAACTTTCTTGCCCTAAAGGGAAAATCGTAGTCTAGATCCAGGAGTCATGCTTGGTAGGTGCATGGTAGGTACAAATCTCATCATAAATCAAGGTCTAGATCCTACAAACTAGAAATCACTACCAAATGAACACACCCACTCCTCTAGACTCGTGGTAACCTACATTAGGTAGTGATTCCTACAAATTAGGAATTACTACCAAATGAACACAACCACTCCTCTAGACTCGTGATAACCTACATTAGGTGTGGATTGACAAGTGGCACTTTGGCCATTCAAGTGACTAACAAAAATTATTGACAAAATATACACTATTTTACATGGCTAGGTTTGCCAATGTAGGCAATTTTTCACACTCCTCAAATCTAGCCTTGGAAACAACAATACTTGTATCAATCACTCCAATTGAAGATCTAATCTTGACAAATGAATCTTTAGATAAAAATTTAGTAAACAAATCAGCCAAGCAACTTAATTTGGAGCTTGATCTCTTTTGCTTGCACTTTCTCCCTCACGAAATGATGAGCAATCTCGATGTGTTTGCTCCTTGCATGGAATGTAGGATTAGTTGCAAGTGATTGGGCTGATTGGTTGTCACAATAGATGATAGGGATCTCCTCCTCCATGACATGAAGCTCCACCAATAGCTTTTTGAGCCACAAGACCTCCTTGCATGTTGATGTCAAGACCTTGTATTCAGATTCTGTGGAAGATAAGGAGATGGTATCTTGTTTTTTGAAAAGCCATGATACTACTACATCACATAAAAAGGTGGCAAAAGCACTTGTTGATCTTCTATCCACTTTGTCACCTACAAATTCGAATCACTATAGGCTCTTAAGCCAAGATTAGTCCCTCTATACAAAATGCCAAAATTTTTAGTAGATGAAATGTATCCAAGAACTCTTTTGGCCATCTTCCAATGTGAAACTAGAGGACTTTGCATGAATTGGCTTAACTTTCTAACACTATAACTAAGATCAGGTCTAGTTATAGTTGAATAAATCAAGGAGCCAATAAGCCTTCTATATAATGTGATGTCCTCGAAGGATGCTTCATCACAACCAATAGATGCTTTTACATGTTGCTCCATTGGTGTCTCAATGACTTTACAATTCTTCATTCCAAATCTATCTAGGATGGATGTAGCATATTTAGATTGATAAATGAAGCTAAAATCACATCCTCTAATAACCTCTATTCCAAGAATGAATAGGCGGAGATCTACCATTTAAACTCTTTTGCCAAAGCAATTTTTACATCTCTAATTCCATCTAGATCATTACCACTCAAGATAATGTCATCTACATACAAAACAAGAATAATGATCATGCCATCATAAAATCTTATGTACAATGATGGATCATATGCACTCATTACAAAATTGATGGAAATAATATATTTTGATAGAAATTTTAAAAAATCTTCATTTTTAGTGTCGATCACTTGATCAAGATCTATTTCTTGAAAATCAGAAATTTGATTATTTTCAAGTGATAAATGTTTTTACAACTTGATTTGATCTGAATTGAGATAGGATTCTTTTTGTTGGGGATCTACCTTGACAAGCCTATGGCGAAAATTGTTTGCCTCCCCAAAAAAAAAAAGAAAAAAGGATGAAGTTATTTGTTTTAGGATCCATCTTATCGATTCTATAGTTGCTAGTTAGTTCAAGTAAATTTGGAGTTATATATGAATTTTAAGTGTCAATTGAATAATTGACACTTAAAATTCCAAAACTTGATCAATCAATTTGTTGTTTCCCAATCATTCATATATAAAAAAGTATTTTTGGGGCAAATTTGCAAACTACTCCCGCCTTGACGTTGAGTTTGAGCTGCATAGGCTGCAATATATTCATTTACGACAGGATCCATAAATGGTTCGTCCGGTCCATACCATTGCTGCTACTCAGGTTGAGGTGGTATTTGCATCTCTGGTTCTACTACTGTTAGGTTTACATGGGCCACTTGTGGATTGACTGGCTCCGATGGTGCAGGTAAGGCCATACGTTGTTGCTGATTCAGTGGGCCGTACCTCGGTGTCACGTTTGGTGCCCCTTGATGATAAGGGTAAGAAGTCTGATAAGGACTTCTCTTATGTTGAACAATCCGGGGGTTAAACGGGCAAAATGCCGTATCGCGCGATGTTGCATTGCACAGATGGCAAAATCTATGTGTCAGTCTCAAATTTTGCTTTAAGACTAGACACTAGTTCGCTGTATGGTTTTGTGTGCACACTGAACACCATACATTCTCCCGTCGTGGATACTATAGCTGGTTTGGTTCCGGTTGATGTGGCATTGCTGCTACAGCTCCTTGTAAGGCCTTCAGTTTCTGATCGAACTACGCCGTAAGTTGCTCCATCTGCTATTTGTGTAATTTTGTCATTTGATCCAACAACAATTCTGTGGATAGAGCAGATGCGTTTGATGATGATGATGCGATCGAGGGAGTAGTAGTATGGGTGGATGGATATTCGTCGTCAGATCCCTCATCCTCTTCCCTGATGGCATATTCTATAGCTTCTTGCAGAGTAGCGTACTGCACCCGTCGTTTCAGTTTTCTTCTGATGCTTCGTGGTAGTCCGGCTAGGAACCACACGATCACCACATGATCGGGAGTTAGGGCTGCACTGCACTCGGATCGTAGATGTTTGACCCGTTCAATATAGTCCCTGACCCTTTCTCGTTTCCCCATCTTGACTTTGCTCAGTAAGAGAAATGGGCCTTCCAAGAACTTCCTTGGTTTAAAGCACGTAATGAGAGCCGCTTTAACCGCTTCCCAGGTAGATTTTTCTTCCTTTGACAGGTTGAAAAACCGATCCTAAGCCACTGCCAATAAGGACATGGGGAACAACATCAGCTTTTCTGTAGGTGTCGCCGTAGATTTCACAAGCTTGCTCATAGATCTGGAGGAATCGGATGAGATCTGATGGTCCGTCGTATTTTGGTATTTCCATCAGTGGTGCTCTTTGGACTGCTTGCAAGGGAGGGACAGGTACACATTGGCCCATTGGTTCCATTAGCGCTGGTTCTGGTTCTGCCTCTTGTTGCACAACTACTAATTTGAGAAGATGTGGTGCTTGAATTGCTATCCTTCTTGATACTGATCGTCCAGATCTCAGATTCATTTGGATGGTGGGTTCCAAAGTAGTTGGATCTTGCTTGTACAATGGGATGTAGTCTGGATCTTAAGGATCTGATCAATCTGATCGATCAGAAATGAAATTTAGGCCTTGTACGGTGGTTTTTCCTTGATAACTTTTTACTCCTTGCACTGATTGTTCTGAGATTTTGATAGTAGCTGGATCTAATGCAGATCTTTTCACTGATCTAGTATGCAAGGGTTCTCTTGTGCAAGGATTGGCTGTGCGAGGGTTCTTTAGCTGTTTTTGCAGATAAAAAACTTGATATCTCTCAGATCTTTGGGAAGTAACTCTCGCAAGGATCACAGTAGTTGAATCTGGGCTAGATCTCACTATGGAAATCTCTGCGAGGGTTAACTCTCGCACTAAGTGAAAATTTCACTGTATGCGAGGGTTCGGAACCACTATTTTGGCTTGATCTTCACCAAATCTCTATACTAACTCTTGCAGGCTTCATCACTGATGGAAATTGACATTCTGAATCGATTGAGAGGGTCTGCGAGAGTTCTTACTGGAAGGATTTGCTGGATCTTTACTTTTTAGTGATTTTTTAGCACTTTAATCCAATTTTCTGCTCATTGGAATCAAACTAACTCTCGCAGACTCTTATGTGTCCTGGTATCAATGAGATGGAACTTTAGAATCCTTTGCGAGAGTTCTTGCCCACTAGAACTGAAAATTTTGGTGTTTGCGAGGGTTCTTTGGTACTTTCCCGTCTTTTTCTCACTAGGAACTCTCGCACAGACACTTAAACATCAACTAACTCTCGCAAGCCTCTCTGTGTCTTGGTCTCACTGAGATGGAACTTCAGAGGGCTCTACGAGAGTTCTGGTGAAGATTTGTATTTATTTGGATTTTTTCAAGGGTTTTTTGAATTTTTTATGATTTTTCTCTGATTCTTGCAATCTATTTGGAACTAAAAATCTGATGGAAAATTTGACTCTTTTCCCTCCAAAATGCAGATTGGTGTATTTTTTGGGGTTTTTAGCTGGTTGGCCCTTAGAGGCTATTCAGGGCCTTCTCTACCCTCTCACACGTCCTCTGCTAGCTGTGAACAGTCCAACCACAAAAAAAAAATACAGAAAACTAATTCTAAACTCCCAAAAATCCACCTTAAACTACTCTAAAAAGCAAGAAATAGCTAAAATGCAGCTACACTAGTTACTGAAAACCTATCCCCGACAACGGCGCCACTGTAGGGTCAAACATCTATCATAGTAGTAGCCCTCCCGCCTGTCAACAGGGGTTAGAACACTGGGTAGGTGTCTAACTATGAATAGATGCTACTTTTAGTTAGTTCCCTACTTTTTCCTAACTCTACCACCACTAACACTACACACCCCTAACTCTACTCCACTAAACTACCTTCATCATGGTTTTTTGGTGAATGAGAAGAGAAGAATAGAGAGATTAAGAAGAGAAGAGAGGGAGAGACAAAGAGATAGAGAGTGAGAGTGAGAGTGGAGATTAGCTCAAATGCTCATTTTACTTGCTAAAGGAGAAACATTAAGTATGAAAACCAAGAAAGCATGAACTTGAAAGCAAAGAGAAAACAACAATTAGCAATAGCAAGTATTGAATAGCAAATGAGGATGCTTCTCTCCAAAAATTGGTAGAGTTTCCTCCTTCTCATTAAGCATCCCAATAGAATACAAATGGTGTCTTTTTATAAAATGGGGAAGGCCCTTGGCCCAAAATCCTATTGGCTAATATTTACATTGATCCTATTCATTCATCTTGGTCCCAACTTGATCCAAGGGTCCACGAAAAGTACATTGAAATTCACAAGATTCATGTGAGTCCCAAATTGGATCCAACTCTAAAAAAGTAATCTCTAAGTTTAAAATTGACTTTGGGCCTCAAGTTTTATTTTACTTACAAAGGTCCCAAGTCTATTATTAGATGATATATTGTCCTAAACAGATCTACATATTCCGAGGTCTGTTTCGACCTCAACTGATTCCCACCCCAGTTGATGGATGTATCCATTATCAACAGATTTATAAATAAAAGTACAGATTTGTTTCTAATATGTATAGATATGTTTTCATTAAACCTAATACAAATAAAATTGAATGTAATCCTACACTACAAAACGTGCATCTACAACAAAAGATAGTAGATGAAGATTTATGTAAAAATTTATGAGCAGAGGTATATAGCTTGCGTGCTCATTGGGCCATGGGCTTATACGCGCAGGATGCCATGCCCTCGCAACACATTTTATTGGTCAATTTTATTTGTTTATAGTTTGTAGGGGAATACCCCCAACACTCTATCATGGTTGGCAGGTCATAATATTGCTTCCCTAGGACTTCATAGCTGGCAAAATCATTGTCGACCATTGTTCTAGTCTCATCTAACTTGATGTCTCTGACAGTCTTCACTAGATTCATTTCTGGCTTGTAAATCCTGTAGTATGACGATCGACCTTCTCGTCGAGCTTCTTTCAAAGCTTATCAGGAATATGTGTATAAGCTGCACAGCCAAAAATCCGAACATGTGTTAGATTGGGTCTTCTACCCCACCATAGTTTGTGTGATGTCATGTGAGGAACACCTGATTTGCTGATCATGTTCTGGATGTAGGCAACTATAGCTACTGCTTCAGCCCATAGCACTCTTGGTGCCTTCGAATAGGCCATCATGCACCTTGCGGCTTCCTTGAGAGTCTTGTTCTTTCTTTCTACAATACCATTGTGTTGCGGTGTATGGGGTGCTGTCCTTCTAAGAAGGATTCTTCGATCATTGCAGAAATCAGTGAATCGGTTTGAGATGTACTCTCCACCATGATCTGTTCTGATCTGCTTCACCTTGTTTCCTATGCATCTCTTTGCCCAATTCACATATTCTGTGAACTTGTCGAATGTCTCTAATTTGTTGTGAATGAAGTAGACTCGGGCGGACTTACTGTAGTCGTCAATGAAGGCTATTGATGGCGAAAAATGCATCCAAAAAATGCAAATTCTAGTTAAAACTCTGGTGACAAACTGATAAAAGAAAATCTTGAACTATTTTTGTTCGAGAAAAACGTGAATTATTTTTGTTCAAGAATAATTTGTGGTTGGATCAATCAGGCTCTGTAACACAATGAAACAAAATGAGATGAAATCTAGACGAAAACGAAATGAAGTGAAGCGAAGCGAAACGTAAACATGCTCTGACATTGATTCATGCTGAAAAAGACGAAGCAATTAACTCCAAGGATGTTGTGAAGTAGCAAGAAGCTATGAAAAGCGAGTACAACTCACTTTTGACGAATTTGACCTGGACACTGGTCGACTTTCCCACTCACAAGAGAGTTATCGACAACAAGTGGATCTTCAAAAAGAAGATCAACTCTGATAGTTCCATTGCAAAATGGAAAGCACGGCTGGTGGCTAAATGATTCACTCAAGTCCAAGGGGTGGATTATCAAGAAATTTTTAGTCCTATCATCAAGATGTAGTCAATCAAGACTCTGATTGCGTTAGCAGCTGCAAAAGATCTCAAAATGCACCAAATGGATGTCAAGACAACATTTCTCAATGAAAATGTCGAAGAGGAACTATATACCTTCCAACCAGAAGGATTCAAAGTCAAAGGCCAAGAGCACAAAGTGTGTGGATATTGCATGTACTGCATGTCAACTCATAAAACTGCCTAGACATGTGTAGATCACAGAAACCACTTTGGATGTTGCATGCACTGATTGCATGTGGCTTGCATGCATACAATATGACATTGCATGCTATCTAAACATCTGCATGTCATCAAAATTGAATCTATCTAACTCAAATCCGAGCTATACTAGAAGGTTATGTGTTCAATTCACATGCCTTTTATGTACAACATGAAATTTAGTGGAAATCACCATGGACATGGCCCCAAACTTGAGATAGGAAGATAATATTTTAATAATCTTCACATTTTCGTGGCACTTTATCCCCTTGTACGTCATCTCGAAAGCGTGAAGCGTTACACATTGGACATTGAAGCTTTTTTGAATGCTCACCTCTATATAGAACATGGTCTTCTAGACATGCATGTATAGTGTCGTAATCCATTCTAAGCACGATCATCATCTTTCGTGCTTCTTTTCGTGTTTTAGATATCACATTTTCTTTCGGAAGTATTCGATGCAACAACCTAAAAAAAAAGCAATGTGAAAATGTTAGAAAAGAAAAAAAATTAACTTAATGTAAATATGCTATAAAGTATAATAGCCGTGTTATGTGTTAACTACCCGAATAAAGATGTCATGCTATGATCACTCCATTTGTATGTTGCTTGAAGGTTTAGAATAAGAATTGACGTAGCTAGTCTCGAAATGGATGCTCCAGGATATAGAGGAGTGTCTGCCTCCTTGCGCAATAGAATCTCGTCTTCATCCATCTCAAATTGTTCGTGATCTTCGTTTTCATTAGAAGATGTATGCATATTATCATTCTCATTTGTTTCAAAGTAAGATTCAAACATGTTGTGCATTGCTTCATCATGTTGCACCTCATCATCATAATCATTAGAATCAAGTTGATTACTCTTGTTTCCAATTGTGTTTGCTTCAATTTGTTTCATTCTTTGTTTTCTCATGTCTATCAAAATTTGACGTTGATTGTAACTAAACACAGATGGATCAACTCTGTGGAATGGCATTCGATGTATTGGCTACACACATGAAACAAATTCCATAAGTGACATATATAGATTGACGAAGATTATAATAAAAAACAATCATATAAAGTTAACAAACCTCAACGTCTTCCAAATTCGATGGTTGACCTTCTTCTTTTCGTCCAAACTTCCACAAATAATTTTTAACAGTGCGTCTTTTACGCATCTTTTGTCCATCACACTTGAGGCATGTGCACCATATTTTATTTTGAAAATAATTTCTCTACGAGAAACAAAAATCAAGTACATGTGACTTTAGCACTTTTTATGAACAAAAAAATATGCATGTTTATTACTTACCCTGTTAACTTGAGTAGTGTCTTCATCGCTAGACTGATCTGAATGTAATTCATCTCATTGTGATAAATTGCATATATGCACAAGTAAAAAACACAAATAACATAAAATTATTGTATGATTCTAATGTTTTAATTTTTAGATAGTACTATTCTTATACGTTGTCGCTTATATGATTTTTTTGCATCTTGGTGCAAACTCTAAATGCATATCTCTCTTCTTTTGTTATCACAGTATGAAAGTTCCACTCCAATATGCATTAAAGTTCTATAGTTGATTTTCTTTTCTACTTCATTTCAATATATTAGGGTTTATTGTAATGTATTGTATGTTTATGAATGTAGTAATCATGTCATGGTCAGGCAATGGTGAAAGCTCGGGAGACTATGTTAAAAATTTATATGAATCATTAACTCCTGAGCAAAAAGCAGGATTGCAAAGTATGCTTAGCCAAGATGAGGGTGGTCCCTCACAAGCGGCCGTGGCTCCCGCCCCCACTGAAGAGTCATCCACAAATTTTTATTATGACATGGATCCTCAAGGTAATATAATTGCCAATAGAAAAGGGAGGGTGGTTTTGGATCGGCTCTATTTTGTATGCCAACGCCATTTTGACGATGATTGTTTAGTAAATGGTCCGAACAACTTGCCGCCGATAAACGACAGGTTATTGGTACCCTTGGTGACGAATTCCAACAAGAAGAGGAATTCGAGGAGAAGGAAATTTATAAGCATATGAGTTTATGGATTAGGCATTGTCGTGATATGGCACAACGAGCTTATAGGGACAGGCAATCCAAGCCCTCCTGGTGTTCAAGAAATGATTGGAACCACAACAAAAATGATCACATCCATCTTCACCAAAGTGCTTCCCAGGATCAAGCACCAGAAATTCTTCAACAAGCTAAACCTGACGAAGATACCAAGGCACCAACCGTGACCTTAAGGGGGACTATTGGAAATTAAGCCCACAGTTGTCTCCTTGGTGAATGACTAATTTCTATTTCATGATTTTTCCTGCATGTTTATTGATTACTGATCTAGGGTTAGGTGAAACCAACTTATGTTCTACGTCTGCTCATCTGATACCTGCAGGAATCGCAAACTTAGATAGCCAATTTATTTGAAGAACGTCTACAACGGGCTTCCGGCTGGTCTCCAGCAAAGGGTAACCAATCCTGTTATAATTTCAAGTTCAGATGTTAAGTTTAATGACTTGAAGCCTTTGAAGACTTGGCCATCTTCAAGGACTTCCACAAACTTCCATTTAGAACAAGTCTATAGAAATACATTACTTTCGTGACAGTCTGCAAAAATACTCCAAGTGTCGCGACAGTCTTCGGCTTTTTTGCATTTTTCCAAAATGCGACACTTTCATAGTTTAAAAGTTTAACTGTTTTTAACACACCTTCGGCTCTTTGCAAAAAATGCGAAGAGAGAGAAAATTCCCAAAGGTCATCTATTTTCATGCATCAAGCTATTTTAAAGACATCACCATCTTGTTGTAGCACCTTCGACTTCTTGCAAAAAATGTGAAGAGAGAGAAAATTCCAAAGGTCATCTAAAACAAACGAGGAACGTTTCAGCGATGTCACGTCCATGTCAACGTTCCTGATTTGTTGACCGTATATATACTGTGTACAGCTGTCACAAAAGCCATATACTTCTAGTACAACGGCTTTCCTAATTAGGTGACAAACATTCAATGTAATTAATACATGGATGAAATCTATAAATAGATAATTCAAGCACAGATTAGTGGCTGCTTCGTCCATGAGACACATTTTTGAGCATCCCAATTACACCATTATTTTTTGTTGTAATTGCTATTTTGTATTGTGCTTCAGTGTAATATAATAGCAACTTGTTTTTATTTGTGTACAATGTAGATGAATGCTTGTTGTGATTGAATACACTTTCATTGCTGTTTGATCGCGCTTGTTTACTCACTCTGATCAGAACACAGACGTCTACGACTCCTCAGTTTCTAATCAAACGATGGTTGTCTTTGACGCCTGAGGAACTCGCGTTATAATACTGCTCTTCTATTTATTTCAGAATTATACTTCACGTTGAATCTGATTTCAATAGTACCACATACAAACCATCTCTAATCTCTTCGGTGGATTGTACTCTTGTTTTAGAGTATGAATTAATTTTTAAGATCCTGTTGGGCAATTAGAGTACTTAAAGCCGTGATTACATTTAGCATAAGCTGTCCATTAGACTATTTTTGCATTTGCAGCTTATTAGAACAGGAGAGCTATTTCGCAATAATCTTGCTCTCTTCTCCGTTCACGTTCTTCTATCTCCCTTGTCTCATCATATATGTGGTAACTATGCTTACTATCGAATTATGATCTGTACCTGTGTAGTTTGAAGTTTACTATAGTGGGTTTCTTTTTTGCCTAACCTTAATCCAAGATCTAATCAATCTAGCATCAAAGAGACGAAGTTAGTTGTCATGCGTAGATTCATTCCCATGAGAGCGATAGTATAGTTCAGATTTCAGCATGAATGGAAGATCCAAATCTAACTCTAACATCCATTAATCCTAAGCATTTTAGAAGGTCTCCTTGTCTAGATATACCAAAGTACAATGGGTTATCTGATCCCATCAGATTTCTCCAGATCTTTTCTGAATCATGCAGGGTTTTTGGAGAAGTTTTTCCATAAGATAAACTTCAGCTATTTCCTATGGCCTTAACTAGATCTGCTCAAGATTGGTTTTGTAACAAAGATGAAGTAGAATGACAAGATTGGAAAGTGGTTAAAGCCACTCTCATTATAGATTCAAGCCCAGAAAATTTATGGAAGATCCCTTTCTCCTTTTAATTAAAATGGGAAAGAGAGACACAGTAAGAGATTATATTAAATGGGTCAAACACCTCAGATCTGAGTGTGATCCCGATCTAATCAATAAAGATGCTTTGAATGATGTGGTTTTTAGAAGGTTTACCCAAACAAATTAGATGTGAGCATATGCTACAATACAAAGTGCTATGGCTGATGCAATTCATGAGGAGGATAAAGATTCTGACGAAGATCCAAATGTTGAAATGTTGTCTTATACAACAGGGCAAACCATGACGACATCCACCACCATTGCATCAACAAATATCAATGCTACTGTAGAGAAAATGATCGACAAGTTCGAGAAACTGGGTCAAAACCAATAGATGTAGCTAGAAACGATGCAGTCTCAACTTGATCTTCGAAAAAAACAATAATTTCACGTCCTAGTTCATTAGAATCCCCATTTTTTGATCTCTCAGATTTTTTTGAGAGTTCACATCAAAGAGTTCAGTACTCAACTATTGGCAAGTTTGCATGTTAGAAGGTACAACAAGATTTGTAGCTTCTTCACTCATATTGAATTATCTATCAACATGAAATAAATTAATTTTAGTTAACGAATACGTATATTCTTAATTATAGTGAAAACATAGTGACCAGATCATGCATTGTTAAGCAAGTACATAATAAGTCTTGTGGATCTTCTTAGACCCATTTATGGTCTAAAAAATATTGTACTTTCACAAGTAGTCAACTATACTAGCTAGCTAGTGCACTATTATTCTGACAATGATAGCAGCCATGATCATAACCTATCCAAATAGTGAGAGCCATGACTACTACTCACGTGGAATAAGGACAACCATTATCTC
Source organism: Diphasiastrum complanatum (assembly GCA_029204225.1). Lineage (NCBI taxonomy): Eukaryota > Viridiplantae > Streptophyta > Lycopodiopsida > Lycopodiales > Lycopodiaceae > Diphasiastrum > Diphasiastrum complanatum. The sequence continues at coordinate 45,732,278 of CM055095.1, read as the reverse complement.
TACCAAGATGATCCATCTCAAACAACAAAGCTCAACATCTTTATACACTTGTATATGTCTATAATCATCTGATGGTCCGTATGTTGAATGTTGTTGTATCAAGCAAACAAGCATTCAGAATTGGATGATCATTGTAATTAATCAACAAACACTATAAATGTTATCACATCGATTAGATTTAGAATAAGCTACTGAATGATCTTCGAATTATCATAGCCATTATAGAACTAAGAGTTAGTACGCAGTTTCTATTGCAGTTGTCTTGTGCTCATTGTCATGGCTTGACAGGGGTTTGGGCCGTTAGCGGGTGCCTTGGAAATTGGAACCAAACCTAGTCTGAATAGTAGTGGAGTAGGACCTTGGTGTGTCAAATGACTACCTGCATGCATATTGCATTCTAGTATGGGATAGAGTGTACATGCATTGTGCTTTTACATGGGTCTTAGCTACCTTGGGTTAGGAGTACCTACATGCAGCGGGTATTGACATGTTCTAATAGAGTGCTTCCATGTGGATTTGGTGCATGGGCAGGTGGGGTTGGCTCTACACTCTATATATACCACCACCTATGTCTATGAGGATGATTGAGAGTCTTGCGGCCGTTATGTTGTTGGACTTTCTCTCGTGATTTTTCTATTTCCTAGATTGCACGGGGGCTAGATCAATATTGGATCTAGGATTGGATGGAATGGTTTCATCTACTGCATTCTCCCTTTGTGTTCTTGGAGCTTTATCCTGATTTGGAGTCCTAGGGAACATTTTATTGGTATCAGAGTAGCCAATTGAGACATTGGAGCTACAACATGGGAGCAGAAGAGATTCAGAAAGACCAAAAACAACTTCTCTTTTGCCATCACCTCCAATGACTTGTAGTTGAGATTCCCCAATCTCTTGTGCCATACCTCTTGCATTGACAATTGCTCTTTTGTCATACATCCAACTTGGTTACCAACAACACAAGCATCAAGTTTGAACAATTTACCTTGCCTCTTCCCTTTTGCAATCAATTCATCCTCTTTCTTGATCAAACAAGCATCACCAACAAATTCCACTTTGAAACTCTTGTCATTAACTCACACTAAGAAGATTCTGGGTAATAGATGGAATGAACAAAACGTCCTTCAAATTGATATTCCTATTAGTAGATGTATAGTCCATTCCCATTGCATTCAATATCTTGCTTGCCTAGGCTCTCATCTCTAGCATGCTATTTCCTTCTGGGAGTAGTTTGCGCAATACCCTGCATATAACCAAATGAATTTTCATAACATGAAACACAATTGCTTATTCATCTAAAACTTTTAACTTACACAAGTACACACTTGGTTAAATAAAAAATCATTCAATCTTCTTTACCCAAATAGAGATGTAACACTTGTATCACTCCATTTATATTTTGCTTGGAGATTCAATAGAAGCAACGCAATGGACAAATGAGATGTCTTTGCTCCAAGGTATAATGGTCACACGTGATTCTTCTCTCAATTTCCTTTCCTCGTCAGTCACAAAAGATTCGGTACCATGTCCAGTGGGTTCTTTCATATTGTCATGATGCTCATAGACATCATTTATCAAGTTGTCCATAATTTCAATTTCATCTTGCATAGAACAATCATGTTCATCACTTGAACTTGATTTTGAGGAAGAAGAAGAGCTAGGTCGAGACCGATTTGTCTTGCGACGTTGTTGTTCATCTATTCTCATCATGGCTTGTAATACCATCTGCTCACGACGAGATAGTTGATCTATATGTGGCCCATTGTATCCCAATCTTGTGGTGGATACAGAATGTATGTGATCATCACTAGAACTAGATGACGATTTGTATTCCTTCAAACATGGGAAAACAAATAAGTCATCAAAATTGAACAATAATATATACAAATTGGAACTTAAATGAAGATATGAAAATTGAACATTATTTTAAAAAAGCACAAATACCACTATTAAGACTATTCACGTTCTCAAATAAAAGATATCATCTTATAATTCAAATATCAAATATCAAGAATGTATAACTAATTAGATTAAAACCATTGTATATAGTTGAATATTTTGTGTTAAAGCCTAAACACTAAGCATCATTCAAATTGAAACTTAAATATGACATCAAAATCGAACATGATATTCAAATTGAAACTTAAACAAGACATGAAAATTGAACATTATTTCTAAAACCTAAACATCAAACATCATATCCAATTTGAAACTTATATAAGACATCTTAATCGAACATTATATTATAATAAAAATTGAAACAAGACATTGATAATTGAGTATTATTTGTAAAAGCTTAACATCAAACATCATATCAAATGTGAACTTAAATAAGACATCCAAAGGAAACATCATATAGTCATTACTAGAATTTCTCATTGAGAAGATGTCTTCAACTGGTTCACATTTCTTGGAGCATAGTGAGAGATTAAAATCTTCCAATTATGTAATGTGGAAGATCAGAATGGAATCATTATTGATTCTACAAGATGTAATGGATATTGTGAGTGGAGCTGAAGAAGAACCTGCTACACCTAATGAAACTGCAGCATTTCACGAAAGAACCAGAATTGCCCTTCATTTCATAAAAATGAATGTAACCAATGAAGTGTTAAGAGAGATCAGTACATGCACCACTACCAAGGAAGCTTGGGATACTCTAAAAACAATCTATGAAATCAAGAATACTTCTAGATTGCTTACACTTAGAACCAAATATTTCTAAGTTATCAGAGAGTAGATGAGAGTGCTTCATCATATGTCATGAGAGTTAAGGATCTTCATCAAGAGTTAGCTAGTATTGGTGATGCTGTTAAGAACATTGAACTTGTTCAAGTAGTCCTTAATGGACTCAAAGATGAGTATGACAATATTGTGCAGACTTATGCTGTCAGAGAGGATCTTCCATCCTTGGAGACACTGCAAGGTGTTCTCATTGTTGAAGAAAGCATGCAAGAGAACAAGATGCTGAGGATCAACAGACTTTTATTGAAAGATGGTGGAGATGACAAAGCACTCTTCATTAGAGACAATTCAAGAGGAAAGGACAAAGGACAACAACACTTCAAGAAGGACAAAGCCAAGGAAGGTGGTGAGGTTCAGTCCTCACAAGCTGCAACATCTAGTGGCAAGAAGCTGTCAAAGATCAAGTGTTTTTTCTGTGGCAAGAAAGGACACTATGCATCAAACTGTTTCAAGAAGAAGAACCAATCTAAGCAAGCTAACCTTACTAATGAGGATAAGTGTGAGGGTGTAGAGAGTGAAAGAGAGGATTCATTAATGATGTCTACTTTTTCATCTTTTTTTTTTAGGAATGAAGAAGTTTGGTGGATAGATAGTGGGGCTATTCCCATATGTCTAGTTCTAAAAACTCTTTCACTAGTCTCATGCCATATCTAGGTGCAAAAAGATCAATCTATACTGCTAATGATGTAGAGTGTAGGATTGAAGGAATAGGTAGTATTCTAGCATGCATCATCATCAAAATCTTTCATGATGTACTTTATGTACCTAGATTGACTAAGAATCTCATTAGTGTAGGACAATTATTTGATAGTGGATTGGATGTCACGTTCCAAGTTGACAAGTGTATAATCTCAAGAGAAAATGAAGTTATTGCTAGAGGATCTAGAATTGGTAAGTTGTACAAACATTCTAGAGAGAGTGCTAACATTTTAGATATTGCTTATGAGACCAAGGTTCTACAAGAAGATCTGTGGCATAAGAGATTGGGACATCCCAATTTCAAAGTCATGCAATCTATGGTCAATGAAGGAAAAGTTGTTGGACTACCAAAGACACTGTCAAAGGAGCTTCTACCTTGTGAAGCTTGTGTGCTGGCAAAATCACACAGAAGGCCTTTTCCTAGATCAAGTATCAAGACAAAGCAATCATTTGAACTAGTGCACTCTGATGTTCATTTCTCATCAACTAAGAGCAAAGGAAGAGCAAATTGCTTTGTTTCCTTTGTGGATGATTATACAAGATATTATTGGATCTATATGTTGTCTTCTAAAGCCATTGTCTATGATGTTTTTCTTACTTTCAAAGCTTATGTAGAAAAGCAGTTTCCTTTCAAGTTAAAAGCCTTGAGAAGTGACAATGGAGGAGAATACATCTCCAATAAGTTTAAAGACTTTTGTGAGAGAGAAGGCATTCAAATAGAGTTTTCTTGTTCATATACTCCTCAGAAAAATGGAGTTGATGAGAGAAAAAAATAGAACTTTATGTGAATGTGCAAAAGCCATCAGGCTAGAAGCTTCTCTGCCTAAAGAATTTTGGGGAGAGCAGTTGCATGTGCAAACTATCTTTGTAATAGGCTTCCAAATCTTGCAATAGGAGGAAAAACACCATTTGAGATGTTGTATAAGAAAAAGCCTAAGATAGATCATCTTAGGACTTTTGGCTGTGTATGCTTTGTGCATGTGCCTCTAGAAACTGTGAAAAATTGCCTACATGTCAATATTGTTTGTTGGTTACTTCAATGGCCAAAGTGCCACTTGTACATACACACCTAAAGTAGGTTACCACGAGTCAATAGGAGTGGTTGTGTCTATTTGGTAGTGATTCCTACTTTGTAGGATCTAGACCATGATTTATGATGAGATTTGTACCTACCATGCACCTACCAAACATGACTCTTGGATCTAGGCTAGGGTTTTCACATTAGGGCAAGAAAGTGGAGTCTACTTCCTTATTACATGCTGGATTTTCACCTAACTTTGCAAAGGAAGTGTGTTTTACTATGTATTCCCATTCTCCATAGTGAGAAGATAGAAACTTTTTGGAGCCTCAAGGAGAAACTCGAGTTTCCTCTCATTGTATGGTGATTACTCTATTTTTCCAGTGAAACCCAGCTTTGGCACTTTGTAAACACAGTCTACAGGCCGTACTACAGCCTTATTTCCACACGTGTGGAGTTGGATTATACTAATTGATCAATGCTTTGATTGTCTCTACTTGTTTCCTATCAAGCTGCTAAACTAGATCTTGTTTTCTGATGACTAGTTTCTGATAGATTGTTTAACAAGCATACAATCACCTTGTGGATCATTCAAAGATCCATTTATGGTCCTTAGTACTGTACTTTTCACATGGTATCAGATCCAAGTACAAGGCCATTGATCTGTGTTTGAATCTAATTCAGTTGTAGCAGGTTTTGGTGCAAAAAGCTAGTATTGGAAGGGCGAGCTGGTATCCAGGTTTTGGTGAGGGGATTTGATCCCAAACCTTTTCAGGATCAAAATCCGTACTATTCACACGTGTGGGCATCTCTGAACCAGCATTTAATAACCCATATTCATTGGATCATAGAAAATTCATCTGGTGTCAGTTTGATGTAATTTTTGGTGCAAATCCTAGGATAAGCTACCAAGATCACTTGCCATTGATTAGTTTTGAATTTGTTTCATGAAAACTAATTAATCTAGGCTGATTTCAGACCTTCTTAAAGTGGAAACCAGGTCTTGAAAGTACATCAAAGTGAATGAGAGAGATAGAGTCAGTTTTTGTCCAAAAATAGCCAAGATTGGCAAGATTTGCTTGAGTATAGCTTTCATCTCATCTTATCTTCATTCCAGCTTGTGAGGGAGTGATAGAACTATGATTACAAATCCATTTGTTGGATTAGAAGTCAACATTTGAGTGAAACACTGCAAGTTAGAAACCTTTGTGAGTTTCAAGTACAAACAAATCTATATCTTGTGTGTAGAATCTTGCTAGTAAGATGGGATCAGTGGGAGCCTACCTTCTAGAAGCTAGTGAGAGGTTAAATTCTACCAATTATGCTATTTGGAAAGTGAGGATGGAGTCACTAATGGTGCTCCAGGATCTTTACGAGTTTCTAATAGATGATGAAGATGAACCTCTAGGTGCACAGGAATTAGTGAGATACAAGAAGAGGTCTAGGCTTGCACTTCACTGTATTAAGATGAATGTAAGCAATGACCTTTTAAGAGAAGTATCATCATGTAAGAGTGCTAAAGAGGCTTGGGAATCTTTAAAATCTATCTATGAGTCTAGTAACACTTCGAGGGTTCTCATGCTTAGGAATCAGATTCTACAAAGCATGAAGAGGAGTGATGAGAGTGCACAAGATTATGTGCTAAGAATCAAGTCTCTTAATAGGGAGTTAGCTTCCATTGGAGAGAAGATTCAAGATAGTAGGCTTGTTCAGATTGTCCTAAATGGTCTAGGGAGTGGCTTTACAAATTTGGTCCAAAGCTTTGCAATCCAAGACACTTTGCCTACTATAGAAAAGCTACACAGTGTATTAGTAGCTGAAGAGTGTAGGATGTTGCATACCAATGCAAGAATGAATGCTATTTTTTTGCAGGATGGTGATGAGAAAGCTAATTTCTCATTCAAAGGCAAGAAGAAGACCAATGGCAAGAAGAAGCACTTCAAGGAGACCAAGGAGGAGGATGAGGCTTCAAGCTCAAAGGGCAAGATCAAAGACAAGTCCAAGTACAAATGTTTTTTCTGTGGAAAAAAAGGACATTTTGCATCAGAATGTCTCAAGAAGAAGAAGGCACAAGAGACCAAACAAAGCAACATTGCACATCAGGAGGAAGAGGAGGATGAAGAGTCATCCTTGATGGTTTCCAACAAACCACCATCATCCAAGAGCAACACCAATGATTCTTGGTGGATTGATAGTGGGGCAAGTTCCCACATGACATATCAAAAGGACATATTCTCCACCTTACTTTCTTACAATGACTTACATAGATCAATCTATACTGCAAGTAGTCAAGAATGTAAGATAAGTGGAATAGGAACAATTCCCTTGTATGTGGGATCATCCAAAAGGATGAATCTAGATAATGTTCTTTATGTTCCTAAGTTAACCAAGAATTTGCTTAGTGTTGGCCAGTTAATGGATAATGGCCTAGATGTACAATTTAAGCATGGAGTTTGTTCCATCCTTAGAAATGATGAATGTATAGCCAAAGGCTTTAAGCAAGGTAGATTGTTTAAGCTTGATGTTAATATTGAAGTGGAGAGTGTTAACTTGGCAAAGGTGGAGCTATCAAAGGTGGAACTGTGGCACAAAAGGTTGGGCCACCCCAAATACAAAGCCATGGAATCTATGGCTACAAAGGAGCTTGCAGTTGGACTCCCCAAGCATTTGTCAAAGTGTGGGAAGAGATGTGAAGCATGCAGCCTCTCAAAGGCTCACAAACTACCCTTCTCAAGATCTACATCAAGATCAAACTCCTCTCTTGAACTCATCCATTCGGATGTTCATAGGTTTTCACATGAGTCTATGGTGGTGCCAAGTACTATGTAATCTTCATTGATGACTATTCTAGATTTTGTTGGATGTACCTCTTGTCTAGCAAATCAATGGTGTTTGATTCTTTTGTAAAGTTCAAGACTTTGGTAGAAAATCAACTTAGTACCAAGATTAAGGTATTAAGGAGTGATAATGGAGGTGAATATATCTCCAATAAGTTGATTGACTTTTGTAGTTCTAATGGCATAAAGAGGGAGTTGTCATGTCCATACACCCCTCAACAAAATGGAGTGAGTGAGAGAAGAAATAGATCTCTTTGTGAGTGTGCTAAGGCCTTAAGGCTAGATGCTTCTCTATCCAAACCATTTTGGGGTGAAGCAATAACTTGTGCTAACTATTTGTGCAATAGATTGCCAAACCAAGCCATTGGAGGAATCACACCATTTGAAGCTCTATTTGTAGAGAAGCCCAATCTCAAAGATCTCAAAGTTTTTGGATCCACTTGCTATGTACACCAATCCTATATTGCTATGAAGATGCTTGTAAGTCTAAAAGTTGGATGGATGCTATGCAAGTTGAGTATGATGCTCTTATTGAGAATCATACTTGGGATCTTGTGGATCTTCCTCAAGGGAAGAAACCTCTTGATTGCAAGTGGGTGTTTAGATTGAAGTATAATAAAGATGGATCAATAAGAAAGCATAAAACTAGGCTTGTTGCCAAAGGTTTTTTACAAACCAAAGGCATTGACTATGATGAGACTTTTGCTCCTGTGGCTAAGCTTGTTACTATCAGGTTGATCATTAGTCTTGCTACAACCTTCAATTGGGAGCTATTCCAACTTGACTTCACAAATGCATTCCTCAATGGTTATTTAGAGGAAGAGATCTACATGAGGCAACCCGAGGGCTTCATCAAGGCAAAGCATGAAGGAAAGGTGTGTTTTTTGAAGAAGAGCCTTTATGGGCTCAAGCAAGCACCTAGAGCATGGTACTCTAGGCTAAACTCTTTTCTCATTTCCATCAATTTTGTAATGAGTGCCTATGATCCATCATTGTATATAAGTTTTCATGATGGCATGATCATTATTCTTGTTTTGTATGTAGATGACATTATCTTGAGTGGTAATGATCTAGATGGAATTAGAGATGTAAAAATTGCTTTAGCAAAAGAGTTTAAGATGGTAGATCTCGGCCTATTAAGCTTCATTCTTGGAATAGAGGTTATTAGAGGATGTAATTTTAGCTTCATTTGTCAATCTAAATATGCTACATCAATCCTAGATAGATTTGGAATGAAGAATTGTAAAGGCATTGAGACACCAATGGAGCAACATGTAAAAGCATCTATTGGTTGTGATGAAGCATCCTTTGAGGACATCACATTATATAGAAGGCTTATTGGCTCCTTGATCTATTTAACTATAACTAGACCTGATCTTAGTTATAGTGTTGGAAAGTTAAGCCAATTCATGCAAAGTCCTCTAGTTTCACATTGGAAGATGGCCAAAAGAGTTCTTAGAAACATTTCATTCACTAAGAATTTTGGTATTTTGTATAGAGGAACTAATCTTGGCTTAAGAGCCTATAGTGGCTCGGATTTTGTAGGTGACAAAGTGGATAGAAGATCAACAAGTGCCTTTGCCACCTTTTTATGTGATGGAGTAGTATCATGGCTTTCCAAAAAGCAAGATACCATCTCCCTATCTTCCACAGAATCCGAATACAAGGCCTTGACATCAACATGCAAGGAGGTCTTGTGGTTCAAAAGGCTATTGGTGGAGCTTCATGTCATGGGGGAGGAAATCCCTATCATCTATTGTGACAACCAATCAGCTCAATCACTTGCAACTAATCCTACATTCCATGCAAGGAGCAAACACATCGAAATTGCTCATCATTTCGTGAGGGAAAAAGTGCAAGCTAAAGAGATTAAGCTCCAACACGTGCCATCATCAAGTTGCTTGGCTGATTTGTCTACTAAACCTTTACCTAAAGATTCATTTTTCAAGCTTAGATCTTCAATTGGAGTTATTGATAAAAGCATTGTGATCTCCAAGGCTAGATTTGAGGAGGAGTGTGAAAAATTGCCTACATTGGCAAATCTAGCCATGTAGAATATTGTACATTTTGTCAATATTGTTTGTTGGTTACTTCAATGGCCAAAGTGCCACTTGTACATACACACCTAAAGTAGGTTACCACAAGTCAAGAGGAGTGGTTGTGTCTATTTGGTAGTGATTCCTACTTTGTAGGATCTAGACCATGATTTATGATGAGATTTGTACCTACCATGCACCTACCAAGCATGACTCTTGGATCTAGGCTAGGGTTTTAACATTAGGGCAAGAAAGTGGAGTCTACTTCCTTATTACATGCTGGATTTTCACCTAACTTTGCAAAGGAAGTGTGTTTTACTATGTATTCCCATTCTCCATAGTGAGAAGATAGAAACTTTTTGGAGCCTCAAGGAGAAACTCGAGTTTCCTCTCATTGTATGGTGATTACTCTATTTTTCCAATGAAATCCAGCTTTGGCACTTTGTAAACACTGTCTACAGGCCGTACTACAGCCTTATTTCCACACGTGTGGAGTTGGATTATACTAATTGATCAATGCTTTGATTGTCTCTACTTGTTTCCTATCAAGCTGCTAAACTAGATCTTGTTTTCTGATGACTAGTTTCTGATAGATTGTTTAACAAGCATACAATCACCTTGTGGATCATTCAAAGATCCATTTATGGTCCTTAGTACTATAATTTTCACAGAAACTAGGAAGAAAGAAGATCCTAGTGCAGTTAAAGGAATCTTTGTAGGATATGCATCCACTAAAAAAGCATACAAAGTATATCTTCCCTCTACTGACAAGAATGTTGTTAGTAGAGATGTGATCTTCCATGAAGATCAGAAATTTAACTTGGATGATGCACAGGACAAGGAGTCTCATGCAAGATCAATCATCAATCTTGATGTTGTTCAAGAAGAGTTGAGGCCAAGGCTTGAGGAGGAGAATATTCAAGCTACCACACCAAGAAAATCTACACGAGCAAGATCTGAGCCAAGTAGGCTTACATATGATGCTGAAGGAAGGCAAGTGGAAGGTAAAACTTCCTATCATGCACTTTTCATATCAGATGAAGAGCCTAAGGATGTCCAAGAAGCACTTCAATCCGAGAAGTGGGTTGAAGCAGTGATCCAAGAGTTTGAAGCCTTGACGTCAAATAACACATGGGAGCTTGTGGAGCCACCAAACAACATGCATGTGATTGGATGTAAGTGGGCATTCAGAATCAAGTATAATCATGATGGATCTATCAATAAGTATAAAACAAGACTTTGTGCCAAAGGCTACTCACAAATCAAAGGTCTTGATTATGAAGACACCTTTTCACCAGTTGCAAAGATGGTAACAATCCGAATACTCATATCTCTTGCATGTTTTTACAAATGGAGTATGTTCTAGCTTGATGTTTCTAATGCATTTCTCAATGGTTACCTTGAGGAGGAGATTTACGTGGAGCAGCCTCCAGGTTTTGTGAAGGAAGGTGATGAATCAAAAGTTTGTCTTTTGTTCAAAAGTCTGTATGGACTGAAAAAGACACCAAGGCCTTGGTATGCAACGCTCAACTCCTATCTCATATCACTCGGATTTGTTCTAAGTGAATATGACCCTTCTCTGTACTATAAGTTTGTAGATAACTTTGTAATTATACTTCTCATCTATGTAGATGATATCATTCTTTGTGGAAATAATGAGAAGCTAGTTGAAGAAACTAAGCATGCACTTGGTAGTGAGTTTAAGATGCAGGACTTAGGTGTTCTTCACTATATTCTAGGCCTTGAAATAGATTTTTGGAAAGGTCATGCATCTATAAGACAAAGTAGATATGCACTTTCCATGCTCAAGAGGTTCCAAATGGAAAATTGTAAAGGCATAGATACACCTATGGAGCACACTGTAAAAGTTCCTATGAAAGATGATGAAAAATCCTTTGTGGATATCACTCTTTATAGGAGTCTTATTGGCTCACTTATATGGTTAACAGCTACTAGACCTGATCTAAGCTTTTGAGTTCATAAGCTAAGTCAACACATGCAGGATCCAAAGTTATATCATTGGAAGTTGGCTAAAAGAGTCTTGAGGTATATATCTTCTACCTTGGATTATGGATTATTCTACAAAGGAGAAGATCTGATTTTGATTGCTTTTTCAGATTCAGATTTTGCAGGAGACAGGTTGGATAGAAAATCCACAAGTGCTTACACTATTTGTCTTGGAGGGAACTTGGTTTCTTGGCTATCAAAGAAGCAGACAACTATTTCCTTATCATCTTGTGAAGCTAAATACAAATCTCTTACAACCACAGAAAAGAGAAAAATGACAAAGCAGTAGCAATCTTCTCCTCTTCCATTGAAGACAACTTTATTCTTGACTTTGCATCAATCTCTAGTGCTAGAGATATGTGGATACACTCATCAACAGATTTTAGGCTAATTCATGAAATCAAATAATGCATCTAGAAGATCAGCTTACCTATCTAAGATGGGATGGTAAATATCTCACTATCTTCAACAGAAAGATGAAGAACCTATTCCTATCGCTACACAACGCTGAACCAGAACACACAATCTCACAAGAGATGCAGTTCAGTTACCTGCTGCGCTCCTTACCACAATCGTTTCAGACAATCGGACATTGCTAGCTAAATATCCTACAATGACCTAGAACGAGTCTGATGAAGCTCTCTACAGCATCAGAGACCAGTCGAAGTAGAATGTTCAACCTAAGAGGGAGTCGACAAGGAGATCAGATCAGAAGCAACAGAAGTAGGGAACTCAAGAAAGCAAATCGAAAGAGAGGACTAGGTAGCAAGGCAATGACAAGAAGACATGTGACAGATGCAGACGTGACGGCCACACAGTGGATAATTACTGGCTAAATTCAAAGATTGAGTGTGTACATTGTCACAAGAAAGGTCATGTAGCCATGGATTGCTATGACAATCCAAGAAACAAGAAGACACAGAGCAAAAAGAAAGGCACGAACAACACATCATACGTGGAGGAGCCCGAATTCTCAAAGATAACTGAAGGCCGAACTAGCAAAAGTCCTACTGCTTATTTGTATATATGTGCAACATTCACATCCGATGTTCAAGACATAGGTCTTGACTCATTTTTTGACGACAAGGTAGATGATTATTGACTTTCAACAAATCGACTCCTCCAGATACATTGTTCTAGGAGATGGATTGCGGCATGAGGCGAGCGGCACTGGCACACTTTGGCTCAACACCAATGGTAGAGACAGAAGATTGGACGACATCTTGTATGTGTCAACACTATAGAGAGATCTACTATCAGTTGCTAGAATAGTAGATGCAAACATGCATGTGACATTCACAGATCAGATATGCAATGTGATTGATGCTAGCTCCAGTATACTCATCATGCAAGGCAGACAAAGAGGAAACCTGTATTACTTGAAAGCCTGCTGACAGAGCAAGCTCATCAAGTCTGTGAGTCTACAAACGTTCTGTGGCACATGAGACTATGCCACATGAAACCACTGGCGCTATACAAGGCAAGCCAGTATAACACATTCACAGGAGTGAATATCAAAGATGCAAACATGACACCTTGTGACTCATGCAACAAAGGAGAAATATCATGTACAACCTTCCACGTACACCCTTCATGAAGGATTCCTTCAGAGCGAGGAACTTCTGGAGTTGATACACTCAGACATCTGGGGAGCCTTTGATGTACTATCTGTCAGAGGATCAAGATACTATATCAATTTTATCGATGGTTACAGTAAGTCTGTTGTTGTTTACTTCATCCACAACAAATCTGAAGCTCTTGACAAATTTAAAGAATATGTGAACTGCGCTGAGAAGTGGACCGAAAGGAAAGTCAAGCAGATCAGGATTGACAGAGAAGAAGAATGCATCTCCAACCATTTTACCGACTTTTGTAAAAGTCGGATCTTCCAACCATAGAAAGCAAAAATAGAGATAATAGAACATATAGTTACCACTTAGCTACGGGTGCAAATGTTTCCTCAAAATCGATACCTTCATGCTGCTCAAATCCTCTTGCAACTAACCATGATTTGTACCTGTTGAGTTGCCCATCTGTTCCATACTTGATCTTATAAATCCATTTGCAAGTGATAGGCATCTTACCATCAAGTAGCAACCAAGTTCCATGTCCTATTTTTTCGATATGGCCTCTTTCTGTTTCTGTAGCTGCACATCACACCTTGTGCTCCTTTGCTTCATCAAAAGTTTATGGTTCTTGAGCCTTGAGCACAAAACCCATTAGGATTAGATTCACCTCTAATCTTGCAGGAAGTTTTCGATTTCTTCTTGTCAACCTTTTGAGCTCTCTCTGCTCTCTTCTTAGCATCACTTGTTCGATACTCTCTTAGAAATTTTAGCATCAAGCTTGCCTTTGTCTATTGGATCTTCTGCATCAAAATCCACTTCTTTCCTGACATGTGCTTTCATTCCATCATCGAAAAGTTCAGTGTTTGCTTTAGTTTTTTCACCTTGACCCATCTCGTCAAATGTAGCATCGCTAGAAATCACAAGCTTCTGTGCATTCATGTCATACATCATGTATGCCTTGGCCTTCTCATCATATCCAATGAAAATACACCTGACAGCTTTTGCATCCAATTTCCTTCATTTCTCATCAGGAATATGAGCCTAAGCATCACAACCAAATGTCAGCACCCGTATCACTTGGTCCTTGGTCTTGGCCTTCGGACCCTTGATATTAACTTATCCCCCCTGCTGCTTGCTGGCCTTGGTCCTGGCTCATGCTTTCCTATGCAGCATAAAAAATAGGTGGCGGTGGAATCACCACTGGGGTGGGTTGGGTCTTCTTTTCCATGTACTGCTGGCAAGCCTTGAGGGCTTGTTTGGCATGGGCGAGCTCATGAGTTGCGCTTGTCTGGTACTTGTCGAACTCTGTCTGGTAGCTATTTAACGTTTGGCTATATACCTGCACCTGACATCTGAAGAGATTCATCTCTGCTTGAGAGAGCGGCCTTGAGTCTGGTGCAAGTTGAGCTAGCTAGGCGAGTTTTTCGCTTTGTAACACTTTCACTTCCGCCCCCAGGCGCGTATTCTCTGCGTCATAAATTTGTAGTTGCGCCTAGAGGGGAGCAAGCCATTGGGATGCTTCAGACTGAAGCTCCCGCACCTTCATGGAGGCCTCTGTCAGCGCTTTGGAGAGGCTTTGGATATATTAGTTGAGGCCATCACCCTTCTGTTGCAGCTTGGCGATCTCCCGGTGCCCATCTTGTTCATGTTGTTGAGCTATAATAAGCTCTTGCTGCAGCTTTGTGAGTTCCGCTCATAGTTGGGTGTTGCTTTTCGCCGAGTGGAGTACCCTGCTGTCCAAAATGGCCCTGGCTACTACGCCTCCTAGATGTATGTCCCCAAGGTTTGATATATCATCATTAAATCTGTTGGAATAGCCGATACGCTGGCACTGAGAGGGGCTTGTGTGGTAGCGGCCCCAACGACTGGTGGAGCGTCATCGTCATTGTCTTCAATCAGGTTCTCAAGGGACCTTTTGTCGTCTGGGACGATGGGATCTGTCCGATCTGGTGATGGTATAAAAATTGTCTGAACAAATGCGTCATCAGACAATGGTTGGTTGCTCTCGGCAACCTTTGATGGCGAAATAGGTGGTGTGAGAGAAACAACAGTGGAAATGGGGGTGGGGACTGTTTGTCCAAACGAGAGGATGGGTGGAATAGAGAGGAACTGAAGTGTGGTGTGGAGCACGGAAGGCAAGGATGGAGCAAAAATGGTCTGGCGTGGCGGTGAAAAATTGATGACTTGCATCCACGCTAGAGTGTCCAGAGACAACTAAGAATCAGAGGGGTTAAACTGGAGAGGAGCAACGGTGGAGACAGGAGCAATGGAGGATGCGATAGTGATGGAAGAGTTAGTAGATAATGGAATAGAAGTGGAAGTGGTATCAACAGAGGAGACTGGAGTGGAAACAAAAGCAGTCGTGGATGGAACAAAAAGAGGAGGAGTGACAATAGAGACAGGAGAAGGAGGTTGTACAAAAGAAGAGGTGGTGGTGGATGCGGCAGATGGAAGATAAAGGTTAGTGTGTGGCACGATGAAAGATAGAAGGCTGGAGCGGTGGAAACCACACACTTTCACCTCGAGAAGTGCGCAGACAAAATTACACAACAGGGGACCTGCTGCGATATGCTCATGGTTGTTGGGTTTGATGGAGATTGTTAGTTCGTGAATGAGGAAGGCATGCCAGTCGTATGGCACAATCGTGGGGCTAGGGAATCCCAGGAAGGACTCCACTATCTAACTCAGCAGCATGGACTGGATTTCATCCTTGCAAAATGTTGAAATAACTAGACATGTGTTCAACAGATGCGCAGTCGCCTATATGATTGGTTCCATGATAGCCTCTATCAGGTTAACCGTTCTTAGTTTGGATGGGGACCTCTGGTGCAGTCTGGGCGACGAAAGGTTTGATCAAGTCTTTTGTTTGAAAATGGGAGGTGGGCTGACGGTCACCGGACATAATGCCGATGGTGACCATCGAGTCCACATTAATCCGTACTTTGTACGTGGTACCTTGCTACAGGAAGTAGAAACGTGACTTCGACGTATCCCAGGTAGCGTAAGCGTGAAGGGCGAGGCCCATGTTAGTATTAGAATGGAAAAGCGCCAGGAAAAAACCCATTGCCTCAAGAAGTGGGCTAGCAGTCTGAAGTCATGGTTGAATCAGAGTACTAGAAGGTAAGGGCCAAATCTGTGTGGCTAAGGGTATCTCACGCTGGATCACCTGCTTGGTGCCAGAGTCTTCAGAAGATGAAGAGCCCATGTTAGCAGTGATAGGTAAAGTGTGAAAATGTGGAAAATACAGTAGAAAAAAAAAAAAAGGTGGAAATGAGAGAAACAGTGAATAACAAGTGTTGGATTGTAAAGACTATAGTTCAAAGTGCAGATCTGGGTTCAGAATATGCAGATGAGGGCTTGTGTAAAGTTTGGTCGCATTCAAAGAACTTGGAAATTTTAGTGAAAAATTGAGCAGAGCTTCGCCATCAAAGATGACAAATGACTCGAATTCAGTCCTTATAAAGCGGAATTTAGAGTGCGTATTAGGTGAAATCCACTTTCCCTTGTTCAGTTCCACCCAAAATTTGGCAAGGACCTTCTTTACAAAATTCTAAGACCTCAGAGAAGTCTGCGAGAGTTCAGAAGGTGATTTGACTGTCCTGCAAAGGTTCTGCGAGGGTTCAGACTGTCTACAAGGGTTCAACTCTCGCAGGAGGTGATCTCTCACACAACATGTTCCTGTGGTTGGATTTTCAAGCAAACTATATAGGCAAGCTAATTTCACTACTTTTATTCCATTTATGCCTCTTGCGAAGTTTGATATGATGATCTTGATGCTCTGCGAAGGTTCTGAAGATTCAGCCTCTGGGAACTCTCACATACATTAAAAAATGATGATTTCTCCATCAAGAACTCTCACAGAGGTTTTCATGGATGAATCTAGGTCAGATCTAGTGACTGTCCAAGTTTCAAGAGCTATCTCCTAGGGACATTTTGCTCGTTTAACCCCCGGATTGTTCAACAGAAGAGAAGTCCTTATCAGACTTCTTATCCATATCATCAAGGGGCACCAAAAGCAGCACTGAGGTACGGCGCACCAAATCAGCAATAGCGTATGGCCTTACTTGCACCACCAGGGCCAACCAATCAACAAGTGGCCCATGTAAAACTAATAGCAGCAGAACCAGAGATGCAAGTACTACCTCAACCTAAGCAGCATGGTTGTCATCGAAACCTATTGAAAACCCAGTGGACGATGATTTAGTTCCTTGGCAAAATGCTCTAATTATAATAAGGAGACTGAGCTGACTGATGAGCAGGTCCTACAGCAGATGGACCCATATCGTTACGGAATCAAGAAAGTACCAGCTCAACTGCCACAAAATTCTGCTATGGTGAAAGTCTCAAGGATCGATCTACCAAGAGCACCTGTGAACAAGAAGAATCAGTTGAAGCAACGCTACAACCAGGTGATCCAATGGATTGATCTATCCGAAGAGGCTATAAATGAACCTTGCCAGTCCATGTGAAGAAGAAAAGATAGTGCATGTGGGAGAGCAGTTAACGCCCATGCAATTCAAGAGACTATGATCATTGTTGGTGGAGTATAAGGACTATTTTGCCTGGAGTTATAGCGATCTAAAGGGCATTCCACCAACAGTAGTCCAACACACCATACCCTTGGTGGATGGAGCAGTCCCCAAGGTGAGTCATTACTGCCGCTGCAACCCGAACTACACGAAACTGATCAAACAGGAGTTGCAAAAGTTGTTGGATGCAAATTTCATTTATAAAATCGAACACACGGAATGGGTATCGCCGATAGTTATAGTACCCAAGAAGAATGGCAAAATGCAAATTTGTGTGAATCTAAAGGTGCTAAATGCAGTCACCAAAAAAGGATCATTTTCCTTTACCCTTTATGAAAAGTGTCCTCGACAGAGTAGCTGGCGCCGAAGCCTACAGTTTTTTAGATGGCTTCAACGATAACAACCAGGTGAAGATAGCACCCCAAGACCAGCATAAGACAACATTCATCATGGAATGGGGAACCTATGCTTATAAGGTGATGCCATTCGGACTTTGCAATGCCCCAAGCACTTTCTAGCATGTCATGCAGACGACATTCAAAGATTATTTGCAAACATTTTCTGGAAATTTTCTTGGACGATCTGTGCGTGCATGGACCAGACTCAGAACACTTATCCAATTTGGAGAAGGTGCTACAAAAATGTCACAATTTTCATATCTCCTTGAATCCAGAAAAATGTCAATTTTGGGTTATACATGGCTTGATTCTCGGTCATATAGTATCTAGACACGGGATTGCCACAGACCTATCAAAAATCAGGATCATTGTTGATCTACCACCACCAGGGATGATCCGCGAAGTCTACATCTTCATGGGTCATGTAACTATTATAGGATCTTCATTCTAGATTTTGCGGAGTTAGCCTGACCAATTTACAAACTCACAACGGATCCACATTGGAATGAGGAATCCGTAAAGGCTTTCCAAAAGCTTAAAGATGCATTGGTTTTAGCACCAATCTTACGTCCACCCAACTGGTCCATTGAGTTTCATGTGCATACGGATGCATCGAAGTATGTAGTTGGAGCAGTCTTAACCTAGCCAAGAAAACACAAAAAGGATTTTCCAATCCGATTTGCAAGCCGACAGCTCAATGATACAGAAATGAATTATTCAACCACAAAGCGGGAAGCACTGGCGATGATCTATGCAGTTAAGAAATTTTGGCACCACTTGATGGCCACACATTTTGCTTTTTATACGGACCATCAACCCTTGTTCTATCTCATTAACAAAACTTGCAACACAGGGAGAATCACCAAATGGCTACTTTTGTTGTTGGAGTTTGATTTTCGGATAGTAGTCCGCAAGGGAAAACAACACTACATGGCAGATCATGTGTCGCAAATCAAGGGAAAGGAGGTCGCAATCGAACCCGACGATGAGCTGGCTGATGCTGTCTTATTTTACGTGGACACAGTACCAGAATGGGCTGCCGACATTGTAGAATATCTAATTAGGGGCCAACTAGACAAATCACTACCAAAGGTGGATCAGCAAAAATTGATCTTGAAAGCTAGACCTTATCAGCTAATTATCGGCCAATTGTATCGAAGAGGACCAGATGGGATTCTTCGGCAGTGTATTCTTCCTCATGAGACCACCCAAATCATTTTTCTTTCACTTGAAGGCATGGGTGGAGGCCATTTTGCATCTGACATTACAGTTCGCAAGATCCTGCAATCAGGATGTTGGTGGCCAACAATTCATAAGGATGCAGAGGAATACTTGAGGAAGTGCGATGTGTGCCAAAGGGCAAGGAGACGAAGGAGATTGAATTATGACCTACTACACCCGGTCTTAGCCCAAACACCATTCGAAAAGTGAGGATTGGATTACATCGGTCCAATTCACCCTGCAGTAAGGAGTACCCAGGCTCGATACATAATTGTAGCCATCGATTATCTCACCAAGTGGGTCGAAGCCAAGGCAGTAAGAGTAGCTGATGCTAGGACCACTGCCAAGTTCCTTTATGAAAATATCATTGTGCATTTTGGATGCCCGGTGGAGATAGTTAGCGATCACGAAAGTCATTTTATCAATGAGACCATCAAGGTCCTGTTCGAGGAATTCTTTGTGATCCATAGAACCGGTACGTCTTATTATCCTCTCGGTAATGAGCAAGTAGAATCATCCAATAAGATCCTGTGTAGCGTCCTCAAGAAAACAATTGAAGCTAGCAGATCAGATTGGGAACACAAGTTGCATGCTGTTCTCTGGGCATTCAGGATAGCATATAAAGGAATCACTGATCAAATACCCTTCCAATTGGTATATGATTAGGATGATGTAATGCTAGTAGAGTTTTTAGTCCCTTCATTAAAAATTGCCACAACACAACGCCTTAATGAATCCAAATCTCTACAACTACGCCACGAAGCTCTGCATAAACTCTGTGAAACATGCTTACTGGTTGTGCATGCACTGGCAGCTGAAAAGGAAAGATGCAAAGCATGGCACGATCACAGGTTACAAAAGAAGGATCTTTGTTCTGGAGATTTGGTCCTGATGTATAAAACCAAGGCGATCAAGGAAAAATTAAACTCACAGGCGAAGGTCCTTATTAGATCAAAGAAATTCTTAATCATGGAGCCGTGAATCTAGAGAAGCCCGATGGGACACCGTCTGACACACCCATCAACGGTAGCCCGTTGCACAAGTACTGGCCACCGCAGTGAGATAGATCCAGATTGGTGGTGACATATTACGAAAAGCTAATCTGCTAGGCCATCACAACTAGATCTAGGAAGATCAAGCCAAATCAAGCTAGATCCATCAAGATTCAGCCAGATCTAGCAAGATCGGGAAAATCCATTAGGATCCAAGAGGAATCCAGATCCAGATGGGATCAAGAGGGAAGTAGATCATCAGATTATGCCAATAAGTCCCCCAAATTTGCAGATCAAAGACCTCGATCTCAATAACTACGGCAAATTACGGGCACATTTCACCCAAAACTAATGGATCTGCTACCAAATATCTATCAGAACTTCCAAAGAACTATCAATAGTCAAATGTGCGATGTTGCATTGCACAAATGGCAAAATCTATGTGTCAGTCTCAAATTTTGATGTTATCGAGGGAGTAGGAGTATGGGTGGATGGATATTCATCGTCAGTTCCCTGATGGCATCTTCCATAGCTTCTTGTAGAGTAGCATACTGCTCCCGTCGTTTCAGTTCTCTTCTGATGCTCCGTGGTAGTCCTACTAGGAACCACATGATCATTGCATGATCAGGAGTTAGAGCTGTACTGCACTCGGACCGTAGATGTTTGACTTGTTCAATATAGTCCCTGACCCTTTCTCTTTTTTCCATCTTGACCTTGTTGAGTAGGAGAAACGGGTCTTCCAATAACTTCCTTGGCTTAAAGTGTGTGATGAGAGCCGCTTTAACCACTTCCCAGGTAGATTTTTCTTCCTCTGATAGGTTGAAAAACCAATCCTGAGCCACTGCTAATAAGGACATGGAGAACAACATCAACTTTTCTACAAGTGTCCGTTCGCCGTAGATTTCACAAGCTTGCTCGTAGATCTGGAGGAAGCGGATGAGATCTGATGATCTGTCGTATTTTGGTATTTCCATCCATGGTGCTCTCTGGACTGCTTGCAAGGGAGCGACAGGTACGGGTTGGCCTATTGGATCCATTGGTGCTAGTTTCGGTTCTGCCTCTTGTTGCGTAGCTCCTAATCTAGGAAGGTGTGGTGCTTAATTTGCTATCCTTCTTGCTACTGATCGTCCAGATCTTAGATTCATCCGATGGTAGGTTCCACAAAAATTGGATCTTGCTTGCAAAGTGGGATGCAGTCTAGATCTTAAAGATCTGATCAATCTGATCAGTCGAAAGTAAAATTTAGGTCTTTTACGGTGGTTTTTTCTTGATAACTTCTTACTCCTTGCACTGATTGACCTGAGATTTTGACAGTAGCTATATTTGGTGTAGATCTTTCCACTGATCTAGTCTGTGAGGGTTCTCTTGTGCGAGGGCTGGTTGTGCGAGGATTCTTTAGCTATTTTGCAGGTAAAAAACCTTGATATCTCTCAGATCTTTGGGCAGTAACTCTCGCAAGGATCACAGTAGCTAAATCTAGGTCAGATCTGACTCTGGAGATCTCTACGAGGGTTAACTCTCACACTAAGTGAAAATTTCATTGTATGCGAGGGTTCAAAACCACTATTTTGGCTTGATCTTCACCAAATATCTATTCTAACTCTCGCAGGCTTCATCATTGATGGAAATTGACATTCTGAATTGATTGAAATGGTCTACGAGAGTTCTTACTAGAAGGGTTTGTTGGATCTTCACTTTTTAGTGATTTTTTAGCACTTAAACCCAATTTTCTTCTCAGTGGAATCAAACTAACTCTCGCAGGCTCTTCTTTGTCCTAGTCTCACTGAGGTGGAATATCAGAATCCTCTATGAGAGTTCTTGACCACTAGAACTGAAAATTTTAGTGCCTGCGAGAGTTCTCTAGTAATTTCCCATCTTTTTTTCATTGGAAACTCTTGCACAGGCACTTAGACATAAAACTAACTCTTGCAAGCTTCTTTGTGTCCTAGTCTCACTGAGATGGAACTTTAGAGGGCTCTACGAGAGTTCTGGTGAAGGTTTGCATTTTTTTATTTTCTCAAGGTTTTTTTGAATTTTTATGGTTTTTCTCTAATTTTTGCAATCTGCTTGAAACTAACTCTTGTAGGCTTCTATGCAGGTCTGGGACAATACCTTGGAGCTGCTCCCAGTCATGCAAGAGTTAATTCTCACTGGTTTTGGAGATATTAAAATCGATGAGATTTTAGGCTCTTTTTCCCTCCAAAATACAAATTGGTGTGTTTTTTGGATTTTTGGCTAGTTTGTTTGGGTTTCAAGCCCTTAGAGGCTGTTCAGGGCCTCCTCTACCCTCTCACACCTCTTCCGCTAGCTGTGAACAGTCCAAACACAAAAAAAATACAGATAACTAACTCTAAACACCCAAAATCCTACCTAAAACTACTCTAAAAAGCAAGAAATAACTAAAATGCAGCTATACTAGTTAGTGAAAACCTATCCCCGACAACGGCGCCACTATAGGGTCTTCGATCTTCTATAATAATATCCCTCCTGCCTATAAACAAGGGTTAGTTCACTGGATAGGCACCTAACTATGCATAGATGCTACTTTTAGTTAGTTCCCTACTTTTCGTCTAACTCTACCACCACTAACGCTACTTCCACTAACTCTACTCCTCTAAACTACCTTCATCATGATTGTAGGTGAAAGGAAAGGGAAGATTAGAAGAGATTGAGAAGAGAAGAGGGAAAGAGAGAGATAGAGGGTGAGAGTGGAGAATAGCTCAAATGCTCCTTATGCTTGCTAATGGAGAACATTAACTAAGACAACCAATAAACATGAAAATAGAAAGCAATGGAAAACACGATCAAAAGCATTAGCAAGTAGTGAATAGCAAATGAGGATGCTTCTCTGCAAAAAGTGGTAGAGTTTCCTCCTCATTAAGCATGGAAATAGAGTACAAATGGTGCCTTTTTATAAATGGGAAGGCCCTTGTCCCAAATTCCTATTGGCTAATATTTACATTGATCTTATCCATTCATCTTGGACCCAACTTGATCCAATGGTCCAAAAAGTACATTGGAAATCACAAGATTCATGTGAGTCCAAAATTGGACTCAACTCTAAAAAGTAAACTCTAAGTTTAAAATCGACTTTAGGCCTCAAGTTTTATTTTAGTTACAAGGGGCCCAAGTCTATTATTTTATTTACAACTCAAGTTGCATGCTCATTGGGCCATGGGCTTATACGCGTAGGATGCCATGCCCTCGCAACACATTTTATTGGCCAATATTATCTATTTACAATTCGTCGGGAATACCCTTAACAATCACTCAACAAAGATACAAGCACAATGTCTTAATCAGATATAATTAGATGAATTGGCTCTCTCACCAATGGACTCAGGACTCAGGATGTCGAAGGAACAAATTCTCTGAACAATTGAAGAGAAGGAGCAGATGCGTGAGTATCCTTATCATTCAATAATAGGATGTCTTATATACACGATGATCTATACTAGACCAGACATAGATTTTGCAGTCAATTCCTTAAGTCAATTTATGACTAATCCTAGTATGTCACATTGGAAGGCTCTTATCAGAGTTTTGAGATAAATTTGAGCTACTATGGACTTCTGCATTTGTTATGGATCAGTCGACAATGACAAACTCAATATTCTCAATGGTGATTCAGATGCAAGTTGGGTAGGAGATGTAGACACTTGTAAATCTACTTCTGGATCTACATTCTTCCTCAACAATGGTCCTATTTCATGGAACAATTGCAAGCAGACTTCGATTGCTCTATCTTCTACTAAATCAGAGTATTTTATACCCTCTCAAGCTAAAAAGGAAGTGGTATGGTTGAGAAACTTTCTTTTAGATGTTTTCTAACATAGTTAGGGCATTCGACATGGTATTGTGCTTTCACTTTATTGTGCTTTTCATAAAGTGGCCTATTTCACCACAGATGAAGCATCTGTTGCTCATAGGCCCTTGGGCAATCATGTAGCCATCTTGTATGGCTAGCACATCCGAATTTTCTGGATGGTGGGTAGCCTCACCTCCTTGACAGAAACATGAGGTTTCTTCTTGATAAGATGTGTAGCTTTCAGTTTGGTATGTGTCTTTGGTGTGGTATGAATCATCAAACGAGTTATTAACAAAGTTAGTCTGAACTGGTGCTTTATTGGGTCTAGTTTGTTGATGAGCTCTTATGGGTGGTCCTCTAGGAGGTGGACCTAATAGCACTAGGCGAGGGAGTGTTGGATTATTCTACTCTTGGAGTGACTCAACCAAATAATCGATCTTTAATCTTCATCCACTCTATTATCCAATTCTGCAGTTCTCTTAGTTTTTTTTGCACAATCTGCAAAAATATTCGGGAATTGCTTACAGGTGGCTCCGACATATCGGACATCAACCGACTTATCGACGACGTCGACGAAAGTTGAAGACGTCGGCCATGTCGATGAAAGACAGTTATTGTTCCACTTGACATGAAGCTAAAGACTTTCCCTAACTGCTTTGCATATAAACTTCTGGGAGTCCTAACTAGATGGATGCCAACGCATTATGGCCAACTGGCTATTGCGATCTGCAGACTAATTAGCTATCCTTCTGGATACGCGTCAATTTCTTTAGTATAAATAGTTGATCATAAAAGACTTATATAGCTTAGTTTTTATCTTAGCTAGACTTTCAGTTCAGAACTCTTTCTCAGCTTTCTAGATTAGCTTTTCTTTTAGAGTTCTATGAGAGTATTGTTATTCGTGCTTACTGCATATTAGCAGAAGTACATCAAATAGAGTTTTTAATTACTCAGTATGCGGTTTCATCCGCAATTGCTTTGTGCTCTCATCAACTGATTTGTACATGCTACTTACTGAATCAATCTATCTTCTAATTGCGTTCAGTATTATGTCAAAATGTATACTTCTTTCTGATTGTTTGAAACTGATAAATCTCTTATTGTTTGTCTATTCATTGCAATACATCATTGTTTGGCTACGAAATCACTATTGTGCTAACAATTTCAACGTCGGTTGCTATAAGATTGAACATGACTTCTGTCGTTATAGATTTGTTGAATATTGACAAATGCAGTCATGCATTAGGAAAGAAAATTTATTCCGTTGCGCTTGATAAGTCGCTTACAGTCTTTGACTTTTCGAACCGACTCACTTCACCTCCCTCTTACCAACAAATAAGAAGTAATAAATTGTTGCTCTCAGCACTGTCTTGTATGGCAATTACAACTTTACTTAATATTTCTTTTGTTCCAATGGTTATCTTACTGGTAGTAGAGTCTATAATATTGCTTTATTTTTCATGAATGTTGGCCCACTATTGTTGAATTAGGGCATTAAGACTTCCTACAAAGCTGGCAAAGGGACTGGAGACTTTCGTTCCACTTGCCACAATAATATTCCTTCCCTCCTTGAAATCATTTGTGTCAAGAAATGATGTACCCATCATGGAAGGGCCAATCATATCTGTAGTGGCATAGAGAAAACATTTTCCATTTCCATCAATTTTTTCACTCTCATAGGCAACTTCATAGCCCTCATAATCAATGTTATCATCTTCATTATGATCAAAATGCTGTTACCCACCATATTGATGTTGTCTTTTAAGTTCTTCAAGATCATAGAAGTGATCCGTGTCCTCGTACTAGTACTCAGTTCCACATTGCATCTTTTCTTGACCATTCATGCCTATTGATTTAGAATGGTCTTCAGTAACAAATTGGAACTGATCTTGAACTTGATAATCACCATCATTGGACTCAAGTTCATTTTGACCATTGAATGGTTCAACTACATCATCTATAGACCAGTCTTCAATGACTAGTTCCTGTGATCTTCATTTTGTTGTTCGTCGTCATTGAAATTTTTGAAGTAGTGATCAAGTTGAGAATCGTCATTGTAGTCCTGATATTGATTGTCATCAGCGAAGTCGTCACCTTGGTCATAATCTTCATTGTAATCTTCACCTTGGTCCCAATGTTCTTCCATGTCCTTGTCATAACTGTCATTATAGTATGACTGATTGGCATCCTCTTGTTCATAATCCCAATCCTTGGGAATTGATGTGGTGTAACTGAATTTGTAAACTGTAGATTGCATACTTGAGATGAATTTTGAAATGATATGGAAATCAGATTTAGCAAGGTGTAATTAAATAGTGACAATAGGAAAATACAAAAAAATTTCTAAGAGATCAAATTTTGGATATAAATACGACTTCACAATGTCAATCTTGTGGAGTTGACGAATCTAGCTTTTCACTGCACCAAAATTCGAGCTCAATTGGAGAAGGTAGGTGAAGAAATAGAGCATAAAATTTGAACAACTTACGAAAAAGGGAGTAAATTTTTTTAAATGTGAGTAATGATTATGGAAATACATATGGTTGTATAGTGTTAGGCTCGATAAACTGAATACTTTTGCTTCTAACTATAGTGAAATACGATGAGAAATAACAGGCGAATCATATACTTACTAAAAATAATAAGTGCAGAAAATCTTTCCAAAAATAAAACACAAGTAATAAAAAGTTACTAAAACTAGTAAGTAAATAATTGGAATAGTCCCACACGCGTGGCGAGTAAAAAGTTTTTTTTGAAAACTTCAAAATGAAAACCTGAAAAAAACAGAATCAAAACTTCAACAATAAAAACTGAAGTGCTTCTCTCCCAAAATGCCTACCAAAACTAGAATTGGACCTCTTTCACAAGTATATACCAAAATTGTCATGTGCCAACCTTAGCAATACAATACCTAATCCATTCATGAACATCAAGTTAAATGGAAAATACTAGAAACCATAAAAACAAGACAAAAATCAAGAAATTAGATAAAAGTGGCAAAACTTTACCAAATTAGGCAAAGTAGACATTCATTATTAATGAATGGAGGTCATTCAAAGGATAGGGCCTATTTCCAGAGCATGATCATAGGTCTCATGTGATTTTAGGCACATGAACCACAAACCATTCAAGAAAGCTCTCAAAGAGAAGCTCCAAGAACTCTTAGAATTCAAAATTACCAAACTGAACAATAGCCTCCAAATTTAGCACGACCTCAACTATTTATAGTGGTCGTTTGTGCCTCTACTATTTAGCTAAATTGGGCATTACAACCATTATTACAATTCTGCTATTCACAATTATAGCGAGGTTGTTCGAAGCACTCTATTAGCTGTCCATTAACTACATATAGTCTAATTTAGCTCCAAGGCTGTATTTAGCATAGCATTTAGTAAGCTCATGTGCTAATTACATAAATAGTAACTCTTATATTTTACCAATTACATTGTTAGGTTTGAACACACTCTTTTCATGACTAATATGGATATGTGTTGTAGTTTTTATTTTTTTGTTATGTTGAGCTATTTTTGTTTCGGTGATGTTCTAAATCTAGATTGAAAAGTGAGCTTTCCTACCAAGGCATGCAACTTTCCAAATGAATCAAAAGAATTTGAAATCTAAAGAATGATCGAATCTCTTATGTAGCCTTGCTATGACTTCAATCAGAAAACTGTTTTTGTTCATTGGAAACATGAAAAGTTATTCTAAATATTTATCTCGATGAGGGGTCAATTTGAACATTTTGGGCTCTCAAAGTAGATCCATTTCTTTGATATTCAATGAGTTAGATGGCTACCTTACTTTTATAAATATATAAAGAGAAAAATGTTTGGTTAGCCACCAACATCAAAAACCAAAAAACATTCTTCCCATTATAGTGGTTGATGTTCTCATATAATGAACATTCAGGCTATTGTCAGTTAAGTGTGAAGAAAAGTCACTTGAACTTTGCATTCATGAGAAGGCATCCTAGACTACTTGATAAAGTTGAAAGTGGTTGTCGCTTTTTAGCTCATTCTATTGTTGATGTGATATTACAAGAAGTAATAACAATATTAACATAAGTATTTTGAACTTTATATAAAAAAAAATCATTTTATATCTAAGAGGCCTTATGACACATCATGTTACATAGTTGAGAATTTTACATATAGAATTTGTAAGTTTCTTGCTACATTCATAAAATTATACCCTAGAAAGCAATGAGCATAACTTGTTGCCAGATATAATCAAGGTTGTCTATGAAATTGGCTTTTTGTTGATCATGTCATCATATATTTACTTCAATTATATTAAGAGATTCTTATATTATCTAGATTAACAATCATGGTGTTCAGATATTGACTTCAAGTAGATAATGAAGTACTAATACTATTCAAAGAACCAAACATGGTGTTAAATATATTACTTGATCGACAATGCTTAAATTCCTTGTCTCAAGAATAAAAGACGTCCTAACTTGTGAACTACGAAATTGAGTGTCAAGATTAGGCAAACGCACGTACTTATCAAACACATAATCCTGTGCAAATCTAAAAATAAAGCAGAGAAAATGTTAAAGACATCAATAAGGTGATTTTGTCAACATAAATTTGAATAATAAGCCTTTTTTAGGTAATTAGAAATTAAGTAAAATTTCATTATAGAGAATATCTCAAGAACCATCTAACCTTTGTCTTTATGTAATGATTTGACAAGAAAGACAATAATCAAATGATATCATTGACATTGCAATAGTCATACCATTATTTTTCATAGTATAGCATATTCGAGTAAAAAACTTGAAAATGTGTTTTCATTTAACGTGACTTACAAGCAGCATTAGCCTCTAAAAGTGTTTTCTTTGAAACTTATTTAATGTATTAGAACGTGTACCTTGATTAATGTTACCTTTTTTAATCTATGTAAGTCTCTTTCACCACGTAGGGAAGGAAAATAGCATTAACATAATAATCTCAATCATAGAACTATAATACATGGAGAGTACATGTCAATACCAACCTTTATAATATCAGATATTAGTCAGATCAATCCAATAAAGGATACAAACTTTAGAATCATACAGTTGATTGGGGCAAGTCTTAATATATTATCACAAAAGCCAAAATATATTTCTCATATCTAATGGGTCAAGATTGATTATATAAACTTATAATTAAGCATTAAAGCAAAAATTAAAATATCACACTCTTAGTTGTATTGTAGTAAGTAACATCTTCTCAAATCATTTCTAACTTTTTCAATGTTTCTTGTCAATGCAATCCATTATCGGCTGACTTTCATTCTTGATCCATCTATACAGCTTGCCACTTGAGGTTTCTACATCATACTTAAATAGTTGATTGGATTGCTTTGGATATTTAAGCTTTTGATTAAGACAAATGAAAATATTCAATGCACATTTTCTTTTTAAAAAATTATGGGCTTGATGATATTGACAATAGTTTTATGAAACATTTAGAATAAAAATTGCACAATGTTATCAAGTATTTTCACTTCATGCACTGTTACACGAACTTAGAATGGTGAGAAGCAATAATCACATTAAATATTCTTATATTTCAAAATATATATTTTGAATCATTTTTTGAGGAAGGTATGGAATTGTACACATTGACTCTAGAGTTGTTTTTAACATGCTTTTGTGTGCATGCACACAAAAGTGTGTTTCAATCCAGTGCTCAATTGATAGGGAATAACTAGAGATAGATGTGCCAAAATTCAAATGTACCAATCCAATGTGAAAGTTGAGTTGTCTGTATGATTCCTTCATAAATTTTAAATATCTTGTAGAAAAGCAACTTAAGGCTAGCATCAAAGTATTAAGATGTGATAATGGAGGAGAGCACATCTCCAATAGCATGAGAGATTCTTGTGAGGCTAATGGCATTAAGAGAGAATTCACATGTACTTACACCCCTCAACAAAATGGGGTGGTTGAGAGAAAGAATAGATCTTTGTGTGAATGTGCTAAAGCTTTGAGATTAGATGCGTCTCTGCCCATTTCTTTTTGGGGAGACGCTATGACATTTGCAAATTTTTTATGTAATAGGCTTCCTAATAGTGCCATTGGTGGAATCACACCATTTGAAGTTTTGTATAAAAAAGAGCCAAATCTAAAAGATTTGAAAGTTTCTGGATGTATTTGTTATGTCCACATTTCTTTAGACGTAAGGAAGAAAGAAGATGCTACTTCATTTAAAGGCATTTTTATTGGCTATAGTGAATGTAGCAAGGGATATAGGATTTATGATCCTATCTCTAAGAAAGTTAAAGTAAGTAGAGATCTCCTCTTTGATGAATCTCATTATGCCAAAGTGAATGAGAGCTCATCTAACTCTCATGTTGTCAAAGATATTGCAAAAGCCGGGGAGGAGCTTCAAGATGATGAAGACTTTGAGGATCTATCTCAAGATACACCTTGAAAACCATCAAAAAATGTTCAAATCTATTTTTGGAGGGAAAAAGTGGCCAAAAATCACTCCAGACCTTATTTCTCATAAATCACTAGAAACTAACATTCGCATGATTGACAACACCTCCAGGGTACTGTCCCAGACCTGCATAGAAGCCTGCGAAGGTTACTTCCCAACAAATTTGAAAAAACTGAGAAAAACCCATAAAAATTCAAAAAACCCTTGTAAAAATATAAAAAAAAAATCAAAACTGAAAACTAACCTTCGTGGAGGCTACTGAAGCTCCATCTCAGTGAGATAGTAACACAGTAAATCCTGCGAGAGTTAGCTTGATGTTTAAACCCCTCTACAAAGGTTCCCAAAAGGCGAGAAAAATAGGTTGAACCTGTGAAAGTACTGTACTTTAGGACCATAAATGGATCTACAAAAGATCCACAAGAGTGATTGGATGCTTGCTTAACAATCTATCAAAAAACTAGACACAAAAAAGTTGATCTAGATTGGCAGTTTGACAAACAACAAGCATTAACAATCAAAAGCATTGATCAACATTGAAATCCAAGCCCACACGTGTGTACTACAGGCTGTAGTACGGCCTTCAACCTGAGAAACAAGTAGAAATTGATTTGGTTTCATTTGGATCACAAAAACTCAATGTACATAGTGAACTAGCTTGAGATTGCCAATGAGCTCCAAAAATTTTCTATCTTCTCACTATGGAGAGAGGGAACACATAGCAAATTCGACTTCCTTCTTGAAGTTAGGTGGATTTCCAGCATGTAATAAGGAAGTTAACTCACTCTCCTTGACCTAAAATGAAACCCTAGTCTATTTCCTAGAGTTATGCTTGGTAGGTAGCTAGTTGGTCAAATTTTCACCTTAAACTTAGGTGTAGGTCCTATAAAGTAGGGATGACCACCAAATAGACATGACCAACTCTCTTGACTTGACCTAACCTACATTAGGATGGGTTTCCCACGTGGCATCATGGCCTCACATGTGTGGGACCCACTTGTGTACACAATTTACACTATTCTACATGGTTTTTGATCAAGCTAGATTTGCCAATTTTTGGCAATTCTTCACAAAACCCTCGCAGACATCGAAATTTCCAGTTCCAGTATGAAGTAACCTTCGAAGAGAATTTTGAAGTTCCATCTCATTGAGACAAGGACACGAAAAATTCGGTGAGAGTTAGGTTGATTCCAGTGAGCTGAAAAGTGGATATAAGTGCTTAAAAATCACTAAAATCATTAGATCCAAAAAATCCACTCATAAGTAACCTTCGTAGACCATCCCATTTTCTTCAAATGTTGTTTTCCATCAGTGATGAAGTTTGCGAGAGTTAGTTTCAAATATTGATTGATCTGTAGGCAAAAAAGTGATTTTGAACACTCGCACACATCATTATCTCTTAGATCTAACAGAGCTAGATCCATATCAAATCCAGTGCGAGAGGCACAAAAACGGAAGGAAGTGGTTCCTTCACCACCACCCTCATCAATGTCAATGGTAGATGATCAACCCTCAGCTGCAGGACCATATCCTAACGTGAGGGAAGAAGGCAATATCATAAGATACGCCATTGGATACATAAAGCACAGGTAGAGGAAGATGCACAAGCAAGAGACGTACCTGCAAAACCTCTTGCTACCGAAATACCAGCCCCAACAAAAAGCTCAACACTGTGAACAGATCAAAATGATTATATCTCATCATTAGCATGTTATATTTTCTTACAAACCTTAACATGTTGTTAGCTGGACTTGCACTTTAAATCATTCTGCTTTTTGCATTCCATTCACATCATTAGGGTGGCTCTTACATGTTATATGTGCATGTATTTTCTTAGGAAATTATGTACTTTTCTTTAAGTTGACTCTTGCACAAACTTCATTAACCAACTTGATCATATAGACGATCCCGTACTACACCACACGACACACGAGTCTTCTTGTTTGCTAACCAATGATGGAAATATTGACCATGGTGGATTGATAGTCGATCAAGCTTTCATATGACATGTCACAAAGAGTACTTCACTTCTTTGGTGCCTTATGAAGGAGAGAAGAAGGTCATCAACATGGCCAATGATGGTAAAGTTTGTTATCAAGGTTCAAGAACTTTAAATAAGAAAGTTTGCATGAGTAGGTGGTGGAAACTAGTTAGGCTCATGCTCAAGAATTGTATCCTACAAAATGACAAAAAAGGCCAACAAGACTTATTTTGTAGAAAGAAAACATTAAGATGTATTCACTTTTGAAATCCATTCCTCGATACAAGATAATCTTGAGAATAAACTTTTTCATTTTTATGGAGGACTCTATTTTGTTGAAAATTGTCCGTTTGAGAACATGGCATCACGCCGATACACCACACATTTATATTTTGCAAAGGGCAGTGCATATTTTGAGAGCATGGCATAACGCCTAAAAGGCCTAGGACATAAGGGATGATCATTCCCTTTTTCATGTGCAATTTTTTTTATAAAATGAGAATGGTTCAAATGGCTTGGTTTGTTACACCAGACAAGGTAGGGCCTTGGAAGGGATCTTTACATCGTGAGAGGATCCCTGCTTGAGGAGCTTTGGGGGCATGAAGCCCAGCTCCCCTTTTCATTTTCGAATAAAACTTCACAGCACTGCACGGTTTTTTACACCAAAGCATGGGCTTCACACCATGTCTAGTCCCTTCCTACACTCAAGGATAGCGATACACACGACAACCTAGCAGGCCAAATTCATTAGCCATGCAGCATACGCAAATAAAAGCCATAACCTTCACTGTTAAAAAAGTGTCTAGTTCTCAATTCATGTAATATACAAGACAGATCAGCATACCAATCTGCTTTCAATTGACACTTGCAGAAGAAGAGAATAATTTACCAGTCAGTTTTCAATCCATACTTGCAGATCAAACATTGTGAACCTTTTAGTTTTCATTCCATACTTGCGGAAAAAACATTTTGAAGTTGATCATTATCCATGCAGCAGATGCAGAATAAAATCATATGCATAAATGTTCAAAATGTTATCTCTGTTGCAGAATTAACATCCAAGTCATGTTAGAAACAGTCCATGAGAAGGATGAGTTAACCAATTTGCTTTCAAAGATATCTGTAGATGAAGAAATGAAATAGCCAGCTGTTTTCAGAAGATACTTTCAGATTATACATTGTGGACTCGATCACTGCCCATGCATCAGATGCATAGTAAACTGTAAAACCAATATACCATAATTGTTCTGAAAGTATCTCTTTTGCTCTCGAGTCATGTTATTCTCAATGCATAAGAGGGATAAATTCACTAATCTGCTTTCAACTGATGCGTGCCTAATAAGAGACAAATTAACCAGTAAGATTTTAATAATACTTGCAGATGATGCATTGTGGACTTAATTACTACTCGTACAGCAGATGCAAAATAATTGTTTAAAATGTACGTCTTTTGCAAAATCAACTCTCAAGTCATCTTTTACCCAATGCATAAGAGGTATCAATTAACCAGTTAGCTTTCAGTTCATTCTTGCAGATCAAGAGATAAATTAAGCAGTTAGTTTTCATTTGATATTTGCAGATGATACATTGTGGACTTGATCCTACAAAGGCCTAACAAAAATTTTACGTCTCAAGGGAGCCCATCCTCACCCTCACTTTAAGAGAATCATCACATGTACAAGTTCAGCCTAAATAGAAATCGATCATTTCCTGAGAAGCCTCATCTACGTATGTATAAATTTCTAAATTCAAGATCCCACCATTGTTGGCATCACCCAATTCCTTTTCTTTCTACAACTCGCCATGGTAATAGACCAAAGGGTTGGACCCCACAGGCATAATGCCTGATCACCTGCTTCATAGATAGCGGAAGAAATTAGAATTCATCATTCTACACCAGATAGGTGAAGGATGCCCCTATTTCTCTTTCTATATCTTCTATGATATAGTTTCTTTGGTGTTCTATTGGATGCTCCTATTTGCATGAAAACGACTCAAGTACATTGAAGAAAGTGGAAAATCTTTGCATGGAATTGAGCATTCCTTGATCAGAGGGTATGCCAGTAAGGGGGGGAAGCATGGTGCAGTCAGGCAGTGGTTCCATGTCCAATTCATTGAAGAAGCTTAGCCTTTCTGGGATGCTGTACATCTGCGCAGGTTCACTAGGATTCTGATAATCCCTTTTTCCATAATTCACTTCAAAGATTGGGGCTTTTTGATCACTGTATTCACTGTCACTGCTTCCAACAAAGGCACTTCGATTGTGGTAATCCCCTGTGGCGTGACTCACTTCAAAACTTGAGACTTTCTGATCACTGTATTCACTATCGCTGCTTTCAGAAAGGGGCATATTCAGCACTGAGTCTGCAAAGGAATAGCAACCCGCAAATTGATCTTGGTGGAACACATTTGCTCCATCTTTCGGCTGCTGGGTGTCGAAAATTGGGGGCGGAATTCCAATCAGATGATCCCCGCCTTGCACTCTAGCAGCTTTCCTGTGTGATTTTGATGCGGGATGCATTCTGGGCTTGTAATTTCTTCCTGTTAGTTTCTGCACAAGAGACCTGAAGTTGGCTGCATCGGTCTTGAATACAGTGGGGTTGAAGATGTGCACTACTTTGATCAATGGAGGCCTCTGAGCTTTTGGCCAATCTGCTCCTCCTGCCACGTTGCCCTTTGCAATAATATGAGAAGGTTTGCTTGTCATCAAGTCAGTTGTTTTGCTATGAGCAGTTGAGACTTGTCCTCTGTTCCCCATAATGAAATATCGGTATTTGAAAACTTGCGAGACAGAGAGAGAGAGAGAGAGAGAGAGAGAGAGAGAGAGAGAGAGAGAGTATCTGGGATAAGGGTCCTCCTGTCTCGCCTTTTCAATTACTAGACAGTAATTTACAGTAAAACTGCAACAAGAAGAACGAGTTCACAGGCTCAAGCATCTATCATCTTCAAGCAATATTTTGCAGAAGAAGGCTAGAATCAACCAGCCTTGCCTCAATCTTTGTACACTAAAATGACAATCTAAATGCAGGAGCAAGAATACACGACTCTACAGCCGAAGGAAGACAGATCACAATGCCTAATTTGTTTCTAAATTTGCATAGATCAACAGAGACACAGCAACAGTGAATGGTTAGGACAAGAGGATGAACCAGCTAGGAGTGGGAGGGAACCCAAAGGCATGGAGGGACATGAAGGAGGAAGACACAAGAAACTGCGGTTATATACTGGAGATAAGGTGACATTCAACAAGCTCAAGCTTCAGACAGGGCGGCTGGCAGTGATACATGGAAACATGGTGACTGAAGGAGTTGCAGTCAAAGCATCAGGCATAGGAGCTA
Source organism: Diphasiastrum complanatum (assembly GCA_029204225.1). Lineage (NCBI taxonomy): Eukaryota > Viridiplantae > Streptophyta > Lycopodiopsida > Lycopodiales > Lycopodiaceae > Diphasiastrum > Diphasiastrum complanatum. The sequence continues at coordinate 45,696,673 of CM055095.1, read as the reverse complement.
CAGGAATCCTAGGCACCGCTCATCAGTTTGCAGAGGGATGCATCTCTTTAGTTGTGGGTCAGGAATGATGTCCTAAACCCAATCTTTCTGTAGTTGGGCCATCCAAAGACTGATTGCTGATCTACGCTGCTGGACTATGTCCTTTTTCCAGCCAACTATCTGATCTTCACCAGCCCACGTGCCCTATCTCATCACCCTCCTACCAAGGGATTGCCAAAAATATATAATCCCTTGAAAAATCATTCAAAATTTTTGGCTTTTGTGCAGCAAGCTATTGTAAATATTTGCCAAAAGTAAAGGATTGTGTTGGCGTTTTACTTCATATGTAATAAATACTTTGTGCCTATTCTGTCCACTTTTTGAACAAATTAAAAAGCAAAACAGTCATCTGCCTTGTTTTTTTTTTTTTTTTTTAATAAATTGCTACCCATTCCAGCCTGCACGTCAGGCACAGGCACCAAGCTGCCACATGGCAGCGTTAGAGTGGTTAAAAAAAGTCAAACTGCTCATTATGCTTCATAATGAGCATGTAAAATTTTTCAAAGTATCCATTACGCAATGGAAAGCGTCGGGCACAAGCCATTCTGCCCGGTTCGGCTTTTCAAAAGAATTTAGGCTCGACCCCTCCGGGCGTCGCCTAAACAATTTCTAGAAATCCTACCGTGTAAAATGGCCTTTGCCCGGCCCATTCCGTAGTACGTTTGAAGTGGATCAAATCATGGAAATAACTTCATTCCTCTGAAAATTATAATTTCAACTTTGTGTGTGATTTATTTTCTATGAAAATGAACTTAAAATAAAATGTGAAGTACATTACCATTTGTGAAAGCGACATGGGACACATTACAAAAAATTAAAATCCCATAAAAGAAACACTTTACAAATTATGAAATGTCCGTACAAAATTCAGGACAACAAATTAGACCTCATAATCTGTCAAAATCTATGAGCCCATAATGTAAAATGCCAACACAACCTTTACTCTTGGAAAAAACCTTTTCAGTGCACCAGCTTTACACCCAATTCAACGTATGTTTAATTATGGCTGACGTATGTTTAATAATGGCTCAGCCTAACAGCCTCGCCATACAACCGTTTTACTTGGTGCAAAGGTCACCAGAAAGACCATTTCCCAACATATTGAGTTGTCGCTTTTAGGTGACTCTAAACAATAGAACGAGCTTTCACTTTTATTCTTTATTGTTTGGAGTTCCAATCATTTTTTTTTCATTTTTTAAACTATTTGAATAGTTCTTGAAACACAAAACAAAGCTTTATTTGATATTTGAGATCACCTTGTTGATTTACCTACCATTGTAGGTTTATGCAACCTACATGTTTGAGCCTACCAATATCTCGCACTTCGTATAGTGTGCTCAAGATTTCCCAGACTTCTTTCAATGTCCGGGCCTTGCTTAAGATTTTAAAAATAATTAGTTGGCCACTAGCTCTAGTACATTCTTTGTGTGACCAATAATAAAATTTTAACGAGTAGGCCATTTTATTCCCTTGTTAAACCATAAAGGCCATACAACTATATTTACATCACTGTTAAATTTCAAAATAAATCGAAATGCACCAATTCAACAATTTGATATTGAATATTGCATCACCTCAAGCTGGAATCTACATGAAAAAAGATTTGCATTAAGATTTGAGTCTTTTCGAGAGAAATTTTTTTGAGCCTCTTCAATATAAAACCAATAATCTTTTGGCCCATGAGATGCTAATTAGGCTATAAACAAAAGGAAATAGTAGGTCTTGTGTTAAGTTGTCTCTAGATTTGAGCGAAAACATCTAATTTTCTATCTTAAGGGCATGTCCTTTGGCATCGGCTTTGTAAAAGCTTGACCTTTTGCTCTCTTCCTCATCTTTTTTTGGCTTTTATTCATCCTCTCACCCAACATTTCATCTGCTTCTATCCCTTGGTTTGCATGCAACAATACTCCTGCCCCCACTCTAATAGGAGAAGTAGCCCCGCTAAGCATTGCTCGACACTTTTTTTTTCTCATACTGGTTATTCTCTTTTGATTTCATAGCTTGGCCAAGTGTTTCCTTTTTTTACCTTCAAGTTATGACGAAGGTATGGGCAACAATTATGGCGTCTTGGTAGTCACTGTTGGATTTATCTCCTTTACTCTCCTAAATTCCATGTTAATTTGTTTCCATTCATATCGCTGCATTTTTACTCTTATTGTCACACAGTCTGCAAAGATACACGGAAAGTCGATGATAGTGTTACTTCGACTTTCCCGATGTCAACTTGCTTGGACGTTCCCGACTTATTGGCTTGCCCGAAGTCTTCGACGATCGTCGAAGGTCACTATTTAAAATGGAGCTCTTGTAAGAAGCAGGATCGACTTCGTCGAAGTCCACATCATCAACATCGAAGTCTTCTCAAGGCAAACAACACATGGTCCCGATGCCTTCGGCTTTTTCGCATTTTTTGTGAACCTTCAGCTTTTTCGCATTCTTCGTCGACTTTTTTTGCATTTTGCGCAAAAATGACTGAAGTTATTCATTGATAGCTGACTGTCAACTTCATGCTCACTTCCTGTACTGTGAAAACTAACTTGACAATGACAGCAGCCGCCCACGATCTCCTCCAGACGGCACAACGACCTCACGCCATCTCGAGTACCTTTCATCTGCACAAATGTAAGTTCTATATATATCTGATCAAATGTAATATACAATAATACAAGTAATATAATACAAGACACAATAAGCTGATTACTAATACACTCAAGCGTGCATTGACATTGAGACACCAGCTTATCAGAGACAGACACTGTAGATGCTTTCATGCATTGATTATTTCTTTTTCAGACAGAGTGTCAATATAAGCTCATAACTGTTACAGATTATAAATAGCTGTTGTGAGCACGCGGTTTTGCCTACATTTGTCTTGTGCTCACCTGCATTATCTGACTTGTATTTCATTATACTTAATTTGGATAAATTATTGTTTGGTTCTGCGTTCAGATTTTGTCAATATTGCATGCTTTCCACTTTCTGTCTGACTTTCTGATTGTTTGCCCTTTGCTTCCGCAACCACCGCACAATCAAGTTCTTACCTTATTCTTGTGTTCGCCTACTTAGTTATCAGTAGTGCATACACCGAGGGATTCGTCGGCCACTTCCTTCATGCAGTAGTAGGATCATCCCGATCCAATTGTTCGGTCACACCCAGCTTTTCCCCAGCATGATATCAGAGCAATTTCTAATTCCCATAGAACCTGATTCTATTAGCCTTTAGAATAACAGTTTTCTTGTTCTGTAACTTGCATTTAGATTTTCATTTTTTAGTCACTAATAGTTGTTACTATCACCTAGACTAATTATCCACATGGATTCCCCAGGAAAAGCCAGTCCTATCATAGACAAGCTTGATGGAGCCAATTACCATTTGTGGAAATTTAATATGAGAACTCTGCTAATGGCTAAGGAGTTGTATGACGTTGTTACAGGTGTAGGGGCAAGACCCGAAGCCACCCGAAGCCGATGACGCTGCAATCTCCCGATGGAAGTTCAAGGATGACAAACTTTTGTGCTGATCATCCTCAACATATCAAACACTCAAATCGGCCATGTGTCTAAAGCTCACACCTCCAAGGAAGTCTAGGACATCTTGAGCACCTTGTACGAAGTGCGAGAAATAGCTTCCAAGCTACATCTTAAGAAGAAGTTTTACTCTCTCAAGATAGCAAATGGTGATTCCTTGCATTATCACATCAACTAGTTCAAGAACCTGCTAAAGCAAATGGTCAATGTCGGATTAGTCATAGACAATCAAGATGCAGTAATCACACTGCTTTCAAGCTTGCCAAGGTCATACGACAGTTGGGTGATGATCATTATGACACACCCTGAACTGACTCTTTCAAGAGTCATTACAATGTTGTTGCAAGAAGACACTCGAAGGAATGAAGTTCTAGTTCCTCGACTGTCGACTCTCACGCCCTATAGATTAAGTCAATGCTTTTTTGCTCTAGTCAGGCACTTAGTACTTCTATTCAAATCAATTAAAGTTTAATTTGGCATTATAGACTTGGTCATTTGAGTCATGCTTCTGTGTTATAGATGTCTAAGCAATCCATTGTTCTTGATCTCGACTATCGAAATAGGAGAGTCGAACTACCTATCTGTCAAGATTGTCTAGTAGGTAACAGGCTAGGAAACCATTTAGATCAAGCCATCAACATATTGCTAGAGGATTATTAGATGTTGTACATACATACATTTGTGGCCCAATACAGAATCCTTCACTGAAGGATGCAAAGTATTTCATTACATTTATTGACAAATTTTCCAGAAAGACTATGGTGTATTTTATCAGGAAGAAATCATAAGCTTTCAACTGCTTCAGAATCTTCAAGGAGCGTGCAGAGAAAGAAACTGGGAAACAGATCAAAGCCCTGAGGTCCAACAATGGTGGAGAGTACATCTCTACCGAATTCAAGGAAAACTGTTAGAGCCAAGGGATCAAACAACAGTTTATCACTCCTTATTCGCCTCAGTCTAATGGCTTAGCCGAGAGGAAGAATTGTACCCTTGTCGAGTCAGCCAAGTACATGCTGGCACACACATCTTTGCCAAAGGGCTTCTGGGCTGAAGCTGTCTCCACTACAGCTTACATCTAGAATAGATGTTCGACAAAATCCCTCTCAGGCAAAACACCACATGAAGTTTGGACAGGCTCTAAGCCTTCATTGAAGAACCTTTGAGTATTTGGATGCATCGCCTATGTGCAGATCCTGAAGGAGACAAGGAAGAAATTCGACTTCCAAGGTCTCAAGACCATCCTTATCGGATACACTTCATCTGACAACACCTACAAGTTGTACATTCACTAAGGTATGAAGCATCATGTTTGCAAACTCCATAAGGCACTGTATGGCCTGAAGCAATCAGCCAGGGATCAACAAATTCCTCATCTAACACGGTTTCGAATCAACCACTGCCGATTCTAATGTATACTTCAAGTCAGTGCATCAATCCTTCACAATTATTACCTTGTATGTTGATGATACGTTGTTTTTCAACAACAGTACCAGTCTAGTGAAGGATGCTAAGTAGATGTAGTTTTCCTAATTCAACATGACCAATCTGGGCGAAGCTCCCTTTGCTTCGGCATTCAAATTCACATAGACAAAGCAAGACAGATGATTTATATTACTCAGCAAAGGTATCTTGACAATGTTCTTATCAGATATAATTTGATTAATTGTAAGTTAGCTCACTCACCGATGGATACAATCCTACAATTGTTGAAGGACCAATGTCCTCAAACCAAGCAAGAAGAGGAACAAATGAGAGAGTATCTGTATCGATTGATACTTGGATCTCTCATGTATACAATGGTCTACACAAGACCTTTGTTAGCTGATGCCATGCCCCTGACGTGTCGATGCAGTGTCTCATCACCCAAAAAGAGTTTCCAACAGAGATAGAGTTGAGAGCCGAGTTTGAGAGCACGAGAATTATTAATACTAGGCTAATTGAATATTTTGTGAGCCCCATGGTAATTCCCAAAAGATGGAAAGCCATGTGGGAGCTAGTAAATTAGACTCTCTCAACTTGAGTTATGCTTTTAATAAAGAGGCCTCCTATTATCTAGTAAGAAGTGGAACTCAAATCCTTATAGATTGGGATTCACTCTGTTGCAAGAGGTGGACTCCAAATTATAATACAATTGGGTGTTATGTGTTTGCAAATATCTATCATCAAGAGAAGTGAAGCAATCCAATACATCAACAGCTCTCCTGTACTAAAATATTGTTGCTTTGATAATTGCGGATTCTACTAGCATTTTCTTCCATGCTCCATTTTCGTGCATACAATTCGGGTACTGATGCATGAATGTGTTTCTTGTTGATTTCTCTTTAAGGATTGGTTTGGAAATAGTATCAAGTAGATGTGCAGGGCTGGAAGGCTGATCCATCATTCCACGCAATCCAGATGCTTCTCAGTTATCGGCTTCCTGAGGAGTTCTTCTTACAACTATTGAGTGACAGTTACAGGAAGCACTTTGTAGGATCTCCATTGCTTTAGTTTAGAGGTTGTTGTGTTGATATTGATTCTCTGATTTCAGTAGAAGTATATTAAGTTAATTATCTATTTCTTACTCAGATTAGTTTAGCAATAATTTGTAGTAAGTACGAACAATGAATCAATCTAAAATAGAACTGTAGATTTGTAGGAAAACAAGTTTTTGTCAGCTCACTATCCAAGATGAGGGACCACTACCAATCAAGGATCGAGCCAGGTTGTAGTTCTGCCTTTGAAAAGTGGGTACAACACTATTATACTACAAAACCATATTCTGAGACTGAACTGTAGCTAAATCGATTTGTAGTCTTGTGAATCCCTGGCTAGCTGAAACTCTGTCAAACAGAGATCGAGCCTACATTCAGATAGAGAACTATTGCTAGCCATTGAGAAATAGAGCCAGTAGATCTCAGTGCTATTGGGACTATCCATGACTGAGCCATTGCAAATAGATCTATAGTCACCTGAATCCTTGCCAAAGTGAATCTCTATCAGAGACATAGATCAAACAATCATTGAGTAGATTTAGTCAGAGGATCAGTGCTAACACAGTCCATTGCCAAGTGGAATCTATAAATAAGAGCAAATATCGGAAGATCCCTGTGCTAACATTGGCGCCAATTTGCCATTGACAGTCTTCTTGCATTTCAATCCACAGAACTCGTGTTTACAAGACAATTTTCTAGTTCTTGCGCTCTATTAATTGTTTGCTTGTTGTCTTGCATTCATCATTTCTCCAAGCATGCTTTTTAGATTCTTGTTTGTCAGATCGTGATGGCTTCAAAACGTCCATGTTGATCGATCCTTCAGATCTACGTGAACAGTTGCCATACTTTCCGAAAACCCACTACCGCACCGTTATCTCGCGTTTCTGGGCACCATCAGTCAAAATTTGAGTTTCTCGATTTTTGTATCAACCGCTTATGGATTTTTTTAGCATCTCAATTTTTTCGATTTTTTCGATTTTTGCATCCACCGGTCTCGATTTTTGCATTTGCCATTTTTTTAATTTTCAATTTCTTCGATTTCTTTGATTTTTCGAGTTTTTTCAAATTTCCAGTCTCTATCTACCGTGTATCCGACCATCTCATCCCATCCGCTGATTCCATCTGAAGATTGCATCCGACAACCATCTGAATCCTTCCTATTTTTTCGAGTTTTTACGATTTTCAACTTTTTCTCCATCCGATGAGTTTTTTATTTTAAATTTTCATTTTTTGAGTCTCTCTAAATTTTTCAAGTTGCTTCAAAATGTTTTCGAGTCTCTCGAATTTTATTCAAGTTCTCTAATTTTTTCAAGTTTTCTAAATTTTTTTGAGTTTTCAAAAAACATTGTGGCCGACAATTTCATCTGACGAACTGCACAACAAGACTCTGTCTGATGATTGCATCCGACGACCAACAAAAATAAAAATAAAAAACAAAAAAATAAAAAAACAAACAAACACTTACAGAAACAATTGCGTCAGACAGATTTCTCAATTTGCATCCGATTTGCATCCGTCAACCATTTGCAAGCACCAACCATTGCATCCGCCAACCATTTGCATCCGACGTCCTGTCTCATCCGTTCCATCCAACACCCTCTACCTTCATTCGCATCCGACACATTTGCATCCGCCGCTGCATTCTGTTGCATCCGACCCTGCATTCCATGGTTGGCATCTGACGAGCTTCAGAATACATTTGATGAACTATCTCAGATTCTCATTAATGCTCAGATTTTTGTGATTGATTTGCCATCTAAATCATATCTTTTCAATTCAATCATCTCTGAGAAACAATCAATACAGAATTCCATATTGCTAATCTGACTCTAATGTATGATTCAGTCAAAGACAAACCAGTCTGAGACAATTCCATTTATGACCAACTACATCGGAGGCTGTAACCAACAGCAGATCCGACCAGCCTCTAAACTGTTACTACAGTTACATCCAGACAGTAGCACGCATCCGCGAGTTACCACATTTTATATCCAACTTCCCTCGTCACATTCGATTTTATGTCTGATGATTGACTACTCCATGTTGATTGCCATACATCTGATGACCATCTTCCTATTTTACATCCGATAGTCAATATCCTACCAGAACCCAATGAACATCAAAACCGAGGCTCTTTAGCCAAGGTTTCCATTCTCTCCTAAATCCCATGTTAATCTGTTTCCATTCATATCGCTGCAGTTTTACTCTTATTGTCGCATAGTCTGCAAAAATACATGGAAAGTCAATGACAATATTCCTTCGACTTTCCTGTCATCAACTTGCTTGACGTTCCCAACTTATTGCCTTGCCCAAAGTTTTCGACGATTGTCGAAGGTCATTATCGAAAATGGACCTCTTGTAAGAAGCATGATCGACTTTGTCGACTTCCACGTCATCGACATCGAAGTCTTTGTGATTAATTTCAGATCAATAAAGATCCAATTCCATAAAATGATCTTGGGTTAGAAATAGATTAAATCTACCAATCTTGCCAATGTGGAAAATCAACATCTACTTAATGAGAGATGCAAACTCACTAAGAACCTGATCAAACATCAAACATAAGATATGATGAAGTTGTTGTCCGTACAAAAATAATAAGCTATTGTATTTCACACGTGTGGATCTAAAAATAGCATATAATAAGCATTCTACACAAAATTGGAAGATATCACCAATACAGTGCACCAATGGTTTATAACAGGTCCAAACCTAACTTTGAACTTTGGTTTCCCTCCATAATGAAAAACCTAGTGTTAATAAGAACTAGATTCCAATTCAAACTTGAATCTCTAAAACTCGTGTTCTATAGTTTCCCACACTTTCCAAAAGTGTTTATTCAAATGCTTTTAGACTAATATAACTTTGACAAGTCAAACTCTAAGTCTAATATGAAAATTGGCCTCATTTGCCAAATATACAAATATGACCACAATGGCAAAACTAGTTGAAATCTTTCACACTCCCTCTTCAACTAGTTTAAGCATAGACTTTGAAAACACTCCAAGTGAAGTCCTATGCTTCATGAACAAGTCATTTTCCAATGCTTTAAAGTAGCATTCATAATTGATATAGAGAATAATATCCACTTTGGATGTGTCACTATCTCTTACATCAATTTTACACATCAAAGTGGAATAGAACATGAAGTACCAAATAGAATGTAAGTGAGATGATTCCTCCAATATATAGACTTTGAACTCTCTAGATAATTACAACAACCAAACAATAAATGTGATTGATAACCATTTTCTTGTTTGTATCCTCCCTCTTTGTCCTTTCTTGATATGTCTCCACCATAAAACTCCATGAATGAGCCTCCATCTTCATCTTGCCACAAGATGCCATCATCACTTGATGACTTGATCATGAATGAGTGATATATGAGCCTCCAATAGCTTCATTTCCACTAGGAAAACCATCCAAGAATGCTAGTACAAGTCCAACATCAAAATGATGCTCACCAATGTGCGCAGTTTACTTGACAAAGGATGAGAAAGAAACGAACGCGAACTCGAAACATTTCTTTTCGTGACCAACTCAAAAGACTCGCGAAAGATTCATGAAATTTATCTTGCAACCAACTTGAAAGATTTGAGAAAGATTCGTGAAATAGTTTCTTGTAGAAGCTCGTGGTTTTTTGTTGAAGCTCAAAAGATTCGCGAACAGAATCTTGTCGTGAAATATTTTATTTCTTGTTCAAACCTCAGATGTCGCAAAATTGTCGCGAACAATTCGCAAAATATTCTGGATTCTTCTTCAAGCTCAACATTGTCATCTGTCGTGAACAATTCGCGAAACACAAAAATATCGTGAAGAGACAAGTGTCACGAAATTTGTGAAACACGTAGCTGTAACGAAGAGACACAGTAGCTCAATCTTCTTGTGAAGCAGAATATGTAGCAGCAGCCAAGATGGCAAACGAGCTGATCTGGATCAAAAAGATGTTGGAAGGATTTGATGATACTATTTCTGAACCTTATGTCTTGTTAATGGATAACACTTCAGCAATCTATCTTATGAAAGATCCTGTATCTCATTAAAAAATGAAGCACATAGCTATCAAGTATCATGTAATTCGGAACTTAGTCGAGAAGAAGATACTGAAGATAGTCTTCATACCCACAGAGGAAATGACAACTGATATCTTTACAAAGCCACTCAGTAAAGCTTTGTTCGAGAAGCAGCGAAGAAGATTGGGGTTAATCCAACTGCCCACTTTGAGGGGGAGCTGTAGAACACCTGATCAGACAGATCTCGATTCTACTAACAAAGTGCACAGTTTACTTGAAAAAGGATGAGAAAGAAACGAACGCGAACTCGAAACATTTCTATTTGTGATCAACTCGAAAGGTTTGCGAAAGATTCACAAAATTTATCTTGTAGCCAACTCGAAAGATTCGTGAAACAGTTTCTTGTAGAAGCTCGTGGTTTTTTGTTGAAGCTCGAAAGATTCACGAACAAAATCTTGTCGCAAAATATTTTGGTCATTGTTCAAATCTCAGATGTCGCGAAATTATCGCGAACAATTTGCAAAATATTCTGGATTCTTCTTCAGGTTCAAAATTGTCATCTATCGTGAACAATTCGCGAAATACAAAAATATTGCAAAGAGACAAGTGTCGCAAAATTTGCGAAACACGAAGCTGTAACGAAGAGACAGACTGGCCCAAAATATTTGCGAACAAAAATTATTCGACCCTGGAAACAAAGTGTCTATTTGAAAATCAATCGTTGTAAACGGTTAGATCTACTGTTACAGAATTAAAAGGCCAAAAGACCAGTCCTGTAGCAATATAAATACATGTGCACTACTCGTTGTAACCAATTCAATCAGAGACACAACAGCGAGATAGGACAACAAGAGATGTATATTGATGATTCAGATTCAAAGTTATAAAAATTTGTTTTTGATCAATAGTTCCTTATTGTCTAAAGTTGTTTCTTAATTTCGCACATTTATTTAATCAAGGCAAAAACTGTTCTATTATTACATAGATCAGAAACAAACCTGATTGAAAACACTAATTTATTCAAACTTTCATCATGTTCTTTGAGGAAGAATTGTTACCATTCTTCCTACAATATCCAATATCTACTTGCATAACATCATCTACACAAGAAGATTCACCAAAGCATGTGAGAAAAGCAAACTAAGTCACTTCCACTTGCCTACCTTTGTCATCATATGTGAGCCTTGAAGGCATTTCTCTTTCCCTTGATATTCTCATTGGCTTTTGACTTGATGAAGGTCCATCATCATCACCATCAAAAGTAGGATCCTTTACATCAACATCAATAATGTTAGATCCATCACCATCAATAATGCTTGAAAATACTTTTGGAATGTTCCCCTCATCAAAAATGACATCTCTACCAATAATCGTCTTATTGGTAGAAGGAATGTAAACCTTGTAGGCTTTACTCACCTCACTATATCCAACAAATATACCTTTCCTTGAAGATTGATCCTCCTTGGTCCTATCATCAAGAGTTATGTTGACATAGCATGTGCATCCAAAAGTTCTAAGAAAGTTGACACTCGACCTCCTTTTGAATAGCATCTCAAAAGGTGTCCTTCCATCCAAAATAGCACTCGACCACCTATTGCACAAGAAATTAGCACACAACAATGCTTGATCCCAAAATGGCTTATCAAGGTTAGCACTTAACCTCATGGCTTTGGCACTTTTACATAAAGTCCTATTCTTCCTCTCTGCCACTCCATTTTGTTGTGGGGTCCTTGGTGTTGTATACTCCCTCTTGATCCCATGCTCATCACAAAAGGCCTTAAACTTGGTAGATATGTACTCTCCACCATTTTCACTCCTTAAGCACTTGATCCTTGTGGAAAATTGGTTCTCCCTTGCATTCTTGAACTTAACAAAGACATCATACACTTCATCCTTGCTCTTTAGTAGATAGATCCAACAAAATCTACTAAAATTACCAATGAAAGTTACATATATCTTAGCTCCACTATTGCTAATTGTAGTAATTCCATGAAAATCTGAATGTACAATTTGAAAATTCTTTGTAGATCTAGCATAAGGTAGTCTATGTGACTTTGACAATGCACAAGAATCACAAACATGATTAATGGTACTTAAGAATTTTGGAAGACCAATGACAACTTTCTTCCTAGCCATTACCTCCAATGACTTGAAGTTGAGGTGCCCCATCCTTTTATGCCAAACCTCTTGAATAGGTATTTGCTCACTTGCCACAAATCGAACTTGGTTAGTAATAACACAAGCATCTAGTTTGAACAACTTACCTTGCCTTTTACCTTTTGCAATCAAGATATCCTTCCTTTGATCATGCAAGCATCTCCATCAAACTCAACTTTGAAACCTTTACTTAGCAATTGACTCACACTAAGTAGATTCTTGGTAATGGAAGGTATGAACAAAACATCCTTCAAATGAACATTCCTATTTGTAGTGAGAGAAATAGGAATTGTGCCAATCCCTTTGATTGCACACTCACCATCATTGGCCGTGTAGATCACCTTCTTGTCATCTTCATATGCCAACAAAGTAGTGAAGTACACTTGCAAAGTGTCCTTTGATGCCACAATAGAAGCACTTGAGCTTTGACCTATCTTTCCTTTTGCCATTTGAAGAAGCCTCCCCGTGATCTTGCCCTTTAGACCACTTACTTTTTTTTTTCCCTTAGATTTTCCCTTGATGAACATATAGCCTCCTCTCCAACTTGAGATGTTGATAAAGATCCACCTCTTGCTTGAAGCCTATATTCTTCATTGATCAAGATCTCTTGAAGATCAATCAAACTTGGCAAAGTCTTTTGAATGGAAAGACTTTGTTCAATATTAGCATGAGCATCCAACAATCCATTGAAAAAATTTGAACAAGCTCTCCTTCCTTAATGCTCTCATGAATGCAAGCTAACTCATCATTCAAAGCCTTCACTCTCAAAACAAATATATTTGAACTTTCTTCATTATTTTTCAAACATTGAAAGATTTTCCTTCTTAGAGTCAACACTCTAGAATTAGACTTGGATTCATAAAGCTTCTTTAATGAATCCCAAGTATCCTTTGACGAAGTACTCTTACCAACTTCCTTGAGAAGTTCATTGGTAAGATTCATCTTGATCATGTGTAGAGCCTTGCATGTTTTCCACTTTCCGTCTGACTTTCTGATTATCTGCTCTTTGCTTCCGCAACCACCATGCAGTCAAGCTCTTAACTTATTTTTGTGTTTGCCTACTTAGTTATTAGTAGTGCATGCATCGAGCGATTCGTTGGCCACTGCCTTCGTGCAGTAGTTAGGATCATCCCGATCCGATTGTGCCCGAGTTGTCAGACCCAACTTTTCCCCAGCAGTTAGCGGCTCGCCACCAACCATTGGTAGTGGTTGTTGGAGAGCATCCACCAACACATACATCCACTTTCCTCTTTTTCTACTCTTGGATGATGATGGACCCATGCCTCAAATAGCCACCGCCACCTCGTAGATGTGTATGCGCTCGTTGCCATTAAAATTTGACCAAGAAAAGCTAAACCTTTCTTATTTTTGAACAATTACTTTCATGTTGCCTATAAAATTGTTCATATACACGCTTAAATCGATTCAATAGTTTTTGGACTATGCCACATCTTCGTGAGCATTGCCTCTAAGTCTCCATTCACCAAGATTATTATTATACTAGCAACTCATATGGATGAAGCCCGATCTAATCTTTGCATCCTTGACCAACTTCCAAGTCTATTAAAACACAAGCATTGGATGATCAAATAGCACATACACCCCATATGAGTTCCTTTCAACATATTACACAAATACAACCCAAGTTTTTCATCTCACACACTAACGTCTTTCAAGCGCACCCTCAAGAAGTTGCACCAGATCTAAGGTTCAAGCTAAACTATGTCCAATACTAACAACAATACTTGGGCTAGAATTGAGGTAAAATTGTAGTTTTGAACTTCACACAATTACACTCAAGGGCACATTTTGAAGCTAAACATATTATCTTTTCATCTTAAGCAGCCCTTTGGCCCCAATTTCTGCCCACATGTAAGCAAAAAAATTGGTGTGAGCAAGCCCAACCCAAACATTCTACTCCAAACTCTGCATGGGACCCATCTCTCCATCTTAGCTCACAATATTTTGCAATTTTGCTAATTTATCAAATATTAAACAAGCATACATTATTATGTAGGCATATGGCCCACATTCTCTTTATAATGTCATACCTATATCTCTAGTTTTGTCTTTTTCACCATAATTTCCACTTTTCAATTAGTTTTTTTTTTCATCTATTCCAAACATACAACTCCTTGTACAAAAATGTGAGACTTTACACTACTTCCTTGTATAACAATGCAAGGCTTTACCATCATTGGTGTTTCTATGATGTAGTGTTCTCTATTATGTAGTACTCTATTTGTTACGTCCATGTCCAATATGAGGGATTCGGAATAGCCCATGAGATGGATATCCAGTACTCTAATATACGAGTTTATTAGTTATCCTTTGCCATTCCGAACTAGGTCAAAAATGTAATTAATAGCCTTGTGAGTGCCAAGATGCTCTAATTAGGACTTCTGGAGCTAGTGCATGGTGATTGACTGATTTTAGTGCATGCAAAGGAGATCAAAAGCAATTGGTTGAGAATTGGCATCCTATATGGAATATTTCTAGGCTCTTGGAGTCTCTATAACTTGGTTACAGTTTCCAATTGCCATAATCTTCTCCTTTCTTGTATTGAGTCATCGTGGCTCGGAGGAGAAGCTGATTTGGGTTTGACTCTTGGCTCGAGTAGGTTGGGTGGTTTGGCTCCACAATAGTCCTTTGATGCATGCAACAGGATCTAGAGGATCTTCACTTGGTGATCCTTACACTATTGCTACTAGAATTCTTAGTTTATGCCTATTTCTCTCTTTCTTGACTACAATAATCTATGTATGGATGTCTATTTCTCTCTTTCTTGACTACATTAATCTATGCATGGATGGTTACGTGACCACCACAAAGAGGATGCTGTATATGTGACTTCTAATGCCATATCAAATGCCTTTATCAAGAGGATGTTGTACATGTGACTCCTAATGCCATATCAAATGCATTTATCAAGAACCCTTTTTTTGTTTAAAGTTAGGCCTTGAAAATATCCATAAAGGGCCTTGGAGGTATCCTTATTCTATAAAAACCGAAATTTAATATCATGCCCTTTGTGCACCTAGCAACAGCCCCTATCCAATTCATTTGATTGTTTGGGATTTTTTAATAGTAGATGTCCTAGTCATTCTTCCATTGGATAAATAAGCATTACATTTATATTTATGCAAATTGGTTAATTAATGCCATTTTATCAACCACATACAAGGCCATACAAGGTGGCATCCGCAAAGGACAAACAATTTGGCAAGGGTATTCATATGCACCTGACAACTTTCAATTACCCTACCCTCTTCTTTGGTTGGGCCAAAAATGATTAAATTTTGGGATTTTTTAAAAAAAATCAACATTTCAAAGTGATAATATCTAGCTCCATAAAATTACATAGCGAAAGTGTCCATCTTCTCTAGTTTTCTTGAGAAATGACCCAAAACTCAAAATCAACATATAAAAGTATTTATAATTCAAAATTGCATAAATTTATTTCTAGCTTATTGAGCTAAGACTTGTAAACAAAAAGTAAAATTTTAAACAATCAAACATTTACTTTGGAGAGATCTTTGGGCACTTCTTATTTGACTACCAATCACAATTTATACAATTGGACTTCGAGAAAGAGCGAGATAACATAGTTTGATCTAGACAAGCCCACAACATAGGTATTTAGGAAGCACAGAAGATAACCTAGAGAGAGAGAGAGAGAGAGAGAGAGAGAAATATTCTTGTAACGATGTTTGTACTTTAAATAGGTAGGTGGCTAGCTATTGTCTACAAATGCCACCATGCTTGACACTTTCAAATTTCACACAATTCCTAAAATTCACACGATCTCAAAGTTCACTGTGCCTAATTCATAAAAAGTGAATTTGGAGTCTGTGCAACAAATGAATAATTGACACTTAAAATAATCCCAAAACTTGATCAATCAATTTGTTGTTTCCCAATCATTCATATATAAAAAAGTATTTTTGGGGCAAATTTGCAAATTATATAAGAGGGTACAATTCTTCACATTCAGGTTTCTAGGCCCCCACAAATCCTTGCCACATCAACCCATGAAGAGATAAGAATCGCATAGGTCGACCAATGAACAATAGGTTTGCCAAATCAAAAACATCAAGTACTATGAATTCAAGGTTTTTTTTTGCATAGAACCATGCTACAAGCATTTCCTCGTAGATGCAAATACAGAGGAAATTTGTAAAAAAGAGTGACCTTGCTATCGATTATTTTCATCAAGTCTTTATCAAGTGTTTTATTGGCCAATCTCACTATAGAGTTTGAAAAAAGATTTCATGACCAAGATAATCACCCCTAACTATATTTTTCGTAATGTGACAACCTTTGAGAACACAACTATTCAGTCAATCTAGGATCTTACTCTTATTCTTACAAGTATGGCTTCATTACTTGGTTGAGAGAGATTATCCATCACAACTAAATTAACCTTAGTTCTTGAATCTTGTCAATTAGGAATTTAAATCAACATTGTAAATCTTAAGAAAATGAAAGTGCTTTAAGGTTTGTTTTATCAACACACTCAAAGTCTCCCATTCCCACCCTTCACTTTTCCATGACTTGGAAGTAACTTGTCTTAAAAACTTCAAGAAATTTGACAATTATAAGGTCATGGAAATCAAGCTCACATGTCTTTGCAACAAAGACCTCCCCACTATTTTCTTTTTCAAGTACCTCAAAAAAAAAAAACCATCCTCATCCATCTCTTCTTTGAAAATCAATAATAAATGTCATTGATCCTAGTGAAACTCTGTTCCTTGCACTTCACATTTACATAAAGCTCTACTCCCCCCTAGTCCATGTTGACCCCGACATTGTGAATTTTGTATATGCTTTTCCAAACTCCATGTTGCAGGAATTGGCCTCTTTAGTTTTGAATGAGCCCTTCTCTCCTAGAACTTGAATTGGCCCTCAAATGCCTTTCCAAAAGTAAGACCCCCTAGCCTTGATGGTCATACCCTCAACTTCTTCCACACCTTTTGTGACCATCTCAAACACATTATTCTGGCCCTTATTACCTCTAATATTCTACTAGTAGACACCTTGCACATTATGGAAGGTCCCGTTAAAGTTATCTCCAAGAATCACATATGTTTCTCACTTGGAGACTTTAGACCCTTGACCATGCTCAATATTATCTAAAAGCTTATAACCACATCCCTTTCCATGAGACCAACCCCTATCTCCCTATACATCTCTCCCAATCTCATTATGGCTACATAGAAGGACGTAACATCTTTGCTGCCATCCTCAACATCTTTGTTGAACCCTACTTTCATTATTCCACCCTCATGGTTATAATTATGGTTGATGTCAACAAAGCTTTTGAGTGCATCAATTGCATATTACTTTGTTGTGCTCACTCTAGGAATTCAAGGCCTATCTAAGCTACCTCGACTCCCACTGGAGGTATTGTAGCCCAATTATTTGTAGATAATTGTGAATACTCAACATAAAATTTTGTGACTACTTTCATGAATAGTGATTGTAAAATGGAGAATAGTTCTTTTTGAAAGTCAACTACTTTGTGAATATCGATTGTAAAAAAATCTGAATACCCAAAAGTTTGAAAATTTGTGACTATTGTATGAAATCATGAAATTTGTGACTAATATACATTGATTGAAAAAGGAATCTTGACAAAAGGCCCTTTTTGTGTTTAAACTTTCTCTAATGATCATATTGCACACTCACATTTGAAAATATCGAAGTTTGACCAATATTTTCACATTTTTGACACATCATGACTTGCTTGCAATTTTCTCAAAATCATTGGCTCAATCTCTATGATCGATAAATTTATATATATGAATAGCATCTATGTGAAAGATTTTGATGACATTTGCAATAATTAGTGAGATATGGATTTTAGAAGAAGGGCTTAAAATGCACACTTTTGTGTGCATTTTGCTACAACTCTATATTGTAATAAGAACGTTCCAAAATAAAATTTGTTCTATATGTTGTTATTACAATATCGCATGATTTCAAATACTCAAGATTCTAAATCTAACTACAAGCACATTGTTTTAAAGATCATATAACCATTATAGAAATATGTTATATGGCATTTTGAAGGACTACTTAAAACTGCTAGTCAATATGATGATCTTGATATAATTAGCAATCTCATTGATCTACAATCATTGTATTTTTCATCAGACTAAATTTTCAATTAGCCAATAGATTGATAACAAGCCTAAAACAAAGCACAATTTTCCATTTCAAACATTACTTTTCAATCTTGACCCATGTCAATTTGTGTCAAACTTCCAGTCTTAAGGTGAGAACAGAAAATGGCAAGCATTACATTGTCTCTAGAATAAATGACTACTTACTTTTCATCCAATCTTACCATAATGTAGATTTTTATCCTTTCAAAAAGTTGCATTTTTATATGTTGACCTATGTCCACAATTTGAATGGTACTTTTGACAAAATTTTACAGCAAATTCAATCCCAATCAATCCTAAAAGTGATGGAGGATGTACAAATCCAAGATCTAGATCCAAGCTATGAGCTAGAATCAAGACTAGTTACCAAAACTAGCTAATTTGGCATTTAACTCCATAATAGGCACATAGATTTGATCAAATACACTAAAGTAAAGTGCAGCAAGCTTGTTAGACCTGTAATCAACTTCAGTACCTTCCAAAGCATGTAATTAATGCATAAAATCACTCACATCCAATAGTTATAACTCGCCACCCAAATACAATGCTAATAGAAGTGGAAAAACTCGATTTTTTTTCATATTTGGATGGAGATCCCATCATACATTTATACATTTCAAGCTTGAATCTGAACGTTTTAGGGCATATTTGTACTTATCATAACCTAACCCTAACATCTAACCTAATAGGTCATTGGATCCACCCTAATATGGGGTCAAGATCTCAAGATCCAAAAACAATGTAAAAAATGCTATTTTTAGCTCCTACAATTTCTCTAGGTTATCTAAGCACACTTTGGCCTCATTTCAAAGATGCTATCACAATGTAATATGAGGAATGAAGTCTTGGGAAAGCATCATATGCTATTTGGCATGTGTGGCATCTATTACTATGGCCATCTTGCCAATTACAATGCATGTAACCAAAATTGGTCAAGCTAGAATTGTGAAATTTCAACAATTTCAAGCCTCAAGATGAAGATAGATTTTCCCATATTTCTAGGATAAATATTGATGAATGATACCTTTTGTCATCCAATCTTACTCAACGATGTTGTCCAATCTCAAACATTCACAAAAGCTCAACATATCACCATCTTGGCAGGACACACATTTACGGTAGACCACACCATCTTTGTTTTGACTCAACTTTTCTTTCGTCCAACTTAACCAACATTGTTTCATTTTGAGCCTTTATGGAAATTCAAAGTATTGTCATCATGGCAAGCCACCATGCAAGGTGTTTGTGGTGAAAACACCCCACATCATTCTTGTTGTGACTTAGCTTTTAGATCCACCAATTCACGTCACAATACTCACTCAGAAGGTGAATGGAAGGTGAACGGGCGATGCCTTGGAAACTTCCTTTGGATTTCCATTAAAAATTTCATGCAATTGGTTTTAAAGAGAATGTGCAAAAAGTCCATGTTCACAATATGTTGGCTTTCCAAACACAAGGAACTGGCGTGGGTGTGTGTCATACATATTTTGTTCTTATACCAAATACTTGATGTATTATATAATTCAATATAGTACTACATTTAAAGGCCTATCAATAGTGAGGTCTTCTGTATGAAATTGTTTATCCAACTAATATAACGAGTGTTATAAAAATTTCATACGATACGGGGCATATTGAAGATCTTTTAGTCATGCAATATTTTCAATGAAAGTCCTGGTGGAGTCATATTATACTCATATATCATGACATTGTATTGTACACTTAAGGGTGCAACTATGAGAGAGAGAGAGAGAGAGAGAGAGAGAGAGTATGTGTGTGTGTGTGGTACTAGTGATCATAAGACTAGCACTATGGACATTGGACACATTATAGCTTCAAAGAAATTCATATTTCAAGTCAATAGTTGCCCAGCTGCCTCACAAGATAGGTATGTGTGTGTTTGTTTGCGGATGAGAGAAGGGCCCTACGACGTGAGGACTCAAGGACCTACGTTGTGGCGAAAACCTTGCAAACGCCGTCTATATCAGCCCAGTACTCACTGCATAATACATAGTCATCAATCTTTGCTGAAGTTATTCTACACTTCCAGTCAGTCTCTTTTTCTCACTCTGGTCGTGCAGTCAAGTCTCCGCACTTAAAAGAGCGATCAAGCTGCAACATCATACGGCTTTTCAGCCTACAAAATTCTTGTTCTAGAAGCCCGTAGCTGTGTCTTATCGCCGCACGTCATGCTATTGATCCATCACTCCTCCTCTCTAAAGTCCCAATTGACTAGACTTAGCTTTTCTTTATTGTTGTAGACTGGACTTAGCCTTTGCTTATAATCTCAAAGTCAGTCAACTAACAAACCGGGCAGAGTCACCTGCAAAAAATATAGTGGAGTTTGCGATTCTGGACGTATCTCAAAGCCGCAGGATAAGGCGTCCGCTGCTGAGAGTCGAGAGTGAAAAGGAAAAGGTAGTACACGTGCAGAATTGGTGTGGCGGCGATGCTCCGTTTGCATGGAGTTCGGAAATGTGTAGACTTTTGCTCCAAAAGAGAGGATATCTTCAATTTGAATTTGGCTGCTTTTTTTTTTTATGGTTTAGCGTAAAACTTGGCTGCTAGTGAAGAACTCGTCCATGCTAACATCATACCTATCGTATCTCTCTCTTGCTCTCCAGGGTCTTCACCATAGGCATTGATACTCATGTGTATAAGAGTGAAAGGGAAGGGGGGGGGGGGGCATCCTTAAGCAGCCTCCTCAAATAAGGGGATCAGCCACATGTTGGAGGTAGCGCTTGACATGTCGTGAAGGGAACAAATTGGCCTAGTCGGAGGCAAAGAATTAGGGGAGGCAAGAGGTTCAGTTTTTCAACCTTCAAAGGTTATGGCCTACATCCAGAGGCAAGAGAAAATTTAGGGCAAATATGCCCTCATGACTCCTTTATGTGGCCATGCTCAAAGAATGTATGTAAGGACTCATGGAGAAAACATGTTCAATGCGATTTGATTGGTCCATATGGAAGGCTTTTTGGAAATAATGTGGATGTGTTTGAAATGCCACATAGCTGGGATTTCTTGTCCCTTAGGAATCAATCAAATTAGCTGAGCAAATCTATCTATACATGAAGCAAAAAAAAGAAAAACATTGCATTAAAGTCATGGTCACAATACGCCAAGGTTTTACTAGGACTTTTAGAGCTAGGGTCTTGTCACGATTAGGTTGAGAAGAGAGAGAGAGAGAGAGAGAGAGAGAGAGAGAGAGAGAGAGAGAGAGAGAGAGAGAGAGAGACAGAATGTTGGCTGTTATGAAAAAATTTATTCTTGCATTTTCATTGGGCCACGTGTGCCCTAAAATGTATTTGACGTGCAGTTGAAAGATTATGAAGTGTGTTGAAAGACACGTGGTTTTAGAAATTTCTAGAGAGAGAAAATGTGCGATTTCAGTAGTCTGTCAAAAATGTCACTTTATCATTAGGTCACCATGTTAGATTCACCACCACTGTCGTTGTAAAGTGCATCCAATGTACCTCGTAAGACTCCAAGGGGTGAGACTCCCTAAAGTCCCAGAGCAAGTTAGGAAGTCAATGACTGAACCTCCAACCTGTGGTGAGCTAGTCGAATAGGCACAAGTTATGAGCTAGCTTTGGAGCACGAGTCATGGTCTAGTCAGTTCCTGGGACCCATGTCTAGGAGCCAAGTTGATTCTGCCCGCCAAGACAGCTCCCAAGACCCATATCCAGGAGCTAGACTGATTATGGCGGGCTTGTCATTCTTAATCAGCAAAATAAAAACTAAGTCTAGAAAAGTGTGCTTTACCAGACAATACTATATTCTAGGACAGAGGGGGGGTGTTGAATCACAACAGAACTACAGGGAGAGTCCGACAGACAGAAACTTGGGCAGCTCAACCAACACTAGGATTCCAGTCGCCATGTCTCAGCTTCCTATACCAGCGCGAGCTAGGCACAATGTCCAGCACGTGTTGGTGGCCCCGAGGCCTGTCAGTCTATGTTTGAATGTAACCTTTTCCAGATTTAATTAGGCCAACTGAAAATGGCTTTGACCTGATTTGGATTCATCTTAATCCCCTTTCAATATAATATGGCCCAAATATGCTACTTCTTTAGTAAAAAACTGGTATTTAGGTTTCTTTGTGAATATCTTATGTTTTTTGACAAACGAAACACTTTTCTAGGTGAGCCAAATGTTCTTTTTTAGCTTTGTTGTAAACTAAAATATCATCTAGCAAACCTATTACAAATTTTCCTAAATATGGTGACTATGACAAGTTCTGAAATTTGTTTTTGGGGCATCTTCCTCCTTAATACGGACTTGATGATATCTCGAACGTTAATCTATTATAATGTTCCATCGAGCTTATTGAACAACTTGTCTACCCGAGGCATAGGGTACTTATTCTTAATTGTGACTTTATTTAATGCTCTGTAGTCTACGCATAAACGCGTAGACCCTTCTTTTTAACTAAAAGAAAAAGTGATGCCCAAGAGGAACTGCTTGGTTGTATATGAATTTCATTTAGATATTATGTTAATTGTTTTCTTATTTTCTTGTCTTCTGACTGACTAACCCGATAGGGTGGTCTAGCTATGGGTGTTGTGCCAGGCACAAAATTAATAGCATCTACTTCCCTACTAGGTGGCAAGCCACTAGGTAAATCGTCAAGAAAAAGATCACCATACTTACTTAACAGAACATCTATTTCTTTTTTTGTATTAAATATATTACTGGAAACATAGTCATTAAAAATACACTACAAGTCATAGAAATGTACATGATGCTGACCATCCTCCATAAGTTGAACAAGCTCTGAACTATACACTAAAAGACTATTGGGAACTTTACATATAGGTGAACCTCCCGACCGGTTTTTTGAAAGCTGAGGGTATTATCCTGATAATTCCTTTAGAGAGTGGCGCCCGGTCCAAATGCATGATCTAGTAGTTGACGTTATCATGATATCCCTGAATCTTCATACCCAAACTGTTGACCATTGTTTCCCACACTTTTTTATCCTCACCTTTATCCAAAAAAACAATGTACCTTTGATGATTAGGTGTTTTGGGAAGTTTTAATTTCTTGACTAGGGTCTAACACTACAACATTTTTGAAGATTTCCGCCCCTATTACCGAGGCTTCTCTGAAGCAAAAATAAAAATAAAAAAGTCCATATCTGCTGGTATGTCCAATGATGTATGCCTCGATAACATAACCTCGATAATTGCATCGGGTCTCCAAGTATCCCCAAAATATTTTCATGTGGTTTAAAGAAAGGTTTTTTCGAGGGATATATCGAGAGACCTCGGAATATCTGTCGGGTTGTGGACTGATAAAAGAAGAGTGCCTTTTGAGGAATATATCGAGAGACCTCAAAATATTCCTCGAGGTGTGGAGTGATTAGTTAAGAGCGATTTCTGAGGGTTATTCTGAGGTTCCTAGAGAAAATCTCTTCGAGGATTATTTCGAGAGAACAAAAAAAAAAAAAAAAGGGCAGAATTTTGACTGTCTAATTGCCAATCTTCTCATGCATACATACTAGGTCATGAGGCCCAAAGCTAGAGGATCTCCCTAGCATAGCAGAGGTTAATTGACAATGGTGCTCATGATCTTCATGAAACACCTCTATTTCGGTAGCTGCCAAATCATTGGGGAAACTCATAGTATGAAATAGGTGTATTTGCTTGTTATCTTTATTTTTGTTAAACGGTCCTTCATGACACTATGTGACTGTGTGACCTTTTTCCGTACAGACAAAACACAACTTTCTTGCTTAGCTTTTTCATAGTCTTCTATTTTTAACGATTGAATTACTGTAGGGCACTTCTGAGGACCTTCATTCCAATTGGATTTATCAAATTGTTTTTAAAAAAAACTTTTTTTCTAAATGGAAAAACTATTTGAGAAGGCTACTCGGAACTAGGTTGTTCGGCCTTCCGTCTGCCCACTGAATCGTCATAGATTTGGGCGAACTTAATGGCATGTTCAAGAGTAGTAGGTGAATTTCATTGAACTTCAACCTTGTACTCATCTCGGAGCCCACGGACAAAAGCCCCTAACTTTCTGATAATCATCTATATTTTGAAGCTTAAGAATGGATTCCCTATACTAAGAGATATACTAGGTTAGAGATTTGTCCATGACCAACCTTTCACAAGTTTTCCAAGCCCTATCAAGTTCCAGGCAAGAACTTTTGTAGAAAAGCTTTCTCGAAAGGCTTCCATGATTGAGGTGTCTGCCTTGTTAAAATTCACAAGCTAGTCTGGACCAATTTTGGTCATATGTATTGTAATTGGCAAGATGGCCATGTAATTGGATGCCACACATACCAAATAACATAGGATGCTTTCCCAAAGTTTTATTCTACATCCTATTTTGTAAAGGCACCTTTGAAATAAGGCCAAAAAGTGCTTAGATAAGGTAGAGAGAAAACAAGATCCAAAAATAGCATGTTTTTTATTTTTGGATCTTGAGATCAAGACCCCTAATTAGGGTGGATCCAATGATCAATTGGGTTGGATGTTAGGGTTAAGTTATGATAAGTTGAGAAAAACTCTAAAATGCTCAGATTTGGACTACTAATTTATAAATATGTGATGGTTAAATTATGAGTAAAAATTTGGTTATCCATCTACCAATGCTGTTGGTGATCCATATGCTTGATATTTGCCATTTGTGTTGATTGCTTTGCAATTGTGGGATTAATTAGCAAGTTAAGGTACTGTACTCTGCATGTGGTAGTTCGTACTTTCACACGTGTGAAGGATATTGCAAGAATTCAAGCCAAGGTGGAGTTCAAGCCAAGGTGAAGCTAGGAAATACTAAATTGGTTGATGTTGCATTTTCAACATGGTATCAGAGCCTTGTTATGAAATGAGCTAAATTCTTGCAATTTGATTCACTAGCATCATAGATTTTGATCAATTCAAAGCATTGATTGATTCTTTATGATTATCTATGATTTGTATCTCCATTATTGATCAAATTGAGTTCTTGTAGGATCTGATCAAAAGGTGTTTAGGCTTCTAAAACCAGGTTCAAGTCACTTCTTATCTACAAGATCAAATTAGCAAGTTTTGTTTGCTTTCTCACATTTGATTCAAGGCAAGTTTTGGAGACAATCTCGAGGAGTAGCATTCAAGCATTGAAGAGGTAGAAGGATCAAACTTTTTGGAGCTGATTTAGTCTATTAGCAGGTGTATGAGAGACCTCCTAAGAGTGATTTAGGTTCAGTCCAAAGCATTTTGCATTTACTCATCTAAGATCAATATTTTGTCAAAATTGTGATCTTTGTAGCTTGTTCTTGGAAAGTAGATTGTTTCGATTCTTATATAAAGGTTCAACCTGATCTTATAAGAGTGATTTAGAGTGGCATTTATGTGCAATTAGATCATCTTTTTTCAGGTTGATTGGATCTTTATAAGCCTTGTGAAGTTTAGATGAAGGAGTTGTCAATTTGGGTCATTTTTCTACATCAAGCAAGCTAGGTTCATTTTGTATCTTTTTCAGTAAAATTGATTGAGCTCAAGACCAAATAGCATCTTTTTGATAATTCATTTATTGATCATTCACAGGTCCCTAGATAGTGGGATAGCTAGTACGTGCATCGTTTCTATTGTGTATCCATTCTTATAGAATCAATCTCTTGTTTAGAGGAGGATGGCATCCATGAATGCTTATCTTTCGGATTCTAGTGATATGTTGAACAAATCAAACTATTCTAGTTGGAAACTAAGAATGTAATCAATCCTTGTAATGCAAGATTTGATGGACACAGTGAGTGGGGATGAGCCTATCCACACTCCAAATTCCACTAAATACAAAAAGAGGTGCAAACTAGCCTTTCATTGTATTAAAATGAATTTAGCCAATGAACTCCTAAAGGAAGTAGGAGAGTGTACCTCATCCCAAGAGGCTTGGGAGTCCCTTAAAAAGGTTTATGAGTCAAAGAACACTACAAGGTTGCTTGCCTTGAAACATCAAATCTTTCAAAGCTACCAAAAGAAGGGAGAGAGTGCTCATTCATATGTTCTAAGGGTCGACGAGCTAAACAAAGAACTTTTCTTTATAGGAGAATCTATAAAGGAGAATGAGCTTGTACAACTAATCTTGAATGGCCTTTGTGTATATTTCTCTAACTTGGTGCAAGGATATGTCATAATGAGCAAGTTTCCATTACTTGAAGAATATGGTGTGTACTTCATCAAAGGAGGATTGGGATTCATTAAAGAAGCTTTATGAATCCAAGTCTACATCTAGAGTGTTGACTCTAAGAAGAAAAATCTTTCAAAGTTTGCAAAAGAAGGAAGAGAGTGCTCAATGATGAGCTAGCATATATTGATGAGAGCATTAAGGAAGGAGAACTTGTTCAAGTTATTCTTAAACTTTTTGCACAAGATTTTGGTAAATGAGGAGTTTAGGCTTCAAGCAAGAGGTGGATCTACATCAACATCTCAATATGAAGGGGAGGCTATGTTCATCGTAGACAAGTTCAAGGACAAAAACAAAGGCAAGTGGTCAAAGGGTCAAGATCAAGGTGAGCCTTCCTCTTTTGTTGGTAAGAAGAAAGATAGTTCAAAGTTAAGATGCTTCTATTGTGGAATCAAAGGGCATTTTGCTAATAAATATTTGAAGAAGCAAAGAGATGAAGGTAGCAAGCAAATCAACTTTACTACTAATGATGAGGATTCAGGTGGTTGTGATTTTCTTATGGTCTAGGTGGTTGTGTTCTTCAAGTCCAATATCAAGTGAAGGTGACAAAGATTCATGGTGGATTGATAGTGGAGCTAGTTCACACATGACTAGTCACAAGGAGTTCTTTACTTCTTTGGTCATTTATGATGAATTTAAGAAAGTGATACACATGGCCAATGGTGGTAAGTGTGTGATTGAAGGTATTGGTTCAATTCCTATTTGTCTTTCTACCAATAGGAAAGCAAGACTTGATGGTGTTCTTTGTGAGGGATTTCAGAAACTTGAACAACACTTCCTTGCTGCTCCTTTGACCTTACTTGAGTCTTAAATAAGCTACAAACACAGATCCATAACATTTTTGCCAATTGACTCTCCTTTGATGCTCTTGACTAGCTCCAAATTTTCATCTTCCCTTTTGACTAGTTGAAGCCCTTTGAGATCAACCTCTGGATCATCAAATTGACCATCAAAGTCATTGAATGGACTTTGTTTTCCAGATCCATTACTTGTTATAAAAACATGAAAACATCCATCTACTTGCATAGCATCATCTACACAAGAAGATCTACTAGAAAATGTTCCATTCTTCATAAGAGCTTGATATTCAAGATCCAGTGCTTGGATCCACTCCTCTTCTTTCCTTGCTTCATCTACACTTGTAGGTTCATCAAAAGAGGTTAGGAAAACAACATAATTTCCAGAAACTACTTGCTTACCCTTTTCATCATATGTGTGTACTTGTCTTTCCCTTGATGTTCTCCTTAGCTTTTGAATTGATGAAGGTCCATCATCATCACCATCCAAAAAAAGTAGGATCCTTTACATCAACATCAAGAATGTTAGATCCATCCACACCTTTATCAATCATGCTTGAAAACACTTTTGGAATGTTCCCCTCATCACGTTGGCTCTGATACCAATCTGTTGGTGGTTTGTGAGATGGAAATTATCAGCTTTGATACCACATCTGTTGGGTGAATGCCTAAAGACGAAAGACAACAATAATGATAATGAAAGAACAGTGATAATTGTGTTTAACTGGATCATGGACTACTTAGAGAATGTAGATTACGAGTTTTTCTTATGTATTGAATAAGATTATTAGTGTAAGAGTCTTAGACTACCGTGAAAGAGAGATTGCAGAAATGATTAGGCGTCTAAGACAACCATGCAATCCTCTAATGTTGATAATCTGATATGAAAAGAATGTAGAAATAATTTAGGCGTCAAAGACAGCCATACACTTCTCTTTATATTGATGTTTGGGTAAGAGGAGTGAGAGTTAATTTCATTCAACAAGAATGCAAAAAGATGTAGAACAGTAGCGAATTTGTATAATAAAGTTGTAGTAACAACGATCAGACCACAATACAATTGTGATGATAAGCATGTGATCCTACTCACAGATTCAAAGCAATTGCTAAAGTTCTAAATATCTCTCTCTATATATAATCACTAACTCTGAGGAGTCAGCTACGAGAAGACCCGTTCTAGTCGTTTGATCTTTGTATGACCATCCTCTAATGCGACTTTTTGCTTGTGTAGAATCCCGTGTAAAACTACGATGTCAGGTTTTTGCTTTTTCCCAAGGCAGAAATTATATGGAAAAATGCAGTGTCGCATTTTTCGCTTTTTGTTGCCTATCAAAAACTCTATGTAAAAATGCAGTGTCGCATTCTTTGCTTTTGTCGCCTATCAAATTTTGAGAAAAAATGCAGACTGTAGCGACAATCAATCTCAAATTGCAGATTGTTGAAAAACAATTCATTTTCTGCAAGTTTCATTTGAAAGAGTAAAATTGAGAGAAGGAAGGAGGGCAGATAGGAAGAGTAGGAGTAAGATTTAACTCCAACACATCAAAGATGACATCTCTACCAACAACTACTTTGTTAGTAGAAGGAATGTAAACCTTGTAGGCTAAAACTCACCTCACTATATCGAACAAAAATACCTCTTCATGAAGGTGGATCCTCCTTGGTCCTATCATCAAGAATAATGTTGACATTGCATGTGCATCCAAAGGTTATTAGAAAGTTGACACTCTGTCTCCTCTTGAATAGCATCTTAAAAGGTGTCCTTCCATCCAAAATAGTACTCAGCCACCTATTGCACAAGAAATTGGCACACAACAAAGCTTGATCCCAAAATGGTTTGTCAAGATTAGCACTTAACCTCATGGCTTGACATAAAGTCCTATTTTTCCTTTCAGCCACTCCATTTTGTTGTGGGGTCCTTGATGTTGTATACTCCCTCTTGATCCCATGCTCATCACAAAAGGCCTTGAACTTAGTAGATATGTACTCACCACCATTGTCACTCCTTAAGCACTTGATTCTTGTGGAAAATTGGTTCTCCCTTGCATTCTTGAACTTGATAAAGACATCATACATTTCACCCTTGCTTTTTAGTAGATAGATCCAACAAAATTTACTAAATCATCAATGAATGCTACATACATCTTAGCTCCACTATTGCTAATTGTAGTAAATCCATGAATATCCGAATGTATGAGTTGAAAAGGCTTTGTAGATCTAGTATAAGGTAGTCTATGTGACTTAGACAAATCACAAGACCCACAAACATGATTGATGCCACTTAAGAAAATTGGAAGACCTATCACAACATTCTTTCTAGCCATTACCTCCAATTACTTGAAGTTGAGGTGTCTCATCCTTTTATGCCAAACTTCTTGTATAGGTATTTGCTCTCTTGCAGCACATCCAACTTGGTTAGCAATAACACAAGTTCCCTTGCCTTTTACCTTTTCCAATCAAGACATCCTTCCTTTTGATCATACAAGCATCTCCATCAAACTCAAACTTGAGGCCTTTACTTAGCATTTGACTCACCCTAAGCAAATTCTTGGTAATAGATTGAATAAACAAGACATCCTCCAAATGAACATTCCTATTTGTAGAGAGAGAAATGGGAATTGTGCCAATCCCTTTGATTGCACACTCACCATCATTGGTCGTGTAGATCACCCTCTTGTCATCTCCATATATCTAGTAATTTTCAATGGGGAAAAGATTTCAAAATAGTTTTTATATTTTCTGAGTGGTATATTGTACATATACTCAAGTATTTTTCAATGATTAAGTATGGTTTTGGAATCCTGTTATTTATGATTGACGAATCAAAAGATTCTAAATGTTTATGATTGACGAATCATACATTGATACTTAATGGTCATCATTAAAAGATTATAAGGAAATGTGAGGATTCTTAAGATATTGAGTAATTTTTGATCAATTGAACGAGTCAAAGATTTAGATCATTTATTTGGAAATTTAAATTTGTTTGCTCCATCACATACTTGCGATTGTGTAAATCTCACAGGCACTTATGAGGAATTTTCTTACTTTAGTGGATGAAGTTCTACAACAGATTGTAGTCAAGGAATGCTTGTGTATTGTTTTCAGCCTAAATCTCCAGTTAATTTAGAGACAGACAAGTCTATCAAGATTGAATGATTGTTATTTTCTTGCATGTGATGCTAAGAATAGAGCATTTAAGTTAGAATTGAGTCTAGATAGCCGGGCTCTCCAGTGTATGTGGTTATTAGTTATGCCTCATCATTCCGGACTTGGCCGATAAAGTAATTGATAATCATATGAGGGCCCAGACCTATCTAAGAGGAATATTCTCTCCTCATGGGAGAGAATATATACTAGTGGAAACTCACCCATCTACGTATTGGATTTTTGGATCCTTGAAGCCAGGATCCCCTCCTCTCTTGCATTCATTCACCATGGCATGAGGGTGAAGTGGTTAGGGTATTGACTAGCCTTTTCCATTGGTTGGTTGGTTTTGCTCCACAGGTGTCCTTTTGGTTGTATGCAACAAGATCTAGTCAAATCTTCACTAGGCGATCCTTACACCTGGGCCCCTTGATCTGTTGTAGTGGTTGCATGAGCTGGCTGATCATTTTCTGGGCCCCCTTCTACTGCATCTCTTAGTGGTGAGCTGATCTCCTCGAGAATCTGCGATAGGGGGGAAAGCTTGACAGATGGCTTCCTCTTGAGTAAGTCCAGTATCCGACTGCTCTTTGTAGAAGGGTTGGTCGTGATAGTAGGTGGCACTGATGGTGTGGCAATCTCTTCTAATAACATGGTCTCCAACTGAGCCACAAAATCGTGAGGAGGCGAGTTGGGTGTGGCTTGTACCACTGATTGGATGGACAGACGTTGGACTGCTTGTTTGCAGTCCTTATCCTCCTGCTTGGTCGTTTTTGGCTTTTCTTTGGAGGGTGCAAATTCTTGTGTGGGGGCAATCGGAAAAGCTGCCGAAAAATCAATCAGGCCCATCGCTTGCGTCATTGCCAATTGGGTGAGTAAAGGCCCCACGGAAGTCTGTTTCTTTGGGGACAACAAGGCCTTGGAGATCGCGTCTTGGATGAGGTGTGTCCAGTTGTAATTATATCCCTTCTGGCTCGGTGATGGTAGCTACCCCAGGTACATGAAGAAGGTGAGAGAAATTTTGGCCTTCCTCGTTCTTGCCACTTTAAAAAAGTTCACCATGAAGGTGGTTTCCCCTTGGAGGACCTCATCCGCAATGACTTCTATTAAGATTCCATCGTTGGTGTGCCATCATGCTCACTTGGTGGTGTCCATGTATGCTTTGACGTCGTCAACTCTTGCCCTATTTGTCGGAATGTGTCTCGGCCCATCTGGAATCCCATTAGTCTCTAGGTCTTCGATGGTGTATGAGACCCCATGTGTAATTTGATTTAGCCTATACTTTAAGGTAGGCTTCTCTGGAGTGGCAGTCTGGTAGGCATACTTCACTATAGTTGCATACTGGCGAAGTAAGGGGAGATAGTCCCTGTAGATCTTCAGAATAGGCTTAATGCTTTGGGTATGCTTGAAAACACTGGAAAATTTTTGGAATTTTTGGCAGCATCTCCTTAGCAAATGTGAGTTTTAGTTCATTCCCACCTCCTTTTATACACCCCTCCCTCCAAATTTGGTGAACATAGATGTTAGGTATCAGATTGACTAAAAAAGACATTCTAAGACCAATGGTGATAGTGGCGAACTTAGATGGAGTCATTCGCACGTGTGGCAAACTCAAAAAGAGATAAAAATGGCCAAAAAACTCAGTTCAATTCAAGAAATCACTTAAACTCAATTTTTGAGAGTTTGGCTAGGAATCTAGGTTCACCTGTTTGGTAGTAGATTTACCATGTTGAGAGGCATAAAATATCAAGGGGAAAAACCTAGATCTCAAATCCACACATGTGGGGAGCTTGTTTAGTGATTTTTTTAAAATAGATTCGTCAAACAAATTGCTTGAGAGTCTTGATTTGCCTAATTCACTAATGAAAGAGCATGTTATGAGAAGTCTTACTTGAAGAGGGCGGACCTAGATGTAAAATCTACAAGCAAGCAGAGTGGTTTAAGTGATTTTTTCTCTTTTGGGCCTATAGGGATGGAAATTAGGATTCCAGGTTTGCTTGACTCAATTTAAACTCATCATGATGTGCTTTAGAAATGGTCAAGTAGGCGAACCTAGACAGCAAAAATTGAGAGAGAGATATTGATATTTTTATCTCCTATAGTGCCTTTTGTTGTTGTACTTGGCTGAATAGTGAAGGAGCTTGGAAGTGTTCAGATCATTGGTAAATTTCCTGCACTGGCATTGTTTTCAAGGATCTTTGATGAAGATTTCATTTTCTCTGTCCAAACTTATTGATTCACTTTGTTACACCAGTACTGTGTTTGGTAGACTTTGGCTTCCTTACTTGTAACTTGTACTAATCCATGCATCACTTGGGCTACTCTTCTGTCCCTAGAAGGACTCTACTCTAAGCACATATAATCACCCACTGTACATCATATCCTGAAAAATAAGTTGATAAAAAATCTGTTCATAGACAACTGAGAAAACATAAAGAAAGGAGAAAATTTAAATAAATCAAACAAAGATCGAAAAAGTTTATACAGTAGGAGGTAAATGGTAATAGCGTTTTAGCCGACTACCATTTACTAAGGTTGGTAAGAGATCACCTTCCAAGGTGGCCAATTAAACTGCACCATTTTCATATAACTTTGTTACACGATAGGGTCCTAGGCCAAAAAATTTCAATTTGCCCTTCGTGGCCTTGCTTTGATACATCAACACTAATTGACCTTTGTGTAAGTCTTTTTTCTTTAAGGCATGATCATGCCAAGCTTTGCGGCGTTCAGGTTTCACACAAATTCGATATAGTTGTCCTGCTATTGATGCGAAAAAATGCGTTCAGAAAATGCAAATTTCAGCTATAACTCTGATGACAAACTGATAAAAGGTCTCTGGAACGATTCGCAAAACTTTCTCGAAACTCGAATTATTTTTGTTCAAAAATCATTCATGTTGGATCAAGCAGGCTCTGTAACACAACCAAACGAAACGAGACGAAATCTAAACGAAAACAAAATGAAGCGAAGCGAAGCAAAACTTAAACGAGCTCTGACATTGATTCATGCTGGAACCATAGAGATCACGAAACGAAACAAAACAAAACGAAACAAAAGCATTCGTGAAAAGATCAATCAAGCTCTGTAACGAAATGAGACAAGACGAAACGAAACAGGACGAAATGAAGCGAAACTTAAGTGAGCCTCTGAAATTGATTTACGCTTATAGCCAAGTGATCGCGAAGCGAAGGAAATGAAAGCATTCACGAACGAAATCAATTTGTCAGAAATTCAGATATGATGCTGGTCACTGCCAGCTATATCATTCCTACAGTCCTTTAGAGAGTAGACAGACAGTGCTGATCTATGTTAACAATTTAACATAGCATTCAACGAAATCAAACCAATGTGAGGAATTGAATGAACAAGTGAATCAGACACACGAATAATATTAGACAAAAATTCATTCGAGATCATATAATTGTATATAATAATATGTGCACAATAGCTAAAATATTACCTATTGATCTCCTTGAATTTTAGCAGCACTGCATGACAGATCGACGTAGTGCATTGGCGTGAGAGAAATACAGTTCTCTCACGAATCGTGTCTCGCTTACTAGCGGCTTATGCATCAAATAGAAAGTATATAGTTCACGAACAATTTCATGTCACGTCGTGTAACTTTCAGATCAGAAAGATTAAACATCTCTAACTAATCACGCATTACAAGATTGACAGATTAGCCACGATCTAGAGTACTTCTGCTGATGTCATAATATCTAAACAAATACTTGTACCCCATGGTACTTGGCTGATCTTCTTGATCAATTGAGGAGCACCACTGATTTCGTGTCATGTCGTGTTGTGTCGTCTTTTGTCAAAAATTCAGAATTGAAAGCTAGCAAAGCTTTGGCATTAGAAACATTTTGTTTCTTTAGCTCCCACTCAAAGCATGATAGCTTGACGACTCCAAGACTGCTCCTCTATCTCTCGAATAGACCTTCGTCTAGGGCCTTTGTGAAAATGTCAACAACCACGTCTTTCGTTCCAATGAAGGTGGTCTACAGCATCTTCTTCCCAATCAAATCCTTAATCAAGTGGTACTTGATTGCAATGTGTTTAGTCCTTGAGTGAAACATGGGGTCTTTCGTCAGATGTATTGCAGATGAGTTGTCCATCTGCAAAACCAAAGGTTCATTTCTCGTTTTGCCCAATTCGTCAAGGAATTGTTTGAGCCAAATTATCTCATTGGCCATCTTTGCTGCTCTGCTTCGCAGGATGACTGAGCCACAATGGTCCTGCTTCTTGCTGACCTAGAGAATTGCTGCTCCTGACGCAATGGTGCATCCTCCTGAGACACTTTTACAGTCGTCCTTGAGGGATGCCCAGCTAGCATCACTGTAGGAAAGCATCTGGAACTCTGCATCACGACAATAATACAAACCATAATCCTTTGTTGATTGAGGATATTGCAAAATTTGTATTGCAATCTTCCAATGTGTCGAGCCTGGATTTGTACATAACTGGCTTATCCTGAACACTGCATAAGCAATGTCAGGGCGTGTGTTATCTGCAAGATACATCAACGATCCTATCAGTTTCATGTATGTGTGAGCTGCATCAATTCTCTCTCTTCTTCAGTCCTCGAACAATTTTCATTCGTCAGTACTGTTCCTGCAAGGATTGGAGTATTCGCTCCTTTGCAATTCAGCATCCCAAAATCCTCTAGGATTTTCTGGGTGTATCTGGACTGATGAAGGTACAACTTACCTCCTTCATAGTCCCTATCAATCTGCAAGCCAAGGTAACACCTGGCTTCTCCCAGATCTACAATCTCGAAATGTTTCGAGATGTCATTCTTCACTTCAGCAATCAGCTTCTCACTCTTGCAGAGTATCAGAGTGTCATCCACATACACAGCCACAGTGATGATCTTCCCATCTGTAATTCTCACATAGACATTGGAATCATCCATCAATGGCTTGAATCCCAAGGATTTCATGGCTTGATCTTTCTTTTTGTACCATTGTCGAGTTGACTGCTTCAGACCATAGATACTCCTATGCATTCTGCATGCATAATCAGGAAGTGAATTTGAGACATATCCTGGAGGTCGATCCATAAGACCTCTTCGTCTAGCTCACCATGCAAGAAGGCTGTCTTCTCATCCACAATGTGGATCCTGAGGTCATAAGCAGCTGCATATGCAAATAATAAACGTAGGGACAAATGTTTCATGACGAGAGAGAAGGTCTCAGAATAGTCAATACCATATCTTTGAGAAACTCCCTTCGCTACAAGTCTTGCCTTATACTTTGAGACATCTACATCTGGTCCATACTTTAGCTTGTATACCATTTGCATTTACAGCCTTTCGCTTATCTGGTAATGGCTGCAACGTCCATACCTGGTTCTTCCTCATGGATTTTATCTCCTCATTCATGGCTTGGATCCATTTGTCCTTCTCTAGACATTCAATTGCCTCCTCGAAAGTCTGTGATTTGCCATTGAATCCACAGAACTCTTCTGATGTAGAAGCAGAGCTGTCTGGCATGTATCTTGTTGGCGCTCTTCATTGTCTTGTCGGCCTTCTAGGAGATCCTCTTGGAACTGCAATGCCTTTGCCTTTGTCTGCTCTGCTAGGTCCGGAACCATTTTGGTTTACAAGTGCTGTAGCAGTAGGCTGCCTCTCGAATCTTTCGTCTTCTGATTCGTCACTTGAATGCGAAGCGACTCGAAAATCTTCGATTTCGTGTTCATTTTCTACTCCCTCTGTCACAGGTGGTAGATCATAATACTGTCTTTCAAGAACTTCATAGCTGACAGGATCATTGCTGGCCATTGTTCTGCTCTCATCAAACTTGACATCTCTGACTGTCTTCACAATGTTCGTCTCTGGCATATAGACTCTGTAGTATGACGAATTGTTGTAATATCCTACCAGATATCCCTGTTCAGCTTTCTTGTCAAGCTTCTTTTGAATCTTATCAGGAGTATGTGCATAAGCTGCACATCCAAAGATTCTGATGTGAGTCGGGTTGGGTTTTCTACCCCACCATAATTCGTGTGGTGTCATGTGAGGAACACCAGACTTTCCTGTCCTATTTTGAATGTATGCAGCTATAGATAATGCTTCGTCCCACAGTACTCTTGGAGCTTTCGAGTAGGCCATCATGCATCTGACAGCTTCCATTAGGGTCCTATTCTTTCTTTCTGCAACACTGTTGTGCTGCGGTGTGTAAGATGCAGTCCTTCTGTGAATGATGCCATGATCATTGCAAAAGTCAGTGAAGCGATTCGAGATGTATTCGTCAAATCAATTTGTCTTGATCTGTTTCAATTTGTTACCAATGCATCTCTTAGCCCAATTCACATATTTAGTGAATTTGTCAAGTGATTTCGATTTATTTTGAATAAAATACACTGTCAAATTTTCTGTAATCATCAATAAAGGTAATGTAATATTTCGAGCCTCCTACTGAGATTGCATTGAAAGGTCCACAAATATCAGAATGCACTAACTCTAGAATCTTAGTTGTTCTGTAGGAGTCCTTGACAAATGGAGTGCGTGACATCTTACCCTTCAGACATGCATCACAGGTGGTCGAACTGGTTGCATTCAAGATGTCGACCCCTGTGATTGCTCCATGATGGCTTGCTTGGTAAAATACAACTGAATTCATATGGCATAGTCTCCTGTTCCATAGTCTGGCGAATCATCATGAGTATGATGCACTTGATCTGCAGGTAGGCATATCTTTAAGTGATACAAACTCTTTTTTTTTCTGTCTTGAGTGATCAGGGTACTGGTACTAGCATCAACAACGTTGCATGCTTCGTCTGAGAACATCACACGCATCCCTGCATCAGCTATTCTTGCCACAGATAGCAAGTCCTGCTATAGTGTAGGCACGAAAAGAACATCTTCGAGTCGTCTGTCTCTGTCGTTCGTGTTGAGCCACAGTGAACCAATACCGTTCACTTGATGTTTGGATCCATCTCCAAGAACAATAAATCTTGATGGATCTGCACTTAAAACATCAGACATAATTCGTCTTGATGTAACGAAGTGTGAGGTAGCTCTTGAATCTAGGATTACCTCCTGTGTGTTAGGTGTTGATATTGCACACATGTCTGCATAGATGTAGGCGGTCGAATTATTTATGTTCGATTTTTCTTCGTCCATTTTTGAGCTCTTAGGCTCCTTGACATAGGACAAACTATTATCGTTCTCCTATCTACTTTGTGCTGATTTGTTTCTTGGGTTTAGGCGGCAGTCCATGGCTACATGTCCCTTCTTGTGGCAGTGGATACACTCAATTTTTGGATTGAGCCAACATGAATCGACTGTGTGTCCTTCGCGTCTGCATCTCACGCGGGTCTTCTTGTCTCCACTTTGTTGTTTCGATCTTCCTTTGTTCTTTCATTTGCCTTTATTGGTTCCCTCTTAGGCTTGAATTGTTTCTTTGTCTTTTCTTTGTTGTTGTAGAGGGCTTGGTCAGAAGCATCCTTGTGATCAAGGTGCTTGCGAGCCTCGACTTCCTCTTGAATCTCGACAATTGTCTTTCGAGAGTCATTGTAGGATCCTTTGTGAGCAGGGTTCTGGTTGTCTGGAAGGATCTTGATAAGGCTCTCAACAGATAAGTGAGCTGCTTCTTTGCCAACACTGCATTTTCTGCTGCAGAATTGTGTAGTGAAAGGAATAGATCCTTCATCTTCCTTATAAAGGAAGTGAGATCTTTTTCGTCCCACTGCAGGTTTGTCAGCTAATCTTCCAGCATCATTATTTGACTGCATGATTTTGTTTTTGTGAGCAGTGTATCCCACATCTCCTTTGCTTTGGAGAGTGTAGTCAGGCCAAGTGTGAGGCTATCCTCGATGGATAATGATAGTAAGGCTACTGCCTTGTCATTCTTCTCCATCAATTCGCGTAGCTCCTTGCTTGTTATTGTAGGCATCTCCTCAGTGCCATCTACCCAAAATCCTTCACCCTTTAGTATCAGCGAGGTCTTTATCCTCCATGTTAGTAAGTTAGATCCTGATGAATCCAAAACTGTACAGATCTTGGATTGTATGCTGCTGATTGAAGCCATTGCTTCTGAATTTGTTTTCACTTGTTAATGGTTGTTTGTTTCAATGCTTAGCCTCCTAGATCTGATAGCTTTTCGGCTATGTCAAACTATGACAAGGTAGGCTCTGATACCACTGATGCAAAAAAATGCATTCAAAAAATGCAAATTTCAGCTAAAACTCTGGTGACAAACTGATAAAAGGTCTCTCAAACAATTCGCAAAACTTTCTCGAAACTCGAATTATTTCTGTTTGAGAATAATTTGTTTTGGATCAAGCAGACTCTGTAACACAACCAAACAAAACGAGATGAAGTCTAAACGAAAATGAAACGAAGCGAAGCGAAACAAAACTTAAACAAACTCTAACATTGATTCATGCTGAAAGCATAGAGATCGTGAAACGAAATGAAACGAAACGAAAGCATTTGCGAAAAGATCAATCAAGCTCTGTAACGAGACGAGACAAGACAAAACGAAACAGGACGAAACAAAACGAAATGAAGCGAAACTTAAGTGAGCCTCTGAAATTGATTTACGTTGATAGCCAAGTGATCGCGAAGCGAAGCGAAAGCATTCGTGAACGAAATCAGTTCGTCAAAAATTTAGATATGATTGTTGATCATTGCCAGCTATATCATTCCTACAATCCTTCAGAGAGTAGACAGACACTGCTGATCTACGTTAACAGACTAATATATCATTCAACGAAATCAAACCAATGCGCAAAATTGAATGAACAAGTGAATCAAACACACGAATAATATCAGACAAAAATTCATTTGAGATCATACATTTGTATATAATAATATGTGCACAACATTTACAATATTACCTATTGATCTCCTTGAATTTTAGTAGCACTACATGATAGATCCACGCAGTGCATTGGCATGAGAGAAATATAGTTCTCTCACAAATCGTGTCTTGCTTACTAGTGGAATTTTGGATCTAGTGATCCTCTCAAAATTGTCTCTCTCACAGGCGGACTGTATTCTGAATGTTTTTTGTCTTCTTCTTGCTTACTTGCTTATATTATGCATCAAACAGAAAGTATATAGTTCATGAACAATTTCGTCTCGCGTCATGTAACTTCCAGATCAGAAAGATTAAACATCTCTAACTAATCACAAATTACAAGAGTGGCAGATTAGCCACGATCTAGAGTAATTTTGTTGATGTCATGATATCTGAATAAATACTTGTACCCCATGGTACTTGGCTGATCTTCTTGATCAATTGAGGAGCACGACTGATTCATGTCATGTCATGTCGTGTCGTCTCGTCTCGTCTTTTGTCAAAAATTCAGGATTGAAAGCTAGCAAAGCTTTGGCATTAGAAACATTTTGTTTCTTCAGCTATCAAGCTATATAGAGCAGGTTTTATTATCAACTTTCGCTAATCTAGGAAAGGCAGTGAAGGATCAGGTCGTCCCCTCACAAGATACTCTACTATGCCAATAGCCCATTCAGGAACTACATCTGCATAAAAGATGTGAGCATCAGGAAGTTCATCATTGACTCCCACATCTTCTCGTTGAGTCATCAATATGGAAAGGTGGTCTGCCAAATAGTGTTTTTTTCCAGTCCTAACAAATATACATAATTCAAACTGTTGAAGTTGTAATAGCCATCGTGTTATACGGCCCATCATACAAGGTCGATTAACCAAATACAACAAGGGTTGATGATCAACATAAAAGACGAAAGGGTTGGCCAAAAGGTAATGTCAAAATTTCTTGATGCTAAAAATCATGGCAACGACCTCTTGCTCGGTGGTGGTATGGTTATTCTCTACTTCAATAAGTTGTTGGCTTGTAAAACAAATGGAAAAAACTTTCTTTTGTTCCCTTGGTTGCGTCAACACAATCCCTATTGCATACTTGGATACATTTGTATGCACGTGAAATTATATGTTCCAGTTTGGAGATCGTAAGATAGGGGCGGTAACAAGAGCTTGCTTGATTTTCTCGAAGGCATCTAGGGCTTCTTGTGTCCATTTAGTTTCAACAGTAAGGCGATAAATCGGTCGGGCCAACAAGGCAAACAATAATATAAAGCATATGTAATAATTGGCGACATCACGTATTGTTTTGGGTAGAGTCATCTCAATTATTACCTTGATCTTTCTTGGTTGTTGTCATACTGATAGAGCATGAGCAGATTGGTGGGATCGTCGGCGAAATTGTCATCTCAGTGGTATTCCACAGCATGGTATCCACACAGGCTATAACCTCATCTACTGGGTTGTCCCAAGTGGCTCAATTTGACCTTGTATTGATATACATTTGGGAGGTAGGGCTCCTTAGAGATCTTGGCCAGTGGTGGGATCCTAGGTACATCTTTCAGTATCATCTTCTCTCCATAGCGATGTGGATCAAAGTAATTTAACGCTTGTTCATCAGAGTATTCCATGTAATCTTCCAAGGTGATCACTGAACAAAAAGAGAGAAGTTCTTCCTCACAGGGTTCTAGGGGTGGTTCTAATGGGAGCCATGATAGTTCAACCATGTTTACCCCGATTTTGATCTTATCATCAAGGGTGACAGGTTTTTGGTTTGACGATTTTAATTCAGGCCCTTGGTTGGTTTCTTGAAGTAAGGAGATAGATCCTTTTACAAAACTCATACAATCGACTATAGCTAGAGCCTCAATCTAATTGATGATATCAGTATCATA
The DNA here is from genome assembly GCA_029204225.1 of Diphasiastrum complanatum. Classification (NCBI taxonomy): domain Eukaryota; kingdom Viridiplantae; phylum Streptophyta; class Lycopodiopsida; order Lycopodiales; family Lycopodiaceae; genus Diphasiastrum; species Diphasiastrum complanatum. Next base: position 45,655,495 of record CM055095.1, on the reverse strand, counting down.
ATCTTCATGGATTCCCAATGGTTTGTGATGCTTCTTTTGGTTCCGATCAATTGTGTGGTCAGTGGTGGATGAAGTTGTCTCCTCTAGTGGGCTAGCAAGCTTGATCGTCCAAGTATTTGGATCAACCCTCAATGTTGAGGTTTGGGCCTCAAAACACCCCTCTAGGAATCTGAAACATGTTTGTCAGCTTGCCTCTATTCTCACACAGTCAGTTTTTTAAGGCCTTTTATAGCAGGTTTTGAAACAGTTTATGGGCTATTTTTTACCTTTGTTTTTTGGGGAATTAATAGCTTAATGGTATGCCCACACATCCATATGATCAGTGGCTTTTGTGGTTGAGGGCATTCTCTAGTTACATGTCCTTTGTCTTTACAATTGGCGCAAACAGGTACATATCCCAATGCCCTCCTTGGTTCAGGACAGTCTGGTGAATAGTGACCATGTGCTCTACAGTTATAGCATGAGCCTCTTATTCTAGGTGGAGTAGTGCGCTCCTCCTCTACGCAAAATAGTGTATTGTTGATTAGTTCTCGGCTTTGGTGTAGAGTTCATCTAATTAGGAGGAACATTGGTATATGCTACCTCCTCATGTCCGTTAATTGGACAGAGGAATAATTCTTCCTCTATATAACTAGCTTGCAGATTTGGACAGTTAATTTTTGAATGACCTTCTTTTCTGCACTACATCAAATATTAGCATTAGATTTGGCTTTCTTATGTTTAGATTTTACATCTGACATTTGGACTTTCAAGTCTCCCATTTCTTTTGCTAAAAGCTCTACACTTTTCCTTAATGGGTCTATCTTTTCATATCTCTCCATTCTCCTTTTCTTATCTGATGTTTTACTTTTTGTTTTTCTATATGTGGAATCTTCTTCTTTTGACGAAAAAGAATATGATAGCTTTTTTAGAGTCTAAGTTTAAACCTTGAGACTTGCCAAAATTGTTTTCTTGCCCCTAATAAATATTGGCACCACAAGTTGGACTCATACTCGCAGGATGCTGAACTGGGGCCTAACATAACTAACTACTGATGGGCTCTTCAAGATGGGCTTATACATGCAGGATTCCATACTTGGGCAATTAATTACACAAAATTAATTATCAAAATTATTATATACACAAGCTCCTTCCATGCAAGGCGCTCCTTTCCTAAATTCTCCCGGACTCCATTGAAATGCCCCTTAGGCCTTGTATTCCAGCCTCCACATTGGTGGAGCTGGTAAGGCTTTCACGCCATACATTCTCTCAAACGAGACGGGGTCTATTTCCTTGTCGGAATGCGGACTAAGTGGACCTTTGGTGTCTGAACGAATTGGCTGCTGCAAGTGAGCAGAACGAGAGCAATCTCTCAAGAAACTTTCCAAAGAATCAAGATAATCTTGTGATACTTTTTCCACTGGCGGATATTCAGAAGGCCTGCCCCATACTCTTGGAACTACTATAGAAAGATGCAAGTGAATCAGACTGTCTGGCAAATCGAGCATAGATGTCAAATGTCCTCGAACAATCTTCCAGCTTCATGTCATAATATACATTCAAAAGAGATCCAATGCCCTCTTAGCTTCTAGGCTCAAATTTGGTCCTTAAGACACCAAGTTTGCTTCAATTCAATGTATAGGTAGACTTTCCAAGACTTTTCTAATTCCATAGATCTATTCTATTTGCAACTTTATTCATCATAGCTCCTATGTAAGTGAAATAACGTTTTTCTATGTTGCTCATGACATAACGGTTTTAGAGAGAGAGAGAGAGATCTTGCTTTCAAGTAGAGAGAGAATAGACCAAATTGCTTCCAAGTCAAAAATTGCATTATCTCTCAAAAGAATGTGGCATGAGGAATGCTCAAATTTGATTGGACCCCATGGATCTCGTCTCTCATAATGATTGGACCTCAAGATTGCCACCTCTCTCCATGATTGGACCACATAGCTTGCACCCCTCAATTTGATTGGCCAAGTGATTTTCACCTTTAAACATGATTGGGCCAAATATGTTGCACCTCTAAATATGATTGGCCTTATGATCTACATCTCTTAATGTGATTGGGCCAAAATTGACATTCAAATGTGGATATGGTTGCATAATAGCAAAATACCAATCCTTACATTTTGTGACACATGTCACTATCTCACTAGAACTTGAGTTGAAAGCGTTTTGACTTTTCAAAATCAACATAAAAATATGTACAAGGTGGTGGCGGACATAAATCCAACTCCATGATGACATCTAGCAAGGAAAATAACTAGTCTAATTTTACCATCTTTCACACTTTTGTTATATATGTATATGTATTTATATGTATGTATACATATATACATGTAGCTATCTAAATGTGTGTGTGGATGTGTGTGTGTGTGTGTGTGTGTGTGTGTGTGTGTGTGTGTGTGTGTGTGTGTGTGTGTGTGTGTGTGTGTGTGTGTGTGTGTGTGTGTGTGTATGTATATGTATATGTATGTATGTGTCATGTTATAATGAAATAGTTATCAATCTATAAAATGTGAAAAATTGTCAACTAATTTGTTGGTTTATTGGCATTTTTGGAGGCGAACTTGGAATCTCAACTTAGAGATAGTTTTATATTTGTTAATAAGGGCCTAAATAGTGTTTGTACTATCTTTGGCAAGTTGAGGTCAAGTTTGGACCCATTCTAATTGGCTAAATTTGATACATTGCATCTAGACTAGTATTTCTGCGTTATTGGTGAGTTACCAAGAAATTACCATTTAGAGTAAGTTTAGGGCAATTGGCCAAATGACATTTTGACAGCTATGAATAACAGTACTAGCATGAAGAACATATCATTGTATTCTCATTTTATATGGAGAATTTATCTCTTGAGTTTCTATGTCCATCTCATGTCTTTATCTCTTGATATCTTGATTTTCTATGTGTAGAATGTTGATTTTATGGTTGATATAGATTCCACACATGTGAAGGACAGTAGGTTGCTGCTGTTGTACGGACAGGGATAGTACCATACTGTATTTTCATGTTCATGATCATATCTTAGTGATTTATACAACTTTAGCATGCTAATCTTGATGAATTCTATCTTGTAAGTAAATTTAGATGTGCACACCAAATTGGCCCAAGATCTAAGATCCATCTAGTGGGAATTGGAGCAAATTGGCAATCTTGAGGTTTCTACACATTTGTCTTGAGTTTTTGTGAATGCTCACTCTTGGAGCCTTATGTAGGTTCAACATGGTATCATATCCAAGTATAAGAGGATAATCACTGATCCAAGGACAATCCATTTTTAGCAAGTTGTTGCTAGAAAACTAGTCTTGAGAGGGCAAGTTCAAATCAAGACTTAGGTTGAAGATTTGGAAGCCAACCTTGGTGAGGGTCAGTAGCTATACTTCCCACACGTGTGGGAACCTCTGTATTAGCATTTAATCTTCATTATTCACAAGATCCAAACAATAGCATTATATGTCATCTTGATGAGGTTTTTGGTGCGAGTTCTAGAAAAAACATCAAAGTATGTTTGCCATCAATTAGATGTGGCTGACTGTCATGAGATCTAATTATTTGAGGCTGAGTTTAAGAGCTTTCAATGTGTTTTACAGGTCTTGAAAAACCACCAAGGAGAAACAAGTTTTAGCCATGTTTTTGTCCAAAAGTTGTCAAAATTGACTTGATTTGATAGTTCTTTGATAGAATCTCATCTTATCTCCATTCTATCTTTGTAAGGGAGTGTGAGGGCTGTGACTAGAATTCCAAAGAGAGGGCTAGAAGTCACATTTGACGTAATCAAGACAAGTGAAACCTTTTTGAGTTTCTAGATTCAAATCAAGTTTAATTTTCTTGAGCATTGTTTTGTAGAATCCTTTCTAAGTGTTCTTTTGAATCAAGATCAAGGGGATCTTGCTACTTGAATATTTGTGAATTTCAAGTAAGTTGCTAGTGGGCAAATTCTAGAAAAGAACTTAGGGAGAGTTGAAAGTCAAAAAGGTCAATCTACTTTGTGTTCATTGATTTTCTCAAGAGTAGTCAATAGAGTGTAAAATTGGCAAGTAGTCTAGCTTCAAATCTCTTTTGATCTTTATCAGCTCTCGGGGAGAGAGTGAATTAGACCTAAGTGAGTCTAGAAGTAGTGTTTGGATCTAAGAAAGTTTATTTTTAGCTCAAGATTGAGTCATTTATTCTTGGTGAATTAGGCAAGACAAATTTTCCAAGCATTATTGACATTGGTGAGGAGAGTGAAATAGATAGCGATCAAGACCTTTGTGGATCTTGATATAACTTGGTGTATGTCACTATAAGGTGGCAACACCTTGGGTTTCACCTCTAATCACAACTCACATGTGTGTACTTTGTGTACCACAATATTTTTTCCATGGAAGCTAGTGGAAGGAAGATTGTTTAAGTTGGAAGCTAATGTTGCTTTTGAGAGTGTGAACTTGGAAAAGGAGGGGATTACTCAAGTGGAGACATTTTCAACGTGTGATCTTGCTAGCATTGAGGAAGGGCATCAAAGAGAGAAAGACCTTGAGGATCAGCCTCAAAACCCGAGAGCTCCAAGGAGGTTTGCAATGACAAAGGCCGAGTCATCAAATTTCATGCAAATTTTCTATTCAAGTGTGCATCTTGCAAGGGTGGAGAGCATTGGAGAGCCTATTATCTTTGAATCATTCTTGGATAGTATTAGTAGACATGAAGTGACTTGTCTCTTATCTTTAAGATTGATGGTATTTGGTACTTTATATGACAAGACAATGAAGTGGATGCTTACCAATCTATATTTGTTGTTGATAAAGCAATTTCATTGGATAACTATCTTTGTAATAGTTTGAATAGTGTCATAAAAGATTAAACATCATTTGTTTTGTAAATCTTTGTGTCCACATGTTGTGTGCATGATCATAGGACCAAAGAAAATCCTACATCAATGATAGGAGTAAAGGTAATTTGTTGCTCTTCAATTACATCAATGATAGGAGTAAAGGTAATTTGTTGCTCTTCAATTAGAGATTGTAGAATCTACATGTATTCCACCAAAGAAGTTGTCAATGGTGAAAATATTGTCTTTCATGAGTGGAAGACTTACAAAAATTAAGAAGCATTTATGGATCAGCACCTTATCCAAATGATTGATGAATTGAAGTCAAGTCAAGAGGATGAGCAAGCTCAAGACTCGAGGACTCCAAGAAAAACCTTGACTAATAAGATGGAGCCATCCAGGCTCAATCATATGGATCAAGGCAAATTGTCTTTCAAAATATTATTTATGGACTAAATAGCTTAATTGATGTACCATCAAGTGCACAAAATGCCTTGTAATTCATATCTTGGCATGATTGAAGTGTGCTACATGTACGCCTTTATGGAAAACCTTGTAACGGATCCTTTAAGAGGTGGTGAAAATTTTTTCATGGACATCACTCTCTATTGGAGTCTCAAAAGTGTTTGTAGCTAGATTTTTTAAGACACTTCTAAGTAATCATTTATCAAGCAAAGAGAGTTGTAGATAGATCAAGCTAAATTTGAGGAGTGTAAGAAATTGGCAAAAAAATTGGCAAATCTAGCTTGATCAAAACCATGTAAATTTAGGTGGGTCCCACATGTGTGAATCCTTGTTGGCACGTGTGAGATGAGGTCAAAGTAGTTTAGATCTCATTCATAGGGTTCTTTAGGCTTGTTTGGTCATAATTCCTAAATTATAGGACCAAATTCCTTGAATCATGGAGGTGGATAACCAACCTAGCCACCAACTTGGCAAAACTCTAGGGTTAGGTAAGATTAACAAATTAGGACAAAAATGGTCAATCATCTTCCTTATTACATGCTGGATTTTCACCTAATTTGAGGTGGGGAAGAGCTTATTGTACATACAATCCATCATTCCATAGTGAGGAGATAGAATTTTTGGAGCAAATTGGCAATCTTGAGGTTTCTACACATTTGTCTTGAGTTTTTATGAATGCTTTGGTATCTAAAATTGATTTCACTTAATCTATAGGTTGTATTGGAGTACGTACCACACACATGTGAGGTCAGACTTCCATGTTTGATCAATGTTTTTGATTTCTCTTGATTGTGAGATCCAATATTGCTTTTCTAGATCAAGATCTTGTGACTAGTTTTTGCAATAGATAGGTGTATCAATCAATCAATCACTCTTGGAGCCTTATGTAGATTCATTTATGGTCCTTTGTGTTGTACTTTCAACAACATGTATAAGTCTAACCCAGTGATCACATTGTTATTTGATTAAATAGATAACAATAAAAGGACTTTTATGCTATTTACACGAGTAAATACTTTAGAGGCCTAGAAGTCAAGTCATTGATTGGAGGGTCCTTTTTCACCTAAATTTAAATTCAAATAATAAGAGAGGTAGAAATTGTCCAATAGCAATTGAGACCAAGTGTCCAAAATCCACTATAAATCATTGTAGAACCTCTACCATTTTGGAAATTGGAAGTCTTTGCTTCTTCACTTCCTCCATCTCTCATATGTTTTTGCTATTTTAATCATTAGAGGAGTTCCCAATATCAAAAAGACCCTTTAAGGAATGCCATGTAGGATATACAAAAATATCAAAATAAAAAAAACAATATTGTTTATTTGCTTGCCCACACCACTCCCAAGGCCTCCCCAACTCCCAATGATCTAACCACAGTGTCTATAGTCACAGTTAAGAACTGTTAACAGTTCGCAGTATAACTTGACTAAATTCAAAAATATTCCCTTCATTGGTTACAAAAAGGGCAATATTTTCACTGGATCTAGAATATGACCGCCATCCCCAAATTCGAATCAAGAAAAATTGCAAAATGTTTACATATGTATTCCTTCCACGAGAATGGAAATATGAGCGCCAACTACCTATTGGAATGAAAAAATGAGCGGCATTTTCAAATTTGAATCAAGCATACAAGCATGGAGATTGGATTGATCGTACATAGTATATAATATAATCAAAGATGAGTATTTTGTTTTGCTTCATAGAATCTGGTCATAGTACTTTGATGCGACTGATTATTCTATTATTTTTTTGATGATGACATTATATCATCTACATGTGGATATCCCTATTGATTTGGCACCTTTGCAGAGAAGAGGAGGCAAAGGAGTTCAAATATCTGCTGAAGATCGTTCTCGTTACAGGGCAGAAGGAAAGAAAAACTTGGATTTGTGGACAGATGGAACATTATATCCACAAGATCCAAGCACTTTGACACATCCCACATTCTCTTCAATAACTTATTTAGTTACATGGATATGCATTGAGCATAGTGGATTACTAGGATATTGTGAAAGATTGCAAAACCATGAAAAACAACTTTATATGAATAAAGTTCACTTTTTAGAAGGTGAGTTAATTTGGATATCCTCTTATTGTCAAAATAGAGATTGTCATCTCCAAAAGACGTTAGAAGAAAATGAACAACTTAAAAAAAATAATGAATCATTACAGAAGATAACAATCAATATCAAATCAGAACTAGAGCAAATGCAATCAGTCTTACAGTCTATTCATATTGAAAACTTACAATTACTGAAGGATGTGGATTTGGCAAAGAAGAAGGCTGAAAGTAAGAAGCGAAAGCGACAAAGTTGCAAGGATATTCAAATGCTTTCAAAAGGAGGTTATCAAAATAGAAAGATCTGTGCATTCAAGTAAGCATATTCTGAATTTTGTAAGTTTTTCAATGACATTTGGATTTAATTTCAGCTATGGTGATATTCTATTAACTATCTATTTTTTTTGCAGATCTGCATTAGTAGTTCCTCGGAATATTAAAGACAATGTTTCACTAGGAATGTCATTGGGCACAATATTGACTTGCAAATCCACTGAGTGTATCATGATGAACAATAGGATTTCAAATGTAAAGTGTAAAATAGCAGAGTCTTTGATGGTGGACATTCAAAATATTTTAGATAAGACTATAGTTCAGGGTGCTTGTGATTTTGCAGGTACTAGTAGAGAAGCATAAGCAACAATATTTAAACTAATTAGATAAGCTTTTAGGCAAGTTCAAATCAGAAAATTCCCAATCCCTAGGACATATCACTTGAAGAAAGAGAGGGATGCATTAAACATAGGTATGCATTAGATCATTGGAACTTCATTTCATATTGAGGAGGTGTATGAAACTGATGGAAGATCGATATTCTATAATTCATCAAACAATTTACTTGTTGATCTAAATTACTTGCTGAGATACATCATCACATTCTATGATATAATCTGTGAAAAGGTGAATGGCAAAATAATTATAGTACTTAAGTTAGATGAGTCAGAAATTGTGAAAGGGCAGAAGATGGAAAGGGTTAGTATAACTCTCATGAATGGTGCTCTATCACAAACAGAGAACCAAGAAGATTTCAAATTCAGTGTCCAGTCAGAAAATGATATATGGTGGTTGGCAGCGTTTCAGGTAACTAGCCTCATTATTACGTTATATTCATTGAATAGTATTAATACATTGTAAACTAAGTCTAATTAATTCTTTGGATAGGTGCTGAAAGAGGATCATGATATATTATCATGGATATTCTCAAGGACGTCTTATCCTAGAATCATCAAGGACCATCCAGGAGTTGGAGACTTCAATGTTGAATGGCACTTAGCAGGTGATTTGAAAACATTGAAATGTATGTATAATGTCTCTCACGGTGCTGCATCAAAACATCCTTGTTTGTACTGCATGAAAATGGCAAAAGGTTTAACTAGGAGTACATGAATTACTAGAGAATATGCAGATCCAAACTAGAAGCTTGTGCTGCCTATCCCCTTAAAAAATGTGCATGTTTGCACTCTTCATGTAGAAGTTAGATTAATAGAAAAGATCATTTATCTTCACATAGTTTTTACTTGGAATACTAAGCCAGCATCATTAGCAAAGGAAGCTATCTCTCAATTAGAAGATGTTTTATCAAAAGCGAGACTCCGTAAAGGACATGTCAAAATTCAAAAAGATGAAAAGCTTTCAGAAAAGAATGGGAACATGCCAACTAAGCCAAGCATGGGAGGAGCAAAAGCATGTCGTTTTCTATCAAATCATACTGGTAAGGCTTCTAATATTCAACACTCAGTCTGGACAGATATTATTGCTGCCACTCAAGACTTCAAGAAAGACGGCAAAATCAGAGTACTAAAAGTTGATGTATGGAAAAAGCTTGATAGTATGATTGTTATTTTAAGAAAAGAAAAATACTCTGATATTGATAAGAAAGTTGTCCAAAGGACTTGTGTCGAGTTTGTTAATGCAATATCAAAAGCATGGGGAGAATATCACATCACTCATTACATGGTTAGTATAAAATTTTCAAAATGCTTTTTGACATATGCAGCACATACTAAGAGATCATACAACATTTTTTGCACATACATATGGAAGCTTGAGTGTATGGTCATCACAAGGGATGGAGAAGTCACACTGGCAAGCACGAGCAACATTTCATCGAAATACACAACATGGAGGAACCAATGAAAAACGAAACTACATTTGTCAATTGTTTCAGTGGTTCTACCGTAGAGTTCAGATTCGACATATAACAAAGTCCACACAAATCATGACACGTTCAGAATTGCTTTGCAAATTCATTGAACAAGAGAGGAGAAATACCCAATGTAAATGTATTGATTGTATTATACCAAAATACAAAGTGTCAACTATTCATCATCAGATCTTGTATCAGATTCTATGGTAGTATTGTCATGAAGAAATTCTGGCCTATCAGACCAGAAACTGGTCAAATCCGGCTGAAACCCTCCAAAACTTTGGACGAAGGGTGTCTACAAATTTGTGTGCTCGACACAAAGCCACTAAACCACTTGTAGCTCGATTCCGACTTGAAAATTGAGAAGTATGCGTAGGCTTATGAAAATATAAGTCTCTTCACCCGAACTCCATCATTTACAAAGGTATGTCCCTCTTCTCTCCCTCTCTGAATTCTGTATAGTTGTTTGGCCTGGCGCTTGAATATTTTGTAGGTAGATGTCTGTATTCAGTAGGTGCTCCTTGTGTGATTGTTGAACATGGTTAACTTTTGACCCCTACTATGGCCAAGATACATGAGATATGTTTGATATTCGAGATGCGAGATGTATATTTTTGACCCTTTGTATATTTTCCAATCTAGAGTAAAATCTGACCATTTGTATTATCAACTCAAATTTTTTCAAAGACTCAAATTTTTCCAAAGACTCGAATTTCTTTAAAGGATCGAATTTTTCCGAAGACTCGAATTTTTCAAAAGATACGAATTTTTCAAAAGACTCAAAATTTTCAAAGGATCGAATTTTTTCAAAGACTCAATTTTTTTTTAAAGACTTGATTGTTTTTCGAAAGATTCGATTTCGATCTTTTCATCTCAAAGGATTGAATTTTTTCGAAGAATCGAATTTTTTCAAAAACTCAAATTTTTCAAATGACTTAAATTTTTCCAAAGGGTTGAAATTTTCCAATGAATAGAATTTTTCAAAAGACTTGAATTTTTTGAAAAACTCAAATATTTTCAATGGATCGAATTTTTTCAAAGGATCCAATTTTTCCAATGACTCGAATTTTTTTAAATGATTGAATTTTTTTAAAGACTCAAATCTTTTAAAAACTTAAATTTTTCCAAAGACTAGAATTTTTTTTTAAAAGATTCGAATTTTTCCTAAGGCTTTTTCCATCGGATCGAATTTTTCCACAGGATCGAATTTTTTCAAAAATTCAATTTTTTTTTTAAAGACTCAAATTTTTTAAATTTTTCCAATGACCAGAATTTTTTTCCAAAGGATTGAATTTTTCTAAAGACTCAAATTTTTTAAAAGGCATAAATTTTTGGAAAGATTTGAATTTTTTGAAAGACTGAAATTTTTCCAAATGATCAAATTTTTCCAATGACTCAAATTTTTCCATAGAATCGAATTTTTTCAAAGACTCAAATTTTTCCAATGACTCGAATTTTTCCAAAGGATCAAACTTTTCCGACCCAACGTTGAGATTGACAAAGAAATATACTCATTATTGATGTCGAGCATCAAATTCCAACAAAACACACATGCATGCACAACATAACAGACATTTGCAAATACATATCGCCTACCGCACCCGTCAATCGTTTTATTAAGATACTCCCTACGCTATTGTTGAACATGGTTAAATTTAACTCCTGTTATGACCGAAATGTGTGAGATATGTTGGATACTCGAGATGCGAGATGTGCGAGATTGGCCATCATCCAAATCATCGGCCGCCACCTAGATCGGCCTCCTCCATTGCCCGTCAACAACGAGCACTCTTTACTAGTATATATATATATATATATATATATATATATATATATATATATATATATATATATATATATATATATATATATATATATATATATATATATATATATATATATATATATATATATATATATTTCGGTCATACCCTCCCTTCCCCCCCAACACACACACACACACACACACACACACACACACACACATCATCGGCCGCCCATCATTGACGGGCACAATTCATGCTTATACATGGTTCTATTGAGTTTTACTATCCATTAGTGCACTATACTTATGATATTTTACAATTCTATGAGTAGAATGTTCATTAAATGCTACTTTTAGATCCACGTGTGTGAAATACAATAATTTACTATTTTTATGATGTTTTGGACATTGTTGTAGAATTGGAAGAGAGGCCAACAACACAACAAGATCAACTGAGGTATGACAAGAGGGCCAAAAGGGCTTTACACATGATTAAAATGATGTTACCAATGAACTTCTCAAGGAAGTGGGTAAGTGCACTTCATCAAGTGAGGCTTGGAAACCTTTGAGGAAGCTTTATGAGTCAAAGTCTACTTCTAGAGTGTTGACTCTAAGAAGACAAATATTTTAATCTTTTCAAAAGAATGAAGAGAGTCCAAATGTTTTCATTTTGAGAGTGAATGATGAGCTATCTTGTATTGATGAGAGCATTAAGGACTGAGATCTTGTTCAAGTGATTCTTAATGGTTTGTTGGATGCTCATGCTAACATTGTACAAAGTCTTTCCATTCAAAGAACTTTGCCAAGTTTGATGGATCTTCAAGAAATCTTGATCAATGAAGAATATAGGCTTCAAGCAAGAGGTGGATCTACATCAACATCTCAAGTTCAAGAGGAGGCTATGTTCATCAAGGGCAAAAACAATAGCACTTGTGGTCTAAAGGGCAAGATCAAGGGAGGCTTCTTCAAATGGTAAAAAGAAAGATAGATCAAAGCTCAAGTGCTTCTATTGTGACATCAAATGACACTTTGCAATTGAGTGCTACAAGAAAAAGAGAGATCAAGGAGACAAGCAAGGTAATCTTACTCTTGATGAGGATGATTTGGATGTTCAAGATGCAAATGATGATGCTTTTGAAATGTCTTCATGTATGCTTGCTAATGATGGAGATCTAGATCCATGGTGGATTAATAGTGGAGCAAGTTCACACATGACTTTTCACTTCTTTGTTGGCATATGGAGATGACAAGAGTATGATCTACAAGGCCAATGATGGTGAGTGTGCAATCAAGGGATTGGCACAATTCCTATTTCTCTCTCTACCAATAGGATGTTCATTTGGAGGATGTTTTGTTCATTCCATCTATTACCAAGAATTTACTTAGTGTGAGTCAATTGCTAAGTTGAGTTTGATGGAGATGATTGCATGATCAAAAGGAAGGACATCTTGATTGCAAATGGTAAAAGGCAAGGGAAATTGTTCAAACTAGGTGCTTGTGTTATTGCTAACCAAGTTGGAATTGTGGCAAGTGAGCAAATACCTATTCAAAAGGTTTGGCATAAAAGGATGGGCAAGCTCAACTTCAAGTCATTGGAGGTAATGGTTAGAAAGCAAGTTGTGATTGGTCTTCCAAGTTCCTTAAAAAGTATCAATCATGTTTGTGAGTCTTGTGCTTTGTCAAAGTCACATAGACTACCTTATACTAGATCTACATCTAGATCTACAAAGCCTTTTCAAGTTGTACAATATTCATAGAATTACTAAAACTAGCAATAGTGGAGCTAACATGTATGTAATTTTCATTGATGAGTTTGGTAGACTTTGTTGGATCTATCTACTAAAGAGCAAAGATGAAATATCTGATGTCTTTGTTAAGTTCAAGAATGCAAGGGAGAACCAATTTTCCACAAGGATCAAGTTCTTAAGAAGTGACAATGGTGGTGAGTACATATCTACCAAGTTCAAGGCTTTTTGTGGTGAGCATGGAATCAAGAGGGAGTATACAACACCGGACCCCACAACAAAATGGAGTGGTTGAAAGGTAGAATAGGACTTTATGTAAAAGTGCCAAAGCCATGAGGTTAAGTGCTAACCTTGATAAGCCATTTTGGGATCAAGCTTTGTTGTGTGCTAATTTCTTGTGCAATAGGTGGTCGAGTGCTATTTTGGATGGAAGAACACCTTTTGAGATGCTATTCAAGAGGAGGCCGAGTGTCAACTTTCTTAAAACTTTTGGATGCACATGCTATGTCAATATACTCTTGATGATAGGAGCAAGGAGGATCCATCTTCAAGGAATGGTATATTTGTTGGATATAGTAAGGTGAGTAAAGTCTACAAGGTTTACATTCCTTCTAGTAACAAAGTGATTGTTGGTAGAGATGTCATTTTTGATGAGGGAAACATTCCAAAAGTATCTTCAAGCATTTTTGAATGGTGATCTTGAGGAGGAAGTGTACATGGAGCAACCTGAGAGCTACATTTCATCTACAAAGCCAAATCATGTGTGTCTTTTACATAAGAGTTTATATGGCCTTAAGCAAGCACCAAGTTGGTATGCTAAGCTTAATACTTTTTTACTCTCTCAAGGCTTTGTTATGAGTGAGTATGATCATTCACTTTATTAAGGTTTGTTGGAAATGATGTTACCATCTTGCTAATCTATGTGGATGATATCATCTTGAGTGGTGGAAACAATCAAGATGTCGAGGACATTTCACCTACAAAGCCAAATCATGTGTGTTTTTTGCAAAAGAGCTTATATGGCCTTAAGCAAACACCAAGGAGTTGGTATGCTAAGCTTAACACTTTTTTTACTCTC